>CM021103.1:12649833-12766031 GCA_007115665.2 Sequoiadendron giganteum
TATGTCCATATATTAAATGGTGATCTAGGTATTTCTTATTTTTATATATGTGATTTAAATCTATTTAATAAATATTTTCACCAAAACTTACGCTTTAATAAATTATATTTTTTCTTTTGTAATTGAAACAAGTTGACTATTTTGTTTTATATAATCAACTTAACTAATGTGATAAAAAAAATTGATATGTTCTGGTAATTTTAACTTTCCTTTTATGAACTGATTTTTTCTACAAATTTGAGGAAATATGCACATATATATGTATATATATATATATGCATACATATATATACATATATACATGTATATACATACATACATACATACATGTATATACATACATACATACATACATATATTAAATCCTATACAAAAACTAATTGTATCTAGTTTATAAATAATAAGATATTAATGATTTAGTGACTACCTATCTACATTGACACTACAAGATTTAAGTTTTATTAGTTTCTTTTTTATTCATATGACATCCTTTGTGTCATATTTATACTTGTAAGAGTAGGAAGGTAGTCATAAGTAGTGGTTATAAGAGTTACCCAAAGTTGATTGACTCATAATATATCCTATGGGTTAGTATGGTTGATACCTTGATTTTTATTGGAAGTGATAGGGTCTTGAAGGAGTAGAAGTGGTTCAATGTCCTTGTATTGGATGGGTAAATGTTGGCATTCTCTTCTCTACTTCATCCAAACATATGTAGGCATCTCTCCTTAATAAATATGTGATCCGGGGGATATTTTTACTGAAAATTGAAGTGTCTCCAATACTCCAGATTTTAGCACCATTAGAAAGAGCTCGATGTCCTGATTCCAATGCAACTTGAATGGAGTCAAATAGAGTTGCGAAGCCCAAGTTATTGCCGGTCAAAGTTCAGTCAACAACTGGTCAACTCAGGGTCCAAGGCAAGAAAAAAGGTCAAAATTTGATGTCACCAAAAGTGGTCAAAATTTATGTCAACGCGAAGAGCTCGGTAAGAGTTTTCCGACGGTGTTTGTTTTACGCAAATCGGAGCTCGTATGTGCGAGATATGGAAGGTCAAAGCTCAGTTGACTTGAAGGTACAATGATGACATCAGCGAGATGTCATCATGCTGACATGGATGAATCATGAGGTGACACATGGTGGCTTCCCGAAGTTACATGTGGCGGCAATTTGTTGGACATGGCTTTATTTAAAAAAAAAATAAATAAATATAAAAGCCTACCACTCCTCCCATTTAAAAGCCTTAATTTAAGGCCTACGTGAGAAAAATTAGGTGGGGTCTTAATTTAAAACAAAACAAATTTACCCCTATTTAAATGGGATAAAATCCCTTTAATATTTAAAAATACATGTGGTTGAGAGATCCCCTTTTTAAGGGGAACTTAAACATTATTTTTAAAGAAAAAAAACAAATTTCCAACCAATTCACCCCCTATAATTAAGGATTAAATCCTTAACAAAATCAAGCCCGTTTATATTCAAAGGTGAATTATTAAGATCTCCTAATAAATCCTTAAACGAATTATGGAATAAAATTACAAGAGGCCATCCGTGAAGATTTTATGAAAACTTGGATGGGTTGTTTTAACAGGAGGATATCCCTATGTAAATAAGGGGGGATTTTCAAATAATATTTTCTATGTAAAGGGGATATTGGGAGGTTTTGAAAATCAATTGGTTATGAACCAATTTGAGTTCTTTTTTTGTATAAAAAGGGTAGAATGGGGGGTGTGAGTTTAAGTAATTTTTAAGAGAATTTTCAAGTGAAACAGGTGACAGGTGATTCGAGAGGAGTTCTAAGGAGATCATTTTGAAGCCATTTTGTACGTCGGAGCAGTGTTATGCTGCTGAAGTGATGGTCTTGGTGCATCATTGTAATTGATTCTGGAGATTAATCTGATCGGTCGTACTCTATTGAAGCCAACCCGGAGACATAGTCACGTTTGTGGCGAACTCCGTAATCAAACTCTGTTTGCACCTTCTATCTTCTTTTCTCTCAATTCTGTTTCTCATCTTAAGTTTTGATGCATAATTTTGTTAATGTATGCATGAATTAAAATTCCGCAAAGTTGTGTTTTTAATTAAGCATTCAATTTGCAATTTAGTCTAGATCCGTATACAGATCAAGTGGTATCATAGCTCAGTTGACTATTATTGCAGTTGTTTTCTTGAATGCTAACGAGATCCAGGATTCAGAAGGGCAAAGGCAAGCTTGAAGACTTTAATCTTGAGATCGGGAAGCGAAGAAGTTTTCTGAAGATGTCTGTGTCTGGAATGGAGGTTCCTGAAGAAATCAGTGAGCAGGAATTCTGAAGAGCATTCCTCGAGATGAAGGCTAAGGTGGACATTCTTTTCCAAGAAAGACAAGAATGGAAGGAACGTGAAAGAGGTTCGTCAAAGAAAGATGTTCGTGAAGACAAGAAAGGGAAACAACATGGAGATGGTGGCAAGCAACCAGATCACCCCTTTTCTTCTTCTCCTCCCTCTTCTCCTTCTCCTTCTTCTCCATCTTCTCCTTATTCTACTTCTTTTAATCCTTTCAAGAATGGGCATAAGCCTAAAATTAAGTTGGATATAAAATTTGATTTACCAAAGTATTGTGGTGAACTTAACGCTGAAAAATTGGATGATTGGATTCAGCAAGTAGAAGTCTACTGTAGAGTCCAGAACCTATTAGATGATGTTGATAGGATCCAATTAGCTACTCTTCGGTTAGGAGGTACAGCTTTAACCTGGTGGGAGAGTAAGACTAAGGCAGAAATTTCACAGGATGGTAGAGTCAGTTTAACTTGGGCAAAGTTTGTTAATGCTCTTAAGAAGCAGTTTTATCCCCTAGGACATATGCAACAGTTAATGATGGACTAAAAAATGTTTAGGCAAGGGAGAGGTCAAACTGTCCAAGAGTACACCCATGAATTTATAAACAAGGCTATTGCATTGAATGTTCCTTTGTACACCCAGGACACTTTGTTGAAGTACATAGGAGGTCTACATTCCTACCTTAGGCATTCTATTTTGGTTTTGAATCCTAACAACTTGGATGAATTTTGTGTCCAAGCTACCCACTTAGAGTCAAGGGGTAAAGGATCTTTTATTGATAAGTTTGATAATGATGTAAAGAAATCTTCTAAGGTTGCAAAGACAGGGAAAGGAAAGAAGGCAGCTACAGTTAAGAAGGATGACAAGCTTTCTTGCTCTCATTGTGACAGGAAGGGTCATGATGAAGATCATTGTTGGAAGTTGCATCCCGAATTGAAGCCTAAGTGGGCTCAAAGACAGAATCACAAACAGAAGGGTAAGGAGAAATCCACAAATGTTGTTATGGATCTTGGTTCCGATTCTGATGATGAAACTAAGATAACAGCTATGGGTTTGAAAGGTAAAGCTCCTAATTCCAATGTTTCCTTTGATAGTTGTGCTTCTACTTCTAAAGTTAATGATGCCTCTGAAGATAAGAAAAGGAATGAGCTTTTTCATTTAAGGGTTGTTGCTAAGAACATTAAGATTGATGCACTCATAGATAGTGGTTCTCAAGTTAACTTAATTTCTGAAGATGTTGTAAGGAACTTGGGATTGAAAACTACATTTCATAAGAAACCTTATCCACTAGGTTGGATTTGCGAGAATGATAGGTTGCAAGTAACAAGACAATGCACCTTAAGATTCACAATCACTAGCAAGTTTGTGGATGAAGTACAGTTTGATGTGGTTCCACTAGATATTTGTGGGATAGTTCTGGGTAGCCCTTATCTATATGATCGGAAAGCTATTTTCTACAGGGAAAAGAATCATTATCATTTGTTTAAAGATGGCATTCAGTATATTGTACATTCCCACAGGACTAAGATTGATCGTTCTTTTACAAACACAGGGCAATTAAAGAGGGTGATTAATGCAAGTAAAGATTTAACTTGTATGTCTATCAACACAGGTGGTTCTAGACAGGAACTTGGAGTAGCTAACCAGGGTCAGATGTCACAGGATGCACCCACAGTACAGCATGAGGGAATGATGATTGAAAGCATTGATGGTCCCTTGGGTAAAAATGTTCTTGTTGGGAAAGATCGATATGTTGTTGATTTATTCTCTTTCATCTCTGCATTATTGTTCAACTTGATGCTAGTCAATTTTTGTTGGTTAGTGGCTACAACAGTTGATGTAGATGCTTATGGAAGTGATAAAGTGATGTTTATGTTCAACAATGTTGTTGCAGTCTTTGTTGTGATTGTGAGCCAGGTATACAAATGTACAAATGATACAAGACAAGTGGGGAGGCCAAGTCCTCACTTGATGTTTGAATAAATGCCACTTTTGGAGGTCCAAAAGTTCTTCAGTGGGGAGGCCTGATCCGGGGGATATTTTCACCAAAAATTGAAGTGTCTCCAATACTCCTAGATTTTAGCACCATTAGAAAGAGCTCGATGTCCTGATTCCAATGCAACTTGAATGGAGTCAAATAGAGCTACGAAGCCCAAGTTATTGCCGGTCAAAGTTCAGTCAACAACTGGTCAACTCAGGGTCCAAGGCAAGAAAAAAGGTCAAAATTTGATGTCACCAAAAGTGGTCAAAATTTATGTCAACGCGAAGAGCTGGCAAGAGTTTTTCGATAGTGTTTGTTTTACGCAAATCGAAGCTCGTATGTGCAAGATATGGAAGGTCAAAGCTCAGTTGACTTGAAGGTACAATGATGACATCAGCATGATGTCATCATGCTGACATGGATGAATCATGAGGTAACACATGGTGGCTTCCCGAAGTTACATGTGGCGGCAATTTGTTGGACATGGCTTTATTTAAAAATAAATAAATAAATAAATATAAAAGCCTACCACTCCTCCCATTTAAAAGCCTTAATTTAAGGCCTATGTGAGAAAAAGTAGGTGGGGTCTTAATTTAAAACAAAACAAATTTACCCCTATTTAAATGGGATAAAACCCCTTTAATATTTAAAAATACATGTGGTTGGGAGATCCCCTTTTTAAGGGGAACTTAAACATTATTTTTAAAGAAAAAAAACAAATTTCCAACCAATTCACCCCCTATAATTAAGGATTAAATCCTTAACAAAATCAAGCCCGTTTATATTCAAAGGTGAATTATTAAGATCTCCTAATAAATCCTTAAACAAATTATGGAATAAAATTACAAGAGGCCATCCGTGAAGATTTTATGTAAAATTGGATGGGTTGTTTTAACGGGAGGATATCCCTATGTAAATAAGGGGGGATTTTCAAATAATATTTTCTATGTAAAGGGGATATTGGGAGGTTTTGAAAATCAGTTGGTTATGAACCAATTTGAGTAATTTTTTGTATAAAAAGGGTAGAATGGGGGGTGTGAGTTTAAGTAATTTTTAAGAGAATTTTCAAGTGAAACAGGTGACAGGTGATTCGAGAGGAGTTCTAAGGAGATCATTTTGAAGCCATTTTGTATGTCGGAGCAGTGTTATGCTGCCGAAGTGATGGTCTTGGTGCCTCATTGTAATTTGATTCTGGAGATTAATCGGATCGGTCGTACTCTATTGGAGCCGACTCGGAGACGTAGTCACGTTTGTGGCAAACTCCATAATCAAACTCTGTTTGCACCTTCTATCTTCTTTTCTCTCAATTTTGTTTCTCATCTTAAGTTTTGATGCATAATTTTGTTAATGTATGCATGAATTAAAATTCCGCAAAGTTGTGTTTTTAATTAAGCATTCAATCTGCAATTTAGTCTAGATCCTAATCAGATCAATATGGTTGTGATTAAGATTTCTCATTTTGTTATAGGAACCACATCATAGTTAAGCTAGAGTGCTCTAGATGGTAGAAGTTCCAGAAAGTGTTTATGCATTTATTGTGGCATCCATCACCACTAGCTAAGAGATCTCTAAAAGAAGTTTCATGGCTTGTTTATTGATATGCATATTGTTCTACCTTCGGGTAAGGTGCTATGTGGTTGGTGTACACATCTAAAAATGGTCACGGTCGATCGAACCTGTTAATTAATTAAATATGAATTATTTAATTAATGTTTCTTAAGTCTTCTACATATAAATAAATTGAATTATTTATTTATATTATTCATTTTCTAATTCTTCTAATTTAATTAAATAAATAAGTTTATTTGATTAATGCTATCTTCCTCTTAATTAATTAAATAAATTTTATAATTTATTTACATTAATTATCAAAGTTTAAATTCTAAATTTAAATGATTTTCTTCTTTCCACACTTAATTAAATAATTTTGATATTTAATTAAATCATTTTTTCCAAATTTCCCACTTCTCTCACAAAAATTAAATATTCTTAATATTTAATTAAAAGGCTTTTTCCTTTTCTCATAATTAAATATTTACAATATTTAATTAAAGCCTTTTCACATTTCTTTCACACATAATTAAATATTTATTTATTTAATTATGAGAGACACCTTTCAATTTGTCTCTTCATTTTCTATCTCTCAGAATTCCGCCTTCTTTTCGAATTCTCGATCTCTCACCGTTCATTTCAACAGGTTTGAACTCGACCGTCGATCTTGGCCAATCGAATTCCTACCTTCAAAAATCTATAAATACAGCCCTTTCACGAGTTAAAAAGGACCTCAAATTTCATACTTTCATGCGTAGTTATTATAGTCGCAATCTTAGCAATTCATAGCATTTTTAATTCAATAGTTCAATCTTGTAGATGCATATGCATTCATAATAATCTCATTCTCTCAAGTGCCATTCTATAAGCTGTGTTTGCACAACTGAGAGCAAACATATTGAAGCGAATCCTTGGAGATAGAGGACAATGGAATGAATTTGAAGAAGCTGCTATCAAGAGTTTGCATTTGCTTTATTTAATTTAGCTTTCTTCAATCTAATGTTTCATTGGTGTATTGGTTTAATTTCAATTTAATTGACACATTCTAACGTACACATTTTTGGCGCCCACCGTGGGGCATCCCCCCCGTATTAATCTTTTTATTGCAAAAAATCTTATGTTTTTACAGGTGACAGACTGGAAAATTTGCTTTGGCGCATACGATCCTCGATTTAGCACATCCACAGACTGTTTCGGCGCATCCACAGACTGTTTCGGCACATCCAGAAACTGTTTTCGCGCATCCAGGCTCTGTTTTAGCGCATACGAGCCTTCTTTTAGCGCATCTGGGTTCTGTTTGAGTGCATACGAGCCTTCTTTTAGCGCATCTGGGTTCTGTTTTAGCACATACGAGCTCTGCTTTAGCGCATAGACCTCTGTTTTAGCGCATAGACCTCTGTTTTGCACTTTTATAGTCAGTTTTTAAAATAGTAATATCTTGGTCATACGGAGGTCTTTTTTGACGATTTTTTTTTTTTGAAATGGGGTAGAATTTCATAAGCTATCCAATGGTGTAGGTGTTTATCAGTTTTATTTGAGTTAAAATTATAAATTTCAAATCTAAAGTCGAATCACACTATAACTTGGTCTAATTTTTAGAATTTTTATGTTGAATGATTTATGTAACCCTTGTACCTTCTTGTTTCTTGGTTTAATCTAACATTTGGAGAATTTTTGCAGGTTAGAGAATCAAAAAGGGAAGAGGAAACAAAGGAAAAGCTTCTTATGAAATCATCTTTCTATTGTATCAAGTGTTTCTAAACACTTTGGGAGCAATTATAATCTCATTTTAAATTTTTTTTGTTTGGATCCGACGCGACCACAGCTAGAGGTTTTATTGATGTATGGGGAATAAAATGAAGCAACCCTAGGATAGACACTTAATGTTGAATTAACCAATCCTAGGATAGTCACCAAACATATTTTCTTTTGGTTAAAATAAACCCCATGTTTTTAGTGAAACAACATCTTCACTTAGAATTAAAAAAAATTCAATTGGGATTTAAAATTGAACCATTATTTTGCATGTTGTGATTGTGGGTAATAGGTCTATGCTCTCCCCTTAGCTAGGTGATAAAAATACCAGACTTACCTTTTGTTTTATGCAATTTAATGCTTTATTACATCCTTTAGAAGGCCTGTCGTAGTGGGAAAAAGTACTCACCCTACGGGAACGACCTAAGTGGGAACACCTAAAGCCAAGGTTTCCAACCCACTATAATCAGAAGCAAGTTGTTGATGAAAATCTAGCTTGACAGTAGTAGACAGGATAACCATCCCCAAAGCCTTTGTTCTAAAGGTTGGGAGGTCTCTCGAGGGAGTATATCTATTGTCACACTGAACGGAAAGACTTACTAAGAACCATAGTGTAGTGGCCATCCGTGTCAGTAACCAAACATTATCTTAATCACGGTGCAAGGGGAGGGAAGAATCTGCCCCCAAGACACTCACCATATAGTCGCCATGGATTGCTTGCTCAAGGGATTCGGTATCCACTTTCGTCACTTTGAGTAGGCATCTGGAAAAGACAAAAACACGGGCGCCCTCTAGGGGGTGACATGGGTGTGTGAGTTGACGTGATTTTAAGCTATGGGTTGTGACTACTATGATGACTATTTGACAAATTAAGAGTGAGTCTGATTGATATGCTTATCTTGTTCAAAACCTGTGGAAATCTCAAGAACATACACTCTTTGTTTAGATTCTAGGAGTAACAAAATAATTGTCTACTTCTCTATGCTGTGTTTTTCAGATTTAAATCAGATTAAGATCATCCACAAACTTTAAAACATGGGTCATAGCGAAGAAAATCTTGTTCATAGGCTTTATGGAAATAGTTCAAATCAAGAGATAACAGAAGAAATGCTTCTAGAAGCTGAACAAGATCCACAGTTTCTCTTAGCTATGGAAAAGATCTTAGAGCAAAATAAAGACAAATAATTTCTTTTATTGGCAAAGCAAGGTGTCAAATTTCCCTCTGACTACAATGTGGAGAAAATTAAAGAGAATCCTAAAAAGAATGAAACTCCCTTAAACAATTTTAGTACTCTTACCCAACAATTAAGAGAACTCCAAAGGCAAGTCAAGGAAATAAAAAGGGGCACAACTAAAAATTCCTTTGACGGAAATATGAATGTGACCTTTTCTCCTCCAAAAACAACATCAACCAAATTCAATGTTTCTGAATTTTTGCAAAGGTTAAAGGGGAAGCCCAAATCTAAGCCATCAAATAACATTGATCAATCCTGTCATGCCATGCATTTATCTTCATCCCCCATAATTCAAAATTAACCTCATGGTTCTTCCACCCAATTCAATGATCCCATTCAATTTCCTTCTTCTATCATATCCTCTACATCCAATGATTCATTTCAATCTACACATCTCGATCAAAACATTCTTTCCACTCCATCCCATGATACCAAAATTCTACAAACCCTTCCAATCTCTGATCAAGATCCCATATCTCAAGAATCATATGATGATCCCCTCCTTTCATTATTCACCCATGATAATCCTCTTCCATCTCAAGAACAAAATATTCTTCCAAGTCCTCCATACACCCCATCTTATGAATCCATACCCTCTCATGACTCAATCATATCCCAGGAGCATGACAATTCTCCCATCCTATCCAAAGCTTCCCTTCCATCTAATGATCAAGCTACTCCATCTCCTTCATCTAATGATTATTTTCCAAGTCAAGATCAAAGTATCCCATCATCCTCATGTCAAGGGCTCATCACACCTCTTCAAGAAATGCCAACATCATTTGATCATATGGTTGAAAACATTGACAATTTCTCCACCATAACTGTTGAAGACAATGATCAAAATCAATCCATCAATGAGCACTATGAAGATATGTCTACCCCATCTAGTGATCAAATCAACATTCATCAAGAGCCATTTTTTAGTTATGATCAAGACCCCTCCTACAAAGATCTATTTCAAGGAGTGTTGACGATATTGGATCCTATTGACATAATCCAAAATCCTTCCACCAATGATCGTGTTGACAATGTCTCTACATCAGCTAATGAGTTAGAGAACATATCTCAAGAATTTAATCCAAAGCATGATCAATATCTTTCACCAATGTCTAGCAATGATCCTTTCCAAAATATATGGACATCCTTTGACCTCATGACATTTGAGAAACTTCCTATTCCTAATGAAGATATCCAAGAAATCAATCCATTCTTTGAAATTGACCCATGTCAAGAACTTGATCCAAAGCATGTAGAAAACAATTCCAAAATCATTCGAGATCAAGAATTTGTATCTCCAAGCTACTACAATGATATAATGGACACTCTCCTATCCATACAAGATGACCATGTCCATATAGCACATACTCATCCATCTACCCATGAGATGCTTTCTTTGGATGGACACATAGATGATCTTCATTCAAAACAAGAGTCTCATACTCTTACTAAGGAACAAGAGTCCCCTACTCTTAACATTGGTACACATGATCAAGAAATAGAGAAATCCAAAGACATGTCAGAAATGGGTCATGAAGAATTCTATAGAAGTGGTGAATCAGAAACATCATGTGAAAGCATATCAAGAATCAATCATGAGGAAGAATTTTATGTAGACAATGGAACATCAACACCTCTTGAAAGAGCATTACAATCCGATATCTCACAAGATCAAGATAAGCATACCAATCAGGCATTCATCCCACTTATGGAAGATCCTATCACTTATAAACTTGGATCACTCACCTTTGTAAGGGAAAATTATTTTATCAATAAGGAAGTTATCACTTTTGAAGATCCACCACAGAGCAAAGAAGGATTAACACCTTGTTTCCAAGGTAAATCATATCCTATTGCAAATAGGATTTTTCAGTAGATGAATTATCAAGGCAGAGGATTAGGCCTACATGAACAAGGCATTCTAGAACCAGTGCAGATTATTGGAAATCCTAAGAATCAAGGGATCTCAACATATCAGTAATACTTTCATAAAATTGGGGGCAACTTCGTCTCAAGAAAATGTCAACATAGAAGGCACAAAGAATCTTTATGATGAAACCAATTCCAATACTACAACCCACCATGTCATGAATCTTCATCCACCCATTACCCCATCCACGAATTGGGACCAATGTCAAAAGAAAGACTTGAATCAAAGCATGAAGAATGTTATCAAGGAAAAAGAAGCTAAAGAGCATATAGGGAAAATCAAATACATATGGATACCAAAGAATACAAAGAAAAATTATCCCTATCAAACTCCATTAGTCAAAGAAACTATGGGGAAAAATCAAAAAGGGAAAAGTATCCATCAAAGATGTCCACAAAGGAAAAAGCAGGCTTCTCAAGCTACGTACAAAGTGTATCAAGCAGTTGGTACAAATTCCATGCACACTTCCATATCCACCCATTATTGCTCATCTTCCCAAGTTTGGAAGTCAAAGGTTCCAAACTATCGACCAATCCATCTTTTACTCCTAAACACACTCCATCCACTCCTCCATGCATGATATCCAATTTTCACATTTACCATGTATTGGCAGCGACCCTTCATCATAAGGATTCAGAAGGCACTCTATCGCGATGTGTGTACAAAGATGAGGTTAACTCTGGTATCAGCAAAGCAGATCAAAGATCTCAAAAGTTGCATTCAAGTGCACGTATCGTGGCAAAACAACTTCTTCAAGCAGGATACCGATGGCACATTATGACAGAAGCATCAACATCAGCACCACCAGGTGGTTCAACATCAGCTTAAAATCTCTTAGAAAATACAAAAAAATAAAAAAAATGTCCTGAAAAAAATGGTTACCTTGATGAAAACCTGGCAAACATGCATCTTGGTGACAACAAAAAAAATCAAAAATACAAAAAAATCCAAAAAAAATCAGAAAAAGGATTGAAAAATAGTAAAGAAAAAAAATCGTCCTCTAGTGAAAACCACTATGGTGGCACTTTGAACAAGTACCATGATGAAAACCTGGCAAATAGGCGTCATGTGTAGAATCGAGTATCTATGTGGGCTATTTCAAGAGAAAGCATCTCATCCATAATAAAGCCATCATTCCATCCATATCATTCATTCATCCATGAACCGTTTATCTAGCCCATTACCATCTATTTATATTATCTTGATCTCGACAAAAGTTTGGTAAACACTTTACACTTGTTTATGGTAAACATCTTGACATGGGTCATTTTCATTGATCCTATCCAATCCAAATGTTACCTGAGCCTTGAAGCACTATCCAAGTGACCATTCTTGTGTTCGAACACCTTATCTTGTCACAAGATAATCCTTGGCATCCTTTGCATGCTTACCATATCTATCCATCCATCCATCCGCCTATTCAGGAATCCATCGCCATTCCATACATTGCTAGAAATTGGGAGAAAATGTTTACATCTTGCTTCATGAATGAATCTTGATATATATCCTCCAACTTATGTGGTGATCTGAACATTGGAAGATGTAAAATCAAATTGGTCAAGCCTTTGTGAGCCAAAAGATCCAAATCACTAGCCCATGGCATATTTTGACAGGAAGACGCTCCTTATCAAGTTTTATCTTTCGTTAAACATCAATCTGAAACAATTCATATCAGTCACATCTAACTTGCATGTCAGTGTCACATCAAATCATCAAAATAATTTTGTTCCAAATCAAGCTTCATCAATCTTGATCAATCGAATCCAACCAATTATCACCTTGTTTGACTTAACACACTTAGTCAAACTATCATCTTGTGAATGAGTTTACTCTAGGATAACACAACTTCCTTGGGTTTACAAATTCATTATCATCTTTGTTTAGCTTAACACACTTAGCCAAATTAACAAATCCATTATCACCTCGTTTGACTTAACACACTTAGTCAAATTATCAATCCATCAATCTGATCAATCAACCTTAGCTTGGTTTTCAAAAAGATCTCAAAACAGAGCACTGATATCATCATGCATGTCCATATCCAAATCATCAAAATCAAAAAACATCAAAATTCAAAAAAAAAAAATCAAAATATTCCTAAAATCCAAAGAAAAATCAATAAATCATATGCTTTCATCAGTAAAATGGTCGTGTCTCACCCTAGACTAGGGGCAAAATCCTAAACTCGTTGGGGGAAATCAACTTTTTTTGAGCAAACAAGCAACATGTGTCAATTATCAAGTATCAGATCAACAATCGAATATCCAATCAAGCCTGGTCAAAACAGCTTTGAGATATGTCATACATTGAAACTGAAACAAACTGGATGATCTTAATCTGAATTCAATGAATGGAAAACTTAAAGCAATAAGTTGCAAAATGTTGTTTTGATATTTGATGACATCATATCTTTGGAGTGGTTCAATGATGTACTAAACTAGAATCACAAGGAAGAAGTTTGATTTTTCTTTGCGTGCTATATGTAAATTAATCATTAGTATTGTGCAAATTGGTCATGGGACATGCTCTACAATGTATCATTGATGACATTTCAGAATTTGCATAGGAAAATGGTTAACTTTTGTCTGTTTATGCAAGCAATACTCAGGTCATCTTGGTTCAATTATACCTCGATGCTTGTATTAACTTGCTACATCAAACATCCTGAAAGCGGTACTCAGGTCATCATTGGTGCTAACATACCCTTTGATGCTTGTACTAACTTTCAACATATCAAAAGGCTCAATGATGACAACTAAACATAGTAGGAAATGGCAACAAGGAGAATGGATCATTATTTCATTTAGGATTGCATAATTCATTATTAGGACTCTATAATGCATTTGCATTTCAAGGGCCTTTTTAAATAGATTTTTGAGGGTTGATCACATTCTTAAATATCTTTTATTGTATGATCTTTATGTGGTTTTATTGTATGATCTTTATGTTCTATTCTACTGTCTTGATATGTTTCTTATATTTAGATGATTTACTTGTATTTTTTATGTATTATATATTCTTGAGTGTCATTTATTATGAGTGTTTGTAAGTTCATGAATTTTATATTTGATGTAATGATATTGTATGTATTTAATATGGAGTCTATGAATGGATATATGTAATGATGAAATAACTTATTAGATAATAATTAGGGTTGTATGTAATTTTCACTCACTTGGGTTATTGATTGGATAATCTGTTGTTGGATTCATGGTTTGGGAGGAAAGGGACATCCTCATAGTGGATTCAAAATTTCCCCATTTGTGGAAAAATATTGGAGGAATTGGCTTATATAATTGAGTTTGGAATCCCTCACTTTTGATTTACTTATGCATGGCCACTTTGTACATGATTTATTGGATTATGGCTTATTTCTTTTACTATCAATATGAGGGATGTGATTTTAGTGGAGCACCTAATGGATTTTATGCCTACATGAGGCCAATTTGTGAAGTTTGAGTTAGTTAGGTGATATAATCTTGTAATAAGGTCATTTAGACCATATTGAAAATTTTTTAGTCTATTTTGGGTCCTAGGAGTTCTTGGTTGGGTCATTTTGCAATTATAGTTAAAAGTTGTCATGTTATAAAATTGCAAAAAAAATGCAAGAATGGGAATATGAAGAGCTAAAGTGATGTAGAAATTGGTTGGCTGGTTTGTAACTATTGGAACAAGTTTGAAAAGGCATAAAAATCTTGAATCCATCATTGTAAATGTTGTTGAGAGGTTTTGAGGAAGTTTGGAGCAATAAACAATTCATTTTCTGCATTTTTATTGTGTTTCTTGTTGATCCTCTCAATGGCATGTGCTTGTATGAAAATATAAAGGTCTGAAATAAATTTTAGTTGTTATGGTATTGAATATAGTTTCATTTTATTTTGGTTTCATCGATTTTCATTGGGTTTTGAGCATTTTAGAGCAAATTTACCAAAAACGGTTTGAAACCCTTGTGTTGGGGGCTTGATAGGAGAAAAAATTGAGTTTCTCATTATTGCACTGTTGAAAAATATTCTAATTTGGAAAAAGGGACTGTATACATGTGTTTGATGTTTTTCCAAGGTTGCAGGAGATTTGGTGAAGGCTTGTACGTGATACGGTGATGCCCTAGACTAATTTTACCATGTTTTGATGCATTTGAAGCCAATAAGAGTGAGGGTTTGATGAAATACCCTTGGGGAAGAGTTAGAAATGCTTTAGTAAGAATTTATAGACCTTATGTGATGTTTCCATGCCTTTGGAATAGGTTTTTGTGATCAGGAGTGTATAGAACCAATAAATCCCATTGCATACAAGCCTGATTAGGCCTTAAGAACAGCTGAGCAATCCATTTTTGGAAGACACTACACAAAACAACCCTACCTGAATTTTTGATATGTTTTAAAGAAGACAAATGGGTACTCAAATATGTTTTTACAGTCAGGATATTAGGTCTTATTAAAAAGTTACAAAGGACTATTTATTTCTTGAAAGCTAGTAGGAAGGTTTGCCTCCTGTGTGGAACCGCCATTATTTGAAGACATTAGGTTTTGGAAACCATTTTGTTGGTTTAATCCTATCACATTTGGGATGTTCAAGGTGTGTTGGGGTCTTAAAACCACTCTTGGGTGCATTTGTAGCACTCATAGTCATGTTCCATATGAGAAGGGATTGTGAACGTTTGTATGATCAACCAAGTTTGTAACTTGTGATCCCTTGAGTGACTTGATGGAGGTTTTTATGTCATGTACACCCTGTGTAAAGTCCTCCATGGGTTTATTAAGCCTTTTTGAGTCCATTGTGCCCATTTGAGGTGTGTAATCTTGTCAAGGTCATGCCAAGTTGAAGAGAGTTTACTATATTGAAATATCAGCCCATTTTTGTGAAATATGCCTCTATTATGTTGAAGTGAACCCTTGCTCTGCATCAATTGGTATCAGATCTACAAGACTCTAGGAAAGAAAATTTGTGTGTTTGTGTGTGTTGTCTTTTTTCAGGTTGAAGAGAGAACCTGGACGCCAAGAGACTAGGTAGTGAAGAAGAGAGAAAACCTAGGTGAGGTGTCACAAAGACAAGAGAAGCAAGGTGAAAGAGACTTGATTGGAAAAGAGAGAAGAATGGATGTGTTGAAGAGGTACTTGCAGGCTGAGGGTTCACAAAAGAAGAAACAAGTGATGGAAAAAGAGGGAAAAGAGATGAAGAATGAAAAAGAGAAGGCAAAACAAATGGAAATTGACCAAGAGATAAAAGAGCTGAAGCGGGCTTTGGAGCAAATAAAAGAGATGTGAGAAAGAATGGAAAAGATATGGAAGGTTGAGATACAAAAATTGCTTAGACAAGAGAAAAGTTGGAACTTATCAGTGAGGAAGAGGGTTGCATGGCCTATCCAAAAGATTATTCAGAGGAGAAGACAAGAGGAGACAGTAAAACCAGATGTGAAGGAACCTTTATTGATAAAGGAAGATGATGAACAAATCAAGCAAGCCAAAGTGATGATGGTAGAAGAAGAAGAGCACATGGAGGTTGTAGCCATTTCAGAATTTGAAGGTACCAAGATAGAAAATTTGAAGAATGATTAGAGTTTGAAGGGAAATGATATTGACTTGGTGTCAAAATTTGATATGTTGCAGGTCAAGGATGAATTGACTCTTGGAATTCAAAGTTGGTATAAAAGGTATGTTGATATGGTGTTTTCTTAAATGTTTTTAAAGGAGGATAGTAGTCATTCAATTTTTTTCATATCAAAGATTGGTAAACTTGAGAAAGCAGCATACATAGGGGCAGAATATCAAATGGGAAAGGTGAAAACCAAGGGTGAAGAGATCATAGTTACATTGCAAAGGAAAAGGAAAAAGGAAGGAATATACATATTTCTTGTTGAGATTGAAAGGAAGGACAAACCTAGGTTCAAGATGAAGCAGATTGTGGGAAAGGAACAAGGTATTGGAGCAGGTTCACAAAAAAATTCAAGTGAGGAGTAGATCAGAGATCATACATTAGGTGAAAAGCAACATTTTCTAGTGAAGAACTAGTCACACACAAGGAACAATGCCAAGTTTTAGTTTTTTGTCCATTGGAAAGGACTACCAGATGGGATTGTTACTTGGAGAGAAATGAATGATATGGTTAAGCATCAATCTATTGTGCAACACATTCCTCAAGGGGACTTGAGTTTCTTTTTGGCCGGGAGTATGGTGCAGGAGCACCTAATGGATTTCATTCCTCCATGAGGCCAATTTGTGAAGTTTGAGTTAGTTAGGTGATATAATCTTGTAATAAGGTCATTTAGACCATATTTAACATGTTTGAGTCTATTTTAGGTCCTAAGAGTTCTTGGTTGGGTCATTTTGCAATTATGGTTAAAAGTTGTCATGTTATAAAATTGCAAAAAAATGCAAGAATGGGAATATGAAGGCCAAAGTGATGTAGAAGTTGGTTGGTTGGTTTGCAACAATTGGAAAAAGTTTGAAAAGGAATAAAAATCTTGAATCCATCATTGTAAAGGTTGTTGAGAGGTTTTGAGGAAGTTTGGAGCAATAAACAATTCATTTTCTGCATTTTATTGTGTTTCTTGTTGATCCTCTCAATGGCACATGCTTGTACGGACATATAAAGGTCTAAAATAAATTGGAGTTGTTAAGGTATTGAATTTAGTTTCATTTTATTTTGGTTTCATCGATTTTCATTGGGTTTTGAGCATTTAAAAGCAAATTTACCAAAAATAGTTTGAAACCCTTGTGTTGGGGGCTTGATAGGAGAAAAACTTGAGTTTCTCATTATTGCACCGTTGAAAAATATTCCAAGTTGGAAAATGGACTGTATACATGTATTTGATGTTTTCCCAAGGTTGCAGGAGATTTGGTGAAGGATTGCATGTGATACGGTGATGCCCTAGACTGATTTTACCATGTTTTAATGCATTTGAAGCCAATAAGAGTGAGGGTTTGATGAAATACCCTTGGGGAAGAGTTAGAAATGATTTAGTAAGAATTTAAAGACCTTATGTGATGTGTCCATGCCTTTGGAACAGGTATTTTTGATCAAGAGTGTATAGAACGAATAAACCCCATTGCATACAAGCCTAATTAGGCCTTAAGAACAGCTGAGCAGTCCATTTTTGGAAGACACTTTACGAAACAACCCTACCTGAATTTTTGATATGTTTTAAAGAAGCCAAATGGGTACTCAAATATGTTTTTATAGTCAAGATATCAAGTATTATTCAAAAGTTACAAAGGATTGTTTGTTTCTTGAAAGCTAGTAGGAAGGTTTGCCTCTTGTGTGGAACCACCATTGTTTGAAGACATTAGATTTGGGAAACCATTTTGTTGGTTTAAATCCTATCATATTTGGGATGTTCAAGGTGTGTTGGGGTTCCAGTACTAGGTTGGGGTCTTAAAACCACTCTTGGGTGCATTTGTAGCACTCATAGTCATGTTGCATATGAGAAGGAATTGTGAACATTTGTATGATCAACCAAGTTTGTAACTTCTGATCTCGAGTGACCTGATGGAGTTTTTTATGTCATGTACACCCTATGTAAAGTATTCCATGGGTTGATTAAGCCTTTTTTAGTCCATTGTGCCCATTTGAGGTGTGTAATCTTGTCAAGGTCATGCCAAGTTGAAGAGAGTTTACTATATTGAAATATCAGCCCATTTTTGTGAAATATGCCTCTATTATGTTGAAGTGAACCCCTGCTCTGCATCAGATTTTGACCCTTTATATATTGAAATTATGAACGATGTTATCTTCATTATTGGCACTTGTTGTGTAGTAATGAGAGTTTCATATTTTATTGATGAATTATTATTTCTTATGGATTATGACATGAATAATATGGGATATGTGTTAATTTATTACTAAATTTTAAAATAAATCTAGCTACCTCTTTGAGTATGTTATAATTTTCCAACTTATCAAAATTGTGTTTTATAGTACCACCAAGGGGGAAGTTAATGCACTTTCACACTCTAGCTTAGCAAGCTCCAATGGTGTTTTATAGTACCACCAAGTATTCTCTTTGTAAATGTAGGGACATGTGAAACTTTATTGCACGTGCCTTCTAAACACCCAAGGTTTATAACATCATCTAGGTCAAAATTGTAGATGTAGATTTTAGAATTGCAAATGTGAGATTGATTTAAGTTTGTACATATTTATGAATTTAACAAAACATAAACATCTCAATTTATTCATTCCATATGTACTTTTAGATTGTAAGTACTAATCTTCTATAATAAACAAATGAACCTCTCCTCCAACATAATACAAATTGATTTTTATTATTTTATTTCTATTTAAATTAAGAAAGGAAATAAATAACTCGAAACTCAATTATATTATCTAAACTAATTAATTATATGTTAATTACTGTTATTACTCTATGGACCTAGACAATTAGAAAATCAGTTTTAACTTCCTTGTAATAACGAAGACAACATGACATGCACACTCTTAGACTTTCTTCTATCTTTGCCCAATATTTTATCATATGCTAAATCTTAAAGTCTATAAGCAAATTTAAGGTGAGCAAAGATTAAAGCAAATGTTTGTAAGAAGGCAACGCTTTTGAGAGAAATAATGATTATTTATTTATGTAGGCCATGTGCAATAAATAATGCATGTGCGATCCTATGATGTATACATAATAATGTCCCCCTCAAGTAGACCATTTATAAACCATCTTCATTAAAGAGTTGTTTTTATTATGTTAGGTTTGTTTTGTTTTTTCTCTTGTGTCTAATAATTTGAGTGATGAGAGAAATATCATTTAGGAAGACAAAATAAGTTTAAAAAATAATTTTATTAAGGTGAAAAATTATTTTCATATTAATTTATCTTGTCATGAAGAAAATGACTAATTTAATAAATTAAATGCATTGGATTAGATATGTACTTTATAAAAAATATATATATATATTGAATATTTCCAACACTAACCAAGAGAAATAAAGATAAATGACATGTTTATAATTATTTAAAATAGAAAATTAAATATAGACTATATAATTGATGCTCGATTTTTTTAATTTTATTTGTTCATTGACTAAACTAATAAAAGAAATTGAACGCATCAAATGCATTAGTATCCCTTCGTGACAATGATAAAAAATGGATATAAAATGGATTAATTATTCATTACTTTTAATTAAATATTATTTTTCTTATTATTAATTTTAAAAATATTTTAAATTAATAGATGTAAATTTTATTTATTTTATTGTTAATTATTTTAATCACCATCTCTCATATTTTCTCTTTTTCACGTTTTTAATAAATTAAGATTGATTCAAATATGATAAATACAATTTATATTTATTGGTTTAGAAGTCTTTAAAATATAAAATTGAATATAGACTATATAACTGTTGTTCATTTTTTTTTAATTTTATTTGTTCATTAACTAAACAAGAAATTGAATGATCAAATGCATTAGTATTCCTCCCTGTCAATGATTAAAAATGGATATAAAATAGATTTATTATTATTATTATTAGGTGAAAGGCGTTAGTCTATATATTATATTATATAAAGAAAAAGATTGCAAAGATATCAACATGAATCCCAAGAACAAATTAATAATAGATGTAAATTATATTTATTGTATTGTTAATTATTTTAATCACAATCTCTCATATTTTCTCTATTTCATATTTTTAATAAATTAAGATTGACTCAAATATGATAAATAAAATCTATATTTATCGGCCCACAACTCTTTAAATAAAAATAATGTCATTATCAAATAGGACAATAAATAAAATAAAAAAGTGTCATGAAAATACGTTTGCACTATTAAATTTTTTATAGTCAAAATGAAAAAATTAAAAGATTCTATAACTAACATCACAATAATAATACTATTCAATTTTCTATAGTCAAAATGATAAAAAGTTAAAATATTCCATAGCTTACATCACACTAATAATACTATTCACAACTATCATCTAATAGAATGATAGATAAATTAATTTTGATATTTAAAAATATATATATATATACATTAGGATATTTGGTCAAACAATTTATATTGTAGTTTTTCATTGGCTTTTTTGGTACCAATTAATAAAATCTAACGGATGCATTAGTATTCCTGCATATCACATGAAGTAATAATAAAAAAATTAGCTCTTACATCCTCAATAAAATTGGAGAACAATGTTTATCAAGTAAACATGTCATTTTTAGAGAGGAATAGTTAAAATAACATTTTTTGGTTTTTGTTAATCAAATGTTGGCTTCCCTTTGCTTGTTGTTAGAAAACAAAATTATTTTTAAGTACAATAAACCTATTTTGTTTGACCTTTGGTCTAATAAGATTTTAATATTCAAATACTCACGTAAATTTTTTTGAGGTGACACATTGTTGACCACACATCTAATTGTGCTTTTGGTACATTACATGCTTCTCTACACATCTATCTCATGCAAATTCATTTGAGGTGACACATTGTTTGACCACACATCCAATTGTGATTTTGGTGCATTGTGTGCTTCTCTACACATCTATTTGTGCATTTATACATATCCAATTAGTATAATCTAAAATTTACAACTTTGTTAGCTTTTAAACTTGATTCTTTCACTCATGAAAGGATGATCTATCCTTTCATCTTTCAATTTGAGTTATAGATGGCAATTCAACCCAAGGACATAATTGATCTCTTAGTTAGCTTATACTTCTCTGTTGCATATTCTCAATTTCTATTTAAACAAAATATATGTTTGAGTCCAAGACCAAAATGGGTTTGCCTAGTCTAGGCCTATTCCAAGCCTTGAAATTGTGTCTATGACAGCTACCCAAATAAATAAATTTCAAACAATGTACAAGGGCATGCACTAATGCTACTTGATACCTTTATCATTGTTTTAAAGTGATACTTCTATAGGATTTGAATAGAAACTACCTAATCTAATTGTATTAAAACTTCTCTATCTAAAATAGTAAACTACAATATGAAATTGTTTTGTACACTTAAATTCCTAGGTATTTTAGAACTATTATCTATTTTAGAGATCTTGTTAATGCTAGATTAAAAATAGACTTTGATTGCAATAACTCAAGATATAGCTGCAATTTAACACAAGCAAATTTAAAAAGAGTAAAAATGACAAAAATAATAATGTATTACCTAATGAAGGAAAGAGTTGGTGGAAACTACTGAATAACTATAGCTCCATTCTTTTCTTGTGTTTATTTTTGTAATACATGCATATTTTTGTTAAGGCATCCAAATGTTTTTTAATGAATAAGCCTATTTAAATTTTAATCAAACTAAAAGATAATAGTATAATATTTACAAAAAGGGTGGGTGGTAAAAAGACACACCACAAAGTCTAAATAGGACCAAGTCCAAATGAAAGAGGATAATTCAAAGAATCAAGTTCAAATGTAACATAAAAAACAAAGTAGCTAATGCATGACTAGAAGGAGATGGGTTTTTATCATCAAGTCTCTCCCAAACATCACTAGGGGTAGGATTATCATCAAACAACTCTCAGTCAATGAGTGCAGCTTCTTCCTAAGGAGTATCCATTAAAATTTATTGAGTACACACCAAATAAATAGATTTCCAATTGAGGAACCTTGTTAGAGTTTATCCAACTAGAAGCACCACACTTGTGAGAAGAAACAAAAGAAGGTTGTGAGAGTTGGGACCATTTGTGGGTATCATTATCTATGTTTCTTAATAGTTAAGATCCATTAGACTAGGAACCATGGTCTCTTTTGGTAGAGTAGATGAGATCTTACTAACATCCTCAAGGAGGAGGAGAGGAAGGAGGCAAGATTTTTAAAACAATGTAGGGAGCATTGTCCTAATTGTCTAAAAAATCCTATAGATAGGCCATCTTTAGATAAAATCATAGTTTTAATGTATAGAAAGGAATGAGCATCAATAAAACATCCTAAAAATAACAACCTTTCAGTGTTTTCAAATAATGAAGAGAATAAACACCTTAAAAGCACACCAAATCTATTAGAATTTGTAATAAAAATTAAAATCAATGTTTCATCTACTTTTTTTTTTCCTTCCCTACTATTAAATTGGGTCATACTTTGGGAAGCGATCGCTGGATCAAAATTTTGAAAGAAATCCCATACATGTAAGTCATTCTAAAAAAAATCAATAATGAAAAGATCTAGAAATTACAATACACAGAATAATCTATGCCACCTCTTAGAAATATTTTTCTTAAAAAAGGTTCAACATTACAATGTACGATGACAAAGGGTGCCTTTGCATCAATTAATACAAACCAAATTTAGGATCTACAAATGTAAAACTTGCCGCATTCTTGTCATGTAGGTGGTTGAATTTATTTCTTGAGATCCCTGAAACCAAATAAGAAATATTTCAAAGTATGCTAAATTAAAATGGATTTTTCCTCCCAAAATTTAAAGTAGAGGAATTATTGGATCCTACTAAGAAAAGTATGACACAAGTTTTAATAATCATACAATAACATTTGCAACATACACACAAAGAACATGATAAAAAAAGAAGTCTTAGCTTGAAATAATATGGTTATTGTTAGGGAAAGAAATCATACAATGCACCAAAGTTTTTACATTGGATGATATATCGTATAGGGGTCTACTTCCAAGCCATATATGGTGTTTGGAATTGGTCCAACTCTGAAAGTGTGATGAGGAGCATCCAGGATGTGAGAGAAATATTGCATCAACCAAGACTAGTAGTGTTGTTTCTTTTGGAATAAGGGCTACATCAGCTAGAGTTTGTTGAGCAGGAGAATGGAGTTATGTCTTGAAGATGTGCAGAAGCTCAGGCTTTGGGCCTCAAGCTTACAAATTATCGCATGCCAAGGAAGAAATACATAAGGAGTTAGTCGTTTTCATATGAGGTTGGTTTGGTTTCAGACCTTGGGCTTGTGTCTTACTCATGGATGTAATAGGCGGACATCAACATTCAGTGTTAAGGCATACTTAAATTGCTAAAGGCATGGCGGAACCCCGATGAACTATCTTTCGACGTTTAGTGAATTGACTCATTAGTGGGACATGGAGATTTCTACCATGCATTAGTAGTATCAGAGCAAGTTGATCATGAGTGTGTAATAGACCACCAAAGAGAGGCAGTTGCACTAGTATTGTGTTGTGGGTGTTGAAAAGAAAAATGGATGGGAGAGGATCTCATCATGGTAGAGGTAGAGGAAGAGGAAGAGGAGATAATTTTGTAAGAGATGATGATTTTAGAGCCTTGAGAAGGTAGGTTGAAATACTATAAAATGAGATAAGGAGAGGATATGAAAGAATGAGAGACCCAAGAAGTGATGATGAAGATGAAAGCACAAAGAATGCTAGTTTAGATACTGAGCAAAGAGAGGAAATTGCAATAGTTGAAAATGACCCACTACTGAAAGCTTTAACAAAAATGGGGAAGAGACCAAAAATGGGCATTCCTAAATTTAATGGAAGTCTGAATCTAGAGGAATTAGTAGATTGGCTTAATGAGATGGAAGAGTATTTCAAATTTGAAGAGATAGAAGACCTTGATAAAGTGAGATTTTCCAAGACACAACTGAAAGGACATGCCTCAATATGGTGGAGAGGGGTTCAATTAGAAAGAGGAAGAAGAGGAAAGAGAAAATTACAAGATGGGATAAAATGGTAGATAAAATGAAAAGGCAATTCATTCCAATAGACTATGAGCTGGAATTGCTTAAAAGGATGGAAATCTTGAAGCAAGGAAGCAAGATAGTAAAGGAGTACACAGAAGAGTTTCACAGAATACTCATTAGAACTAGACATTCTAAGGCAACCAAGGAGAAGGTTGCAAGATACCTTAATGGTTTGAGGTCAATTATACAAGAGGAGATGGCACTTGTCAAAGTTGTGACAATGGAAGATGCTTATCAAATAGCATTGAAGATAGAAGAAAGGCTGAACAAGAGGTTTGAGAATTAAAAAAAGAGAAATGATAGAGCTTATGTGCAGCAAGAAGAGGATGAGCAATAGATTAAAGAAATTAAGGACAACAAGGATGAAAGATGTGAAAGCTCAAGCAAGTCATGTGATCAAAATTTTAGAGGAAGAGGAAGATCGGGTAGAGGATTTGAAAGAGGAAATTATAAAATAACTTGTTTCAGATGTGGGGAAGAGGGTCACAAAGCATACGAATGTCCTCATAAACAGGAAAGACCAAGAAGAACTGAAAATTAGAATAGAGCAGAAAACATAAATGGAGAAGATGCACACTCAACACATTCCAAAGAAGCGAAAGATGGTGAAAATTTGATGGCGAGGATAACCCTCTTGAATGAAGATGAAAAATCAATTCAAAGGAGATGTTTGTTCAAGACAAGATGAAAATGCAAAGGTAACTTTTGTAATGTCATTATTGATGGTGGTAGTACTGATAATTTTGTTTCTAGAAATATGGTTGAGAAGTTGCAGTTGGAAAGAAAGAGGCACCCACATCCATACAGGATCTCATGGTTGCAGGATGATCACAAAGAGTTGGTAAATGAACAATGTGCAGTAAGATTTAAGATTGGAAGTTACTATGATGAAGTATTGTGTGATGTTATGAAAATGGATGTTTGTCATTTGTTTTTGGGTAGATCATGGCAGTTTGACAGGAAAGTAGTGCATGATGGATGTGCAAACACTTATAGTTTGATGAAGGATGGAGTTCATCATAAGTTGAAGCCATTGGATGAGAGAGGAGGCAAGGTATGTAACAAGGTTGGAATTTTTTTGGTTAATGATTTGAAACAGTTAGAGAAAAAGGATGAAGGTGAGGAGGATGATTTTCTAATGCAATTGGAAGCAATATAAAGAGAGTTGAATGAGAAAATTTCAGCTAACACAAAGGTTGCAACCAAAGGTGGATGATGACACAAGATTATTATTTTAACATTGTTTTGGGTGTAGAAAATCAGTTTGCAATAGTAGAGTGTCTTTCAAAAGGCGCCCACAGAGTGATAAGTTGCATTGAGGAAAAGGAAAAAGAAGAAGAAGGTATAGCAGGAAGAAAGATAATACATAACACATGTTTTGTTGAAGAAGGTATGAATACCATTGATTTGTTTCATTTAGATAAAGCAAATTGGTGGGAGGTAAGGTTGTTAATTTTTATTTCATGGGGATGAAAAAAGGAGGAAAGTTGAAAGGGAATACTAATGTGAAGGTGTGGGATGAGAGGAACAAAAAAATTCCAGTGAACAAGAAGCAGAGGTTGATCCAAGATAGACACAAAGTATACAAATGTTTATCAATTTCACTCATGAAACATTTCTTTTCTACCATGGGTGTTTGATGTAGGAGCATCCAAGGTGTGAGAGCAATTTTGCATCAACCAAAAATAGTAGTGTTGTTTCTTTTGGAATAAGGGCTACATCAGCTAGAGTTTGTTGAGCGAGAGAATGGAGTTATGTCTTGAAGATGTGTAGAAGTTCAGGCTTCAGGCCTCGGTCTTACAACTTATCGCATGCCAAGGAAGAAATGCAGAAGGAGTTAGTCATTTTTGGATCAAGCTAGTTTGGTTTTGGACCTCGAGCATGTGGCTTACTCATGGATGCAATAGGCAGACATCGACATTCAATGTTAAGGCAATACTTAAATCGCTAAAGGCATGGCAGAACCTTGATGACCTATGTTTCAACATTCGGTGAATTGGCTCATTGGCGGGACATGGAGATTTCGAAGAGACCTTGTTTCATGTCTCTCTGACATAGCAATAGCAAGGCGATGATGGTATGATGGATTAGCTGAAGTGTGACAGCTAATTTTTAATGCCAATCCTGGTGCGAATTTTTTTATTTGATGGTTGCATGAACCATGGCGCAGAGGAGGAATGACCACTCCAATAACATTAATGTTGTAGGGAAGTGGATGGCGGTGCTAAGGAAAGCATGGATGGTAGACTTTAATGCAGATTTTGTCGATAGGAAGAAAAGGGAGGAAACACATGGAATGACGACGAGAAACCCTAGGTTGTGTTAGCAAGGAAAGGGAAAATTGCATTGAACTAGGGGGCGAGGAATAAGGGGATTAGGGTCAAGCAGATTTATTACTATGAAGGGTGAAGGTGGAAGGGAGTTAGCTCTGATGTGAAGAATTGTAGACTATTGAAGTCAAGAAGGCCCATACGATAGCATATGTAGTTATATAATGTCAATTTGTTTGCAGTAATAAAAGAAGGCTTTGCTTCTCTCTCACATTCTCGTTAAGTGTTTTTTTTTTGTTATTTTTTTTGAGATTTGTAAGGGGAGTACCCTGCATCAAAGTGCATAATACTTACGTACTTACATAGAATGTACTTCACTCATGTATGAATCCAAATTCCACAACATTTTCTAGCATCCACCTTCCTAGTGTGAAAATGAGAGGCATCAAACAAGGCGTGGACATCCATTAAAACATGATGGAAGGGTTTTTTTAATAAAATGTTATAATTTAAAGGCTATTTTATAAAATATTGAAATAATTGTGCTCACCTAGATTGCAATTTTTTTAGGATAGAAAAATGATAAAAATATTATCTTATTTGAACCTAAACTAGCAATTTTGAGAGAAAAGAGAGAGTTAGTTGTGTGTGTGTGTGTGAGAGAGAGAGAGAGAGAACACTCTCCACACACATGGTTACTATGGTGGTGATAGAGGTATTTAAACAATGGATTGTTTGATTTTATTATTATTCATTTGTTACTTTTTACTTTGTATTGGCTAAATATATATATATATATTTTTTTAAGTGGCTCAAATTACCTATTCAAACTATTTAAAATAAATTTACACTTTACAATCAGGTCCCTGGTCCCTTACCAGTGTATATATAACCAAAATAAATAAATTACACTTTACATGTTTAGAAATTTGACATTAATTTGAAATTGATGATGGTAAGTTGCAAGTACTTAAATGCATTATAAGATAAAATATTCTTATTTCCTAATATCTAAATATGTGATACATTTAGCTAGTAGGCTTAAACTTAAATTTGACTTCCACCTACCCTTTTGTTGCTCGAAAGGAATTTATTATGTTTTTGCATATGTACTAACGAAAAAATTATCATTTTTCCCTTACTTGGTTAGGGAATAATTATCATTGAATTAACCTAATGGTGTCTTGGAATAGTGTTGTAATGTGTTGTACACATTCACATCATTCTAGGATCCTTATTTGACTAAAATATACCTTAATATGTCCTTTGCAAAGGTGTTGTAAAGTGTTATAACACACTTTCACACTTTTCTAGGGTTTATTTAATTAATTAAGCCTAATGGGACCCTTTTTAATAAAATGTACCTAATGTGCACCCTATTTATGGTGTTGTAAAGTGTTGTAACACACTTTCATACTTATCTAGGGTCCTCTTAATTAATTATGGTTAATTGGAGTTAATTAGCCCCTTTAATTTGTATTTAAGCCTTATTTATGACACCTCTCGAAGATCTATCCCAACACCCATGATTCAAATTGCATAACATTTAATTGGGAAAATCAAGGTCCTGTAAAATGGTGCCAAGACCCATTCACCCTAGGTGGTGAATGGGTCCTCTCTCTATAGGACCCCCTTTTATCAGTTGATTCTAAATGGGTTTTTAATGTTCTTTCATTCCTCGAAGGAATGGTCCTGGAAAACAGTGTCAGGACCCATTCGCCCTAGGTGGTGAATGGGTCCTCCCTTAATGAGGACCCCCTTTTTGAATTGCATTCTAACAGGAATTTAATAATGTTTATTTCCAGATCTGGTGTTGGCTTGAATTGTTTGAATTCAGGGTTAATCACTTAATTTAGTATAAATAAGGGGTTAATTCACATTGTTTCTCCTAGCAATTCATTCTAAGTCTCCAAGCATTCAAGTTTATAAGTGCTAGAGAACTTCAAGAGCATTTTCAAAGGCATTTCAAGGTAGATTATCAAGAGTTTATTGTAGTAATTCAAGACCATATCATCATGTCAAGGGTTTAGTGCATTCATGCATGTTGTTGAGCTAATAAAGTGGATGTAGTATTGAAGATCTACTTAAAATAATTGTTTCACATCATATTCAAGGATCAATATCTACATATTTATGGCCACTACATGTTAGTTTGCATATTTGCATTACAAGAAAACATCCAAGGTATTTACATTACATCATTTCATGTTTCATGGTTCAATTACATTATTTCATCATTTGGTTTGATTACCTACAAGGGGTTTGACCAAGGAAAACCCCTATTCACTAGTAATCAATAATTTTCTCCCCCCTTGAATGTGTGTTTGTAGATTTATAGGTTGAAGAGCAAGTGGAGAGAAAGTTTAGAGCAAAATTACAAAAGTTGTCAAGTTGCAAAGTTGACCTTCAAAGTGCAAGAACGAAGAATTGAAGCTACAAAATCAAGTACAAGCTTTTGTGAGCTAACAACCAGGAATCTGAGAGTACGAACATCAAGAAAAATAACCCGAATCTCAGTTTCAAAAACCCTAATAGGGACCCATTCGCCACTAAAGGGGAATGAGTCCTTTGTGCCCTAAAAATAGGCTTCTTACATCAAGGTACACACCTCTTTGAGCTCTAAAAACTTCCCTCATAGTTGCTATAATAGTTAGGTATCATTTCTAATTGTTATTTGCATATTTTGGCTCTCATAAATGCATTAATTGTAGTGATTAGTGTGGGAAAATTAGTGGTTCATCATCTTGTTGATTCATTTTGGTAAACCCTATTTTCCACCTCATCGGCATATTTTGTAGATAAAACTATTTTCTACAATGTGTTTTCTAAAAAAAATATGATTTACATTTATGTATAAGGTCTAAGCCTTGCTATCATTAATGTTACCATTACTAGCCACTATATTTTTTAAAGAATGAAGAACTACAAATCAAAATCAATTGTAGGTATCTTGCAATCTTGTGTAAATTTCTTGCCAAATTTTGGTAGGAACTATGCTACAATGCAACTCTTGTTTTAGATGGATTCAAAAAATATATACAAATATGTTTTTAAAAATTGATTAAAAAATATAATTATTTAACTTTCTTTAAAAGTTAGAGATTTTTTGTTGTGAATTGTGTTTAGTGATTCCATCTAATGCTTTTTTTATCAGATTTGAGATTTTAATAATCTAGCTTATGGTTAAAAGGTTCAATTTTAAATTAGTATAATTCTAAAATTATGAAACTAAGCCCCAAATGTGTAACTTTAATCTTAAATAAGTTTTTTTAACCTTCTATTGTGGCTTTGACTTGTGTGCTTTTGATTTTCAATAACATGCATGCCTCTAATAAGTGAACCTAATAGTATCTAAACATACCTTTAGAGTTTTTGTGCTAAGATTTTCACCTTATTCAAACCACTAGAATCAATTTAAATTTTTGAAAAAGCTCAAATACAAGTTGAATAGCCATGCAAGCTACCCAATTTTTCCTTATCAATATAAATATTGATGTTAATTGATGCTAAGGTGATAATTTTCTAACATCTATAATAGATCTAAATTAAGTGGATAAATTTTCTTTAACATTGTGGTTTTTTATTTTATGTAATACCCTAGCATGCAAATTTAAACACTTCTTGCTCAATTTAGTGAGTAATGACTAGTTAGAAGGGGATGAGCTTGGACCTATAATTAAATGCAAGGAATTTGGAGTTAAATTAAACTTCTAGATAATTGATATTTTTTAATGTAAAATTCAATAGGATTAGTGTGTTATGTTGGGAATAGGATTCCATTTAATTGCAATCCTAAACATATTTCATGTATCTCCTAAGTCCTTGGAAAGTGTTCACCAACACTAGGATTAGAAAGAGATTAAATTCGAATGAAATGAACATGTAAGTTGACATTTGTAATTATTCCTAAATAATAGGAACATGTGGGGACGTCCAAGATGAGTTCCTAAATAATAGGAGCACATGGGTGCCCACATGGAAGGTGGAACCCACCTTGCTTTAGTTAACTGTTTGGAGGATTGGTTAGAAGGGGATGAGCTTGGACCTATAATTAAATGCAAGGAATTTGGAGTTAAACTAAAATTCTAGGCAATTGATAATTTTTTATGTAAAATTCAGTAGGATTAGTGTGTTATTCATTTCCAATTATATGTGTAATTTTATATTTTATAAATATCTTTCAGAGGGCACAACTTTTGATCCAAAGCTCCAATTTCAGTACTGTATTTTTTAAATTTGAAGACCTTGATGATTTGGACATGTTAAATAAATTAAATAGTGTTTAATATATTTTTAGACCTCACAAAATTCTATATAAAGTGAGAAAATGAGCTCCAATTTTTCATAGTGTGATACTTGAGAAAAATAGAAAGGGTGAGAGAAAGAAACCCTTACCAGGGCTAGATATTTGGGTTGCAAATGAAGATCTAGATATACTTAAGGTAATATGCTAAAGATATTGAATAATAAGGTCATGGTAAAATCCCTATAGTAAGAGTTACATTGGAAAAAGAGGAGTATCTTGTTAATAGTTAATTTCTATATTGGGTACATGTTTCAATGCATAGTGGAGTGCAAGTTTTGCTTATAAACCATGATTTTGGTGGCTACTAGCTTAAAAAACCACTTGGTGGTTTCATGTTTCCTTTTCTCTATCTAATTAGTGTATGAGATAGAGGCTTCATAGTGTTATGCAAGTGAAGAATTATTGTGTAGCCAAAACGTTGTTAGACTAAAGAATATTGAGTGGATTATATTGGTCTAATTTCATTTTTTAAAATTAATATAAACTTGGTATCTCTTTAGTGGTGAAAACTTTCCTTAAATGGTTTCTCGATATAAATATGGTGTTATGTGTTATTTTTATTTTTTATTTTTTAAAACAAAAGTGGCACACCACTATATATTATTATATTATAAGTAAATATTTTTTACAAATCCTGGTTCGATGAGCATACTGGCAAGAAAGAGCCAGGAAGAAAACCTCTGATTATAGCTCGAAAATATTACAAAAAAAGAAGACTAGCCTACATGACCATGTTAGTGTAATATTTTATTTATTACACTAGCATAAGTTAACTTAGGTCATATTAGTCCTAGGTTGCATTTAATCTTTTAATAATGTTGTTAGGGTTTTCTTGTTGTCACATGTTGTTAGATCAAGACACATGGCAACATCTTAATGCATCTTGTATCTCACCCTTTCCTATATAAGGAGGGTTATTATATCATTTGTAACATACTTTTTACCTCATCATTTGAGAGGTCTTAGTATCAAGCAAGCTCATTCTTGCATATCCTCTTGTGGAAGGTTTATCATTGTTTTTGCAGGTGTTCCTAGTTGTTAATCTTATTCAAGATTTCTAATAGACCATTTATTTTGGTCATTTTACAATGTTTACATTTTTACAATAACCTCCAAAATCATCTACCCAAGCTTATGAAGTTAATTAATTACAAAAAACCATACTCCCCAAAAGACATTGCATTCAATCTTTAATCATCAAAAACTTGGTTTGTGTAATATGACTTTGTTTGTCACATTCTGAGTTTTACCAGTTGTTTGTCAAAATTTTGAGATCAATTGTATGAAATTTACCAAAAAACTAGCACCTCCAAAAAATTCTTTACACATTTTAATTTACTCTTCCATCTGCATGATTTCCATCAAATTGTCTCCTTCTTCTTCATTACCTTCATCCACATTCTGAGAGTTTAAAGCAATATTCATATCTGGAACAAAACCCATGTCAAACCTTCTATATAAACTTGCCCCTTGATTTTGATTCAGAGACTTGTTATGGAGCAAATTTTGTGCTACACCTTGTGAACTTGGGTGTGTTGTACCTGGTTGATGCTACAAAAGAGGTGTTGCATGATAACAATTATGATGAAGCAGAAAATAAGTATAGTGATATTTTTCTTTGAAACACTCAGACATTTCCCTTCCCAAATGATGACTATATCTTGATAAGGCTCTATTTAAGTGACTAGGATCAGAGAACTTTAGAGACTGCTTAAGAGCATCATAAACATTTTCAAAATCTTTGTTGTGTGGTAAAAATTCAGGAGGAAAAATACCACCCACATAGCCCTCTCCCATAGAGAAGACATACTTTTGAGCACAGACAAGAAGAGCATCATTTTGCAAGAAGATTTTATTCACCATTTTTTCTACAATGACAGTCACATAATCTAAACATTGTAGGATGTCCATTAGATTTGAAATGAAAATTGAGAGGATATTTGAAGGAAAAATCAACCTTCTGGCTTTTGGCTGAACAGTTTCAGCCCCAATGACACATTTAAGACATCTGAAATCACAAGGATAACAAAACTTAAACACAATTTGAAAATGCGACTCTTCTAACTTACCTTTGCATTGGAAACCACACTCTGTAATTATTTGGACGATAATCCATTTCCGATACAAGGCTTTGAACCAGAACTTCAATTAGCTTCACAGAAAAGAAAATTAAGACTGTTGTAAACATACGATTACTATAGCCCAGATATATAGGCGAAAGCTTTTGCCTTATACCAAGAAAACTATCATAATATATTGCTTTTCATAGTCCTTTTGAAGGTGACAATTAACACATGCTTTAGCACCTCCATAATATTTGTAAATTAAGACCTTTTATTGTGAAATATGTTAAGCGTACTAACCTTTATGACAACTTACAGTGTAATTATCATAGCAATCCACCTGTTTGCTTACCATAAGCAATAGATAAACAACAGATGCCAAAATGTTGAATCCATACGTGCCATAACACATTATGAGGATCTGAAAAATAATAATCTGAGTACTAAAGAGTACTAACAGATTAACACGTCAGTGAAAAATATTATACTACCCTGCAAACAAATCCATTCTTACATCATCATGAAAAGATAACATGACGATATATGATTCTGAGTATTTGAGACATGATTTCCAAAACTTTCTGTGCCCACAAATCTATGCAAAGCTTTTAGCTGAAATTATTATTTTTTCCATTGACATGACAACTTGCCACATCATTAACGATTCCAGCTCGAATACTTGCCAAGCTATTGATTTGGACAACAAAAATTATATACTATATTGAACCCTTCAATTTTTCCAATATGCTAATTGTCAAAACACATATGTAATTGCCAAATACACATGTGCTAGTAGGATAATAGAAAGCAACATTAATAATATTTTGCTTTACTACCAGCTTCTTTATATTATTTTTGATGGTTTGATCATATGTGCTAATTGATTAATAGGATTTGTGCATTATTTTTTATACTTTCTGTAGCATTGTAAATTGTCACCCATGACAATTTCACACTATGTTTTACTCCCCCTAAATTAATGAGCCTAATTGGGTACCTAATTTCCTAAATTGTACATTCCAAAGGCCTATTTTACCATTTTCCAAAGGATTGCAAGCATTGAATAAATGCAAGCAATTAATGCTTTGATCCTAACACTCAATGTTCTGAAAGATAGGGCTAGGAACCATACACCCATGGGCGTATGGGTCCCCCTATCTTGTCAAGGATCAATTTTTAATATGTTGTTGGCGGCATTTGAACATTCAAATTTCAAATTTCAAGTGTCGGCTTTTTGGATCTGATTTTCTAGAAATTAGAACAATTGTATATAAATACCTAGTTATTTTATCATTTAAAATCTAACAACGACATTTAGAACAAGCATTCATGAGAAAATACTATTGTTAAGAGAAAGTCAAGAGAAATATTTCAGTGATTTATTGCAGCAATTCAAGATCCAACATCATGGTAAATTCTATGTGTTTTCAAGTTTTATGAAGGCTAACCCTTGTTGTAGGCCTCCAAAACATTCAAGCAAAACAAGCAAGCAAGATTCAAATTCATGAGTGAATTTAGTCCTTCAAGAAAGCCATTAAAGGGTGGTGAGTTTCTACATTTTGTGATTTCATCATTCCTTCCTTTCAATTATCATTTCTATCATTAACATCAATGCCATTATGGAAGTGGAAACACTTACACGTGGTTTGACAGAGGCAAGTACCTAAATGGCCCAACATTTTTTCTCTCTTTAAATGGGTAGGTTATAGGTTTGAAGAGGATTGAAGGAAGATTGAAGATGATTTTTCCATTGTTGCATTGAAAGCCCTAAAATTTGTCAACCAACGAAAACTCACCTACAAAATTATCTGACGACATTCCAAAAAATCTACAACCGGGGAACAAAAGGTCATATCCAACATCAGGGGATTACAAAATCAGTTTCACGACCCCCTATTAGAGACCCATATGCCCCTAGGTGTCTGAGTCCTCCTTTGCATGCTAAATCCAACTTTTTATTGTGCACAATCTCCAGTACTTCTCAGATCTACCTATAGTTTATTGTTTCAGTCTATGTACTTCAATAATAATGCATTTATCATATTAGGTCATATACTCTAATTAGGTTAATCATAGACAAGCATTTCCAGTCCATTTTCAAGGTCCTAAGAATGTAGATCTGGGTCTGATTGACTCACCTTCTTGGTTGAAGGACAATCTATTCACCTTGCTGATTTGCATTATAATGTACTTTTAAAAAGGAATATAATTGACCTTGGGTTTTGGCATTAAACTTAAGGTTCTCTTTTTCACATGTTACATTTTGGTGAACCTAACATGTTAACATCATAAACCTTTTGAAAGTGGTGGTCTTTCAAACCCTAGATCTAGGTTTTGCATCATATGGTCTTGCATTTCTCACTTAGGGTTTCGTATTTGTATCATAAAAACTCATAAAAATCCAAAACATTGCACCTCATATTGCATCATAGCTTGCATTAGGGTGTGTTTCAGTCATTTAGATTAGATTTTCAGTCAAACTTATATTCATAATTGTTCATTTTTGTTCACACATTGTCATACATTTGCATTTGAATCACATTGAGAAATTCTAGAAAAATAGTCATTGTCAGACTTGTTTGCATATAAAAGCATAAACTTTAAACAACTTAACATTCAATTTTTCAATTTTCAAACCCCCTATCAAGGACTCAGATGCCCCTGGGTGACCCTGTCCTTGTATAGGTGTATCAAACAAATTTTTCATAGTTGTCTGTCACTATTTGTTCAGTCTGTAGGTACTTGCAAATCTTTGTATTGGAATCAATAATTGCATGTTTTTAGGTATTTGGCATATAGTTCATAAAATTGAAATAAAGTGTATTGTTTATGCTTTAAAATTGCATCAAAATCATCATTTTCAGGCCTTAGCATCTTAGAATCAATCAATTATTGCATTTCAAATCTAAAATTTGCATTCATGACTTGTTCAAACATCTTCAACATTCTTGCATACTTGCATTTTGCATCAAATTGGCATAAATTAAGCAAATTTTGGGAAATTACTTACTATTACAATTGTTTGCAAGTAAAATCAAAATCCTTAATTAGTGTAATACACAGTCAAATTTTGAAATTCTAGAACCCCTGACTAGGACTCATACGCCCTTGAGCGCCTCTATCTTACTATTGTTGGCCAGACAAACTTTTCACAAAACTCTATTGTTGTGTTTCCTATTTGCCTCTATTGTTTGATTTATATTTTTGAGTGTTTATTGTTCTTATTTAATAGTTTTGTGTTCATCTTGGGTATACTTATTGTTTAAAACTTGTATGAGTTTCATGACTTGGTGTTCTATAGCCAATACTTCAATGAGACATAGTTCTAGACTTATAGCATCTCGCATTGGCTTCACATCCGCTATGGATCATGAGTATTTTAACTCTTTCATGACAAGTGTTGTCAATACACAACCTATTTTAGACTCTATTCCTAATGCTACCATACCAATGACAACTTTACAAACACCTATGTTTGTACATATGTTAATACTATGGTTGTCCATGTTCTCAAAGAAAAACTAAAAAATTGGACAAAGACTTGGAAGGACTCCAAGACTATGTGAGTACTAAATCTCTAGTTGGTCTTGCAGTCCCTATGTTAGACAACATGATGAAACTGATTAGTGATTCCCATGTATTAGAGGTTTTGTGTGGCCTATCTCATATAGTTGATGCCAACATCCCTACTCGGCTAGTTGCTCTCAAACTTTGGGATATACTCAAATTCAAGGAGGAATTCAAGTCTCCCTCTCTACAACTATAGCCTATATTCCTACATACATAAATCTAATTGTTGCTTCAACAACACAACAAAGTATTTGCATAACTCCAACAATATGTCTTTCCACTCAAAATCCTTATGGTTTTGGATCTTTACATGCCACACCTCAAGTTTCATCACCACTCATAAATTTGCAACATAGTAGCACACCTAACACATACACACTTCCACCATATTAACCTTATTCCTAAAAAATTTCAAGCAATGATTCTATCATAAACCAACTTTTACAAAATGTGACATCGCTTCAACAAAAAATCTCAACATTGAACCAAAACCAAAATAGAAAACCATCACAATATGTCAAAAGGAGCCCATTGTCACCTGAAATTTTGAAAACAAAAATGCCACAAAACATAGAGATACCCCGCTTTGAGAAATATAATGGTAAAGGAGACCCTAGCAACCATATATCAACATATACCACCTTGTGTAGTGACCATTTTTAAGACAAATTCTTGGCTATACTTTTCCCTAGGTCATTGAAAGACATGGCTTTGGAATGGTTTTGTTCATTATTGAATAGCTCAATCGACTCATTTAATGAGCTTGTTGATGCTTTCCTCAACCATTTCCAAGTGAACATTGGTCCTAAAGTTGTCATACTTGATTTAATGCGATGCAAACAAAGGCAACATGAAAAGGTCACATAATTTATAGGACACTATCAGATGCTTTACTCACAAATTAATCTTACTCTTCCTGATATAGATATCCAAAGAATGTTCATTGAAAATATACAATTAGACATAAGAGAGGAAATATTGTTGATGAAACACCCATCCTTTATACACTTTTGTATGGCTCTTTGTGATTATCAGAATTTGATTAGTCAGTATGAAGAGGTATCTTCATCGACCTGTGTTGAAAAATCTGAATCTGTACCTCACAACTACTACCAACCTTTCAAGAATCAAAATAAGAAATTTATTAAGATAAATTCATCTAGAACAACCAACCATGTTGAACCTCAATTTTCTACCATAAGTTCAACCCCATATCAATTTAGAGTGAAAGATAGATAATTTACCCCGTTACCCAGTTCCCTCCATTCGATCATGTTACAACTTTTGAGTAAGAACTTAATTCGCTTGCCTCTAGTTAGACCTATGGATACAACCAAACTTGTACCTCCAAGTTATAATCCCAATTCCTTTTGTTATTATCATCGCACAAGTGGACACGATACAAAATGATGCATGTGTCGTAAACATCAAGTTTAAGACTTCATTGATTCTAATCAAATCCAGTTGGGTGGTGTTAATGATAAAGGGAATAAGTATGTTGCCGCGCCTAACCAAAACTTGTAGATTTTTACCAATCCTATACCCAACCATTCATCCAACTTTGTAAAAGATTTTGATGTTAATAATGACAAGATGAATGTTGATAAAAATGATGGTATAAGTGATGACATGAATGATGGTAATAATGAAGAAAAGGAACTAGAAAGTATATTTTCTTTAATGGATGTTCAACCTTGTAAGGGCCAAACCATTGTGTTACCCAATATTTCTTTCACTCATAGTTATGCAGCTAGCCATGCACCTGATGGTCCTCTCTATATTGTCGATCATATCAATAAAAACCTATGCAAGGAATACTCATTGATCCCATGTGTGTAGAGAATGTGATCACTAAGGAATTCTTGTTTGTGAAAGATCTTTATCAAGATTCTTATGAACAATTGAAAGTATGGATAAAAACTCATGATGGTTTTTCTCGCCCTATGATAGGTTTGATCACTCTTCCTCTAAAAGTTGGACCAAAGAATTAGATGTCTCGTTCTCCATCATCCTATTGTCCGACCAATTATGTGTGAAGCTAGGCTACCCATAGCTATGCTCCATGAATGTCATCCTGTCAGTTATGTTGAGAAAATGTGTCTCAACTTCCAGCTTGAAGCCCCTATTTTAATGACTTGGCGAAATTCTGGCGTTTCTGCAGTTTACCGCCATACCGCGCCTGACTTATTTCTGCCCCTGGCGATACAACGGTGAAATCCTTGACATTTACCTCGCTACCGCTCACTATCTATTCCTTGGCCGCGGTGACTACTGTTGGCTTTTGTTCAGCCTGTCTTGTCGGTCACCGCCTTACCGCGGGTGGTTAAGTCCATGACCACAGTGGCCGTGGTGAAGCTGCCTACGGTGGCCTTGGTGGTTACCGCCATACCACAGGCGGTGGTTCCACTCACCGTAGTGGTCATGGTGAGACCGCCTACGGTCGGGTCTGGCAGTTATTGCCATACCACAAACGATGGTTCCACTCACCGTGGTGGCCACGGTGAGACCGCCTGTAATCGGGTCTGGCGGTTACCGCCATACCACAGGCGGTGATTCCACTCACCGTGGTGGCTGCGGTGAGACCGCTTGTGGTTAGGTCCAGCGGTTACCGCCATACCGCGGGCGGCGGGTCCACTCACCACGGTGGCCGCGGTGAGACCGCCTGTTGTCTGCCAGGATGGTTACTGCCATACCACGGTTAGGCCTTGATAGGGCTGCGGTAGCGCGGTAGTGAGAAGGGTAGAGCTCGATGATCACTTAGGGTGAGCTTGGTCGAGCTCACCGCCATACCGCGAGTTGAACTCGACAGGGTTGCGGTAGCGCGGTAAGAGCTCGGACGAGCTCGGAGCTCAGTCAACTGAGTTTGACTGGTTGGACCAGAAATTCAAAGAGCGATAGTTGAATGGGTTGCAGACATGTGGCTCAGTGTCAGAGCGATAATTGGCTAAAGGCCAAAGTTGTAACAGCAGTTATTGCAGGTCGACTCAAGGTGGCGGATAGGACCCGATTTGGGTAAAGAAGTTAATGCCTAAGTGGCTCGATGCAGGGAGATCAACATGGGAAGATCGATTGCGTGATTGGGTCACAAATTCATGAACCTAATGGTCGGCGATTGGTTGATAACATTGAATGCAACGTATGACTTATAAAGTCGAGTACAGTATTGCAAGAAAAAGAGTTTTTTTTTCGAACTATATGTTAGAGAATAACATTGTAACAGTGAGTTAGAATGGTATGTGTTGTTGAGAGTTGATCAGAGAAGAATGAACATTGTATGTAACTGTTTTGTTACTGTAATACAATTGTCTTGACTTTGTGTGGTGGGTTTTTTACCTGTAAAGGTTTTCCCACGTATATCTTGTGTCAACTATGAATGCTTAATTTTGTTATCTATTTTACTGGTTGTATTCTTCTCAAGTAAGTTTATAAAGCTTTTAGAACTTGTTTATGCTCTTCTCTTTTGTGCCTCTTTTGCACACACGCCCCATTCGAAATGGGAACCCTCTCTTCCCTCTTTGGATTGTTGGGCCCCTTTTGCCTCACCTCATTTTTCATGCCCAATTTTGTGTCCTAAAGGGTCAGCACATTCCCCAAAGCCATATTTTAAGCTTGACCAAAACTGCCCCTCTAAAAATGTTAAATTTGGGGTCGATTCAGGTTTTCCTTGTTGGAATGCCCTTTCTGGCATTTGTGGCTCCTTCCGGGCCCGGACCCTCGGGTTTCCCCTTCTGGATTTCTGTTCTGGGTTTGTTGTTTCCAACGCCCAGCATCCGACGTCTTTCCGGACCTCGGACCCTGGAAGACGGGTTTCCCCCCTTGGATTTCCTCTGGTGCTTTGCCGTTTCCAACAGCCGCAGCTGGACAGCTTCCCACCTGCCGGACTCCGATCCTCCAGCCGCCGTCTGCGAATTTGAACACACCAACTTCCCCTACCGTCGTACGAAGGAATTAATGTTGCATTAATGGCAAGAATGGCTATTTAAACAAATTTTTCGGCCATCATTATCAACCAACCGAGTGATAGTGAATTTTGGAGAGCTTCGAGTGCATCTGGCATTTCCAGCCTTCAAATCTGAGCTTCATTTTCAGACATTTTTCGTGCAACCATCAGAAATTTCTTCAGAATTTTGAGGTATGCCCACCATCCACACCCTTGTTCTTCATTTTGTCGAATTCATAGCCTTAACAAAATGTAAAATGCAAAACTAGGCTAAAATAGGGTAGGAATATGCCCTTTGCTAAAACCCATTTCTTAGAAAATAAAAAATCAATCATTTAGGGCCTCAAATTCGAAACTGGAACTTCGCCTCACCGCGACCGTTATTCAGAATAGTCACTAGCATCTCTCGGGCCCGAACTTTCCCACGACCGTCCGCAAACCTAAAACAAACTTCAAAATTCTCACAGAAAAGCTCCTTCCGGACCCTGGCATATGGATTTCCCGTCGCGGGATTTCGTATCGCGTTCGACATTCCAAACGGCCATCCTGAGACAACTTCCCGGCCCCTGGACCCTAGACACTTGAAGTCCATCTGAAGACTTGGAAAAAGTCGAAAACCTATTAAAAATCAAGGCAACCCCGGGATTCGACACCCGAAATTCCGTCCTCGGAATTCCGTGTTGATTTCGCCGTTCCAAACGACCTTCCTCGTGCAGCTTTCCGGACCTCAATTCCTGACTACGCAAAGTCACTTCCAACTTCCAGGCAGAGCCTTTAATCGAATGCACCCCGGATTTCGACCTCCGAAATTCTGTCCTCAGAATTTCGTGCCTCGTTCGCCGTTCCAAACGGCTGTCCTGGGACGTCTTCCTGACTCTCGAACTCCGGTCCGTTGCCCAAGCTTCTTCCGAATTCTGACCTCTAGAATTTCGTCCTCGGGATTCCATTGCACTGGCGCCGTTTTAACGGTGAATTTGGGATAGCCTCCTGACCTCCGGGTCCCGATTCTCCAATCGCCGCCTAGCTGTCCCGAGTCCTCTAACCGTCTCCAGAGACTGTCCTCCAAATTTCCTTCCCCGAATCTCTGCTTCCATTTCATCGTTTCAAACGGCTGACCCGTAACTGCTTCCCAACGACGAAAATCTAGTTTATGGATTTCGAGACCTGGGTTTCCGCCTCCCCTATGCCGTTTCCAACGGTCGTCCTGCATCTGATGCCCGAACTCCTGAATGAAGGATCAATTGACCTCCAAATCCAAAATGAATTTCGACCCACTTGCTAAAATTAGGTCTTCCTTCATGCCAACCTTCTAATACTCAAATCCAACATCGGCAAATGCCTTCAGGAATTCCATCCCCAATTTTCCCTTTCAAATGGCATTCTGCCAAGGGAATTCCGGCCTTGGGAGCCCGAATTCTCTGCATTGCTTTCTAACGATGAATTATCAAGTGTTATGAACTTATTGAATATGAATAATGATTGCAGAGCTAATCTTGATTTGCAGGGACTTGCCCAAAGTCGTTTTGATCATGATTATTGTTACTGATTCATGACCCTTGTGCAGGATTTATGGAATCCAATGCAAAAACTTTCGGTGCCTCCAAGGAGAAAGGGAAAGGAATAGCCAAGACACCTCGAGGAAAGGAGGACAAGGACCTAATGAAATACAAATTACAGGGGGTCCCCATTCAATCTAGAGTTACCTCTCTCTAGAGAGATCACAAATACCAACATCGGCCAGGTCGATGTTGACAAATTCATACAAAGGGTCAGAATGAACCCCAAGACGGAGAACGCAAAGTTGATTAAGAAAAGTGGAATTGCTAAGGTTGCAGGTTTCCCGTCGGCCTTAGTGGGCCCAAAACTGGTAATGGCATGCATGGAAGCATACCAAGAGGAGACCTGAACTATAGTGGACCGGGACGGAAATATCCTTGCAGATATGTCCCCGTCGAGTATAACGGCAACATTCCACATTCTTGCCTATGAGAGCATGGAGACCCCCACCATGGAGGAATGAAAGGAACTATAGGAGTAGGATCCCTTGGGATGCAAGAAGCTCATCAATCAGTATTGGTTAAAGGACAAGTGGGGTAGCGCTGGCAAGCTTCCTCAGGAGCTTTTTCGCAGTGATTTCTTTGAGGATTACCATGACCTCGTAACTTTACTGAGTCGAGTGATGGGCCTTCCTGTGGTGGCCTTCTTCCAAAAGTGGATGTTCTATTTCGTAGAGCGAATTCTCCACGACAGTGGGATCGCCTTCTATTGGGGAGAAATAATCAGTGATTGCTTCCACGAGCAATTTACAACCGTAAAGAAGACCTCCCAGTTCTTCATGACCTCCTACTTGGTGTATTCCCTCACTAATCAGCGACATTATTAGGGATTGGTGGTGGTACCCAGTGACCCATCAGGGGTGGAACTTAGACCATATGACAAATACACTCAACTACAATTCTGAAATTTCAAGAGGGATTATTGTCGGGTGAATGATGCATTCATCACCCACATCATTCGATCTCTCGGGGGCAACTTTCAAAGGAGAGTTTCTCATAGTGCCAGAGCCCTCTTCATTCAATATGCCTTCCTTTATATATAATTCCCGAAGTTCACATACATCTGTGCCAAGGGATTCACGGAAAGACCAAATAAGTTGCCCCGATACCCCAATGATCGGATCATTCTATTGGAGCTGACCCAGCAGCTACGACATATTCATAGCATCCTGAGCGATAAGCATTTGGCGGTCCCGCCTTACCCCATTGGGCTCGGCCAAGGAATGTACAAGATTCATACCTCCTAGTGTGCGGGGTATTCAGAAAGGGAGTTGGTTGAGTACAACTTCTGTCAATATATAGCCCGGCCTCGCATGGACCCGTACGGACACATTAGGAAGGCGCTAGGATGAGAGTATTCCCACCTCCACAATGTCGAAGACTTTTGGACCAACTGCAAAGATGATCTTGAGGTGCAATTGAGGCATTACATGCGCATGGCCGCCATCTATGTGCGAAGGATCAACCTATGCCCGGTTCCTGACCAGCTCGAAGAAGATGAAGACACGGTGATCGATCCAGGATACGATGCCATCGCCAATTTTTTGCTGCCAACAATTCACTGGAATGAACCAGAGCTCGATGACATCGCCATACTCACTAGGCCTGTCGAAATTTGAACGAAAGCATGGGTTGACCAACAGGTGGCCCGACTAAAATAGCAATGAGTCGCCTTGACATTCAAGGGACTAGAAAGTGAACCAAGTGGCTTCAAAGGTGGAGTGGTTGCCGCTGAAATTGGGGAAACATCCAAAACCCCACCATCAGTCAAGACCAAGAAGAGAAAGGAGGCCAATGAGCAGCTGCCTAAACCAAAGGTCTATGCTCACAAGTCTTCCAACCCTGAGCCTTCCAAGAAGAAGAGAAAAAAAATTGGGAGCATGGGCATGACTATGATGCCCAAAGCTCCGCCCCTTGGGATCAGAGGAGATGGATCTAAATCACCAAGGTCTCTGCCTACTTCTGCTACTGCTGTTGCCCCCGCCCCGCAGGCTTCGCTTGCAGTTTCTGCTTCCTCCCCGCCTGCGGTGGACATCTCCGTCCACTTTGCTTCCACTCCTCCAATCTTGCAAATTATTCTGATGGATTCATCATCTGCCACGACCTCGCCAGTCTCCTCTTCTTCTATGTCTCCTTCCTTGACCTCTGTTTCCACTACTACCGTTCCCACCATTAGTCTCCCAAAGTCTTTGGTGAAATACATGCAAAATGTGCCATCCGAGCTCTCGGGGATGCTCACTAACCCAATGGTTCAGGTTGCAATAGCTCAGGCTATGGCCCATGCTCCAGCTCCCCTCCCCTCAACCAAACCACCAAAGATGGAGGTGACAATGCAAATATCAGATGAGCTTGAGCGACAGCAGCTAGAGGTTGCAAAGGCACCGGAAGATGAAGAATTTGAGTATCACGAACATCCACTATTCGAATGCCGTGAGATAGACGAGGTGGTTTATGAGTCCTCCAGTGAGAGCAGCGGGGAGTTGAATGTTGATTTTATAAGAGAATCAAATGACCCAGAACTCAATGCAGAATGGGGAAAGCAACTCAAGGAGATAGAAGATAGGGAAGCTGAGGACCGGCTCGCAAGAGAAGAAGAGACTGCTGCTCAAGAGATAGAGGGCAGCAAGTCTCCTACTAAAGGGCGTCACCAGACCCTAGAGTACGACAAGGAAGCATCCCCCCATGAGGATGAGCAAGGGGAGAGCCCCGAAGAGCATGAATACAATCAGAACGAAGAAGAGGGGGATGTTGAAAAAGAAGATCCACCCAAAGAGCAGTTGCATACTAAGTCCCCCACTAGACATGAAACCCTTCGACAAGACTCCAAAGAGGAGAAAGAAGATGCGGGGACTGAGGAGAGGGATCTTGTTATTAGAACCGTTGAGCTTGAGAAAGGGGACAACGGGAGTCAAAGTAAACCACCTAGCGAGGAACCCCAAGTACCCGAGTGGCTGCAGAGGCAGCTGAAGCAAAAGACTCCTACGGCAAAGGACCCTAAGGCAAGGTTGGAAGCCATTCTGGCCAGAGCACAAATAAGCACCCAAAAGAAGGAGAAGAAACCAAAGGTTAGATCGAGGGTAACCATGGATGCCTCAGGATCAAGGGCGGTGCAGATAGCGACGCCGATGGTTGGAGAGCAAGGTGTAATTTATAACGTCTCCACCATCAACTTGGGAGTGGCCACGAGGGACCAAAAGGTTGATCATCTCTAGGAGTCGGTCGCCATAGTGGTACACCTTATCCAGTAGGATAAGATTTCAAAGGAGGAGCTCAAGGAGCAAGTGGCCGATCTAATGACCTACATTCAGCAGTGGTCATCCCTGGATGAGTAGCCCACGACGTCATCTGCCCCACCTCAGCTGTTATCCCAGGAGCAGATTAATAAGTTAGAAAAGAGAATAAACTTGGACAAGACTACGGAAAACTGGTTCCGGCAGGTCTTAGACATGGGAAACACGGGCATCAATTTGGTTGTTCGGACAACAAATAAGTTCCTCGAAGTGCAAAGGACCCTTGAGGGTACGAGGCAGATCTGTGAGGAGTTCCCAAGGAAGTACGAGGCAACCTATCCAAAGATCAAGGCCATACTCGCGTTGCCAGGTGAGATCTGGGAGAAGGACCTGGCCTTCAAGGACAACGATGATTGGTTAGTAGATGTCTGGAAGCGAGATTTCAATCATAGAAGGAAAAGGCTCAAGCAGATCATTGAGTGGATAGCACCAAACATCAAATGGGCTAGGGATTCTAGAGGAGAGTGCTCTCGGTACATCAAATTGATAACGGGGTATGAGCCGCCCACAGTTGAGATCAACCTCGAGAACATAAAGCCCCACTTCTTGAAAATCATGGAAGATGGGATGTCAGTTGAAGTCACCATGGACTTCATGAGTTTTGCAGCCCGTGCCTTCTCACAGTCAGAGCTTTTAAGGGATAGTGCCTCCAAATACGAAGAGGACTGGAAGAAACTTGTTAGCAATTCCCAAGAATGGAGCTACAAAGTGATGTGATCAGACATCATGGAGATGGATAAGCTCCAGCCGCTGATCCTAAACTTTGTAGAGTATGCAGTGTTGAAGAAGCGTGAAGGTAACCCTGTCATCGACGAAGAATTCCTCAAAGAGTAGCTACAACAAAGGGCAAATAGCTAAAGAAAGAAATTGCTACAGTGTTATCACTAGTAGACGAAACAGGGAAAAGACAAGAATGAATTTATAAATGTAATATATCTGGGGGTAGGTGAAACCCTATTGTAAAGTGAATCCTGGCCACACAATAGAATCGAATCTTGGCCACTCAATTTGTTTTTTGAAAACTATAAATAGGGCTCTCCTCCTCTCATTTAAAGAGAGTTGAGTTGTTGTAAAGGCATGCTAGAGAAATTATAATAGAAATACAATCATTTTCTGGTGTATTTCTGGGTTTCTCCATATGTTTCATGATTCTTCTCCCTTTAGTTAGAACTTTGCTTCAAGTTACTTTTCTGCTTTAATATCCTTAGATTAGCTTTCGTAGTTAGTATGTTGTCTCTGGTTTTGAAGATTACTGTTGTGTGTATGCTTTCCTTGTCCATACTTTTGGTCACTTGTTGCTGGTAGATGACCGTGTAAAGTTAGCCTGGACTTTAATTCCATTGTTGCTCATTAAACTTTATCTTTATTCACATTTCCATGGAAAATGAATGATGAATATCTGCAGTCCTTAGAAGATAGCATAGATTTCATGATATTGTGAGAATTCTGATTTAGTGAAATTCTATTTAAGGAAACTGTCCACAGCAGAAACCTCCATGATCACTATTCATCAGTAGTTGCAGGTCCAAGAACCATCCTCTTTCCTCACCCTTTTTTCCTTTTTTTAGAAATAGTTTGTGTTAAGGTTCGTTGCACATTGTAAAGCCAAATTTGACGAAACAATGGAGTCCAAGACTGATGCCTGAACCTGCAGCAAGGCATAGTAATTCCAAATCCATAAAACTGCATTTATCGACCCAATTCTCCTACAGCTTTGACCACGTAAGACCATCTTGTGATTCCAACAAAATCACATCAAACAACTGATATGTTCCAAGCTTTGTCATGACCTGACATCCGAGAGACCTTGGGATAGTGTTCTGCAATTTGATTGTGGAAGATTGTCTTTCAAGAGAGGTAATGTACCTACGCATTACCTGTGTTGTGAAGTGCATAAAAACACCATCAACATTCTCCTCTATTGTATTAGTGTTAAGGGAATGTATTCCGCATTGTTGAGTCATTAGATCCATCCCGTTTTTCCCTTTGAGTGGTATCAGAGCCTGGCCCGTTGTGTTATCCTTGAGAGAAAGCTCAGTTTTTTGTGCTAATACTATTTTAGTGGGAGTCTTGCATTTTTGAAACTTGTTTCTATTTGAGACAGCGAGTGCATCAGATAGAGTAGATATTGAAAAATTTAATGGCAGCAACTTTGAGTGATGGAAACTCAAAATAGAAGACTTGCTAGTGGATAGAGACCTTTGGTTAGTAGTGTCTAGAACTAAGCCACAAAGTACGACGCAAGAGGCTTGGGATCTTGCTAATAGAAAGACAAGAGGTCTGATAAGACTGAGTCTAGTCGATTCTATTCTCCTGAACGTTCATGAGGAGCAGTCTACAGCTTCATTGTGGAAGAAGCTTGGTGATATTTATCAAGGAAAGTCTCTAGTAAATAAGTTATTCCTGAGGAAGAAGTTGTACTCCTTGAAGATGGAGTAAATTGCATTTGTTGCAGACCATCTGAACTCATTTAACATGAGTGTTACTCAGTTGGCATCTGTAGGTGTAAAGAATGAGGAGGAGGATCATTGCATGCTCCTATTGTGTCCATTACCTGACAGTTGGGATCATCTGCTGATGGCTATTGGAAGCACAACCACTGCATTCAAGATGGATGACACGGTTGCTTCGCTCTTGTCTGAAGAAATGTGAAGGAAGTCTTCTAAGATGACCAAAGAGGCTCTTGTTGTTTGAGGTAGACCAAAGGAGAAAGGTAAGAAGAAAGACAAGAAGTCAAAATCCAAATCTGTAGGGAGATCAAAGTCTCTTGGTAAAAATTTCAAGGTGAGATGCTGGAATTGTGGGCAACCTGGTCACATCCAGGAGGACTGCAAGGAGAAGAAGAAGAAGAAGAATTTTAACAATGAATCTTCTTAGAGTGATGCAGACACCTTCATTGCAGCAGCCTTAACAACTCAAGCATCAGATGATGTCTGGTTGGTTGACTCAGGTGCTTTTTTTCACATGACATCCAATAGAGAATAGTTCTCTAAATACAAGAAGTATGACAGTGGAAAGGTGTACTTGGCAAGTGATTTAACGTTGGAGATAGTTGGCAGAGGAAGAGTCAGAATTCAGTTTCCTAACGGGAGAGTCAAAGGTATTGGTGGCATACTTCACATACCAGGTCTGGCTCGAAATCTTCTTTTTGTTAGTAAGTTAAATGATGCTAGTGTAGAAGTTTCTTTTTCAATTAAGGGATGTAAAATGGCTAGAGGTTCAATGGTGCTAGCTAAGGGTGTTCATACTGGCACTTTGTACAAGTTGGATGCATGTCATGTTCTTTGCAACATTGCCTCTGTAAGGTCATGCAATGTTGCTCCTATAGAAAAAGATGAAGACACTTCTCTATCTGCAAATGCATTGGAGGTAAAACTCCCAGCTGACAAGACTATGCTATGGCATCATAGACTTGGTCACATAGGTGAGAAAGGTTTAAAAACCTTGAAGAATAAAAATCTTGTAGAAGGGTTTGATGATTGTAACCTTGAGTTCGATTTTTGCGAACATTGTATCTATGGAAAATAGCACCGTGTTTTATTTTATTCTGGTCCTCATAAATCTTTTGGTATATTGGATTATGTTCATTCAGATGTGTTTGGTCCAGTTAATGTTCCTTCGTTATCGAAGTCTAGATATTATGTTTCTTTTATTGATGACTGTTCGAGAAGGGAATTTGTATACTTTCTTAAAAGTAAATCAGAAGTGTTCAGTCCGTTTAAAGAATTTAAATCTTTGGTAGAGAATCAGACTGGAAGGAAAATTAAATGTTTGAGGACAGACAATGGCGGTGAATTTTGTTCTGCAGATTTTGAAAGGTATTGCACTAATCATGGAATTAAAAGGCATAAGACAACGCCTTACACTCCACAGCAGAATGGAGTTGTTGAAAGGTTGAACAGGATGTTGATGGAAAAGGCAAGGAGTATGTTGAGCGGTGCTGGTCTAGAGCAGAAGTTCTGGGTTGAGGTTGTGGCACAGCATGTTATCTAATAAATTGATCTCCTTGCTCTACTCTTGTTGATAAAACACCTTTGGAAGCATGGTCTGGTAAGAAGCCCTCTCTGAGGCATGTATGTGTGTTTGGCTATGAGGTATATGTTTATGTGCCAAATGAAAAGAGATCTAAATTGGATAACAAAGTTTTCAAGTGTATTCTCATTGGCTATGGAGTTGGTGTGAAGGGATACAAGCTTTAGAACCCTGTTACTAAGAAGGTTTTGTACAACAGAAGCATGATATTTTGTGAGTTGAAACCTTCAGTAAGTGATCAACAACTTGAGACAGATCAAAGTGACAATAAGAAGGATGCAGTTGCGATTCCCCAAACTCTAGAAAGGGAAGAGCTGCATGGTGTACCTGAGACTGAGGAGATCTCAAGTAGCTCTAGAAGTTCTGATGATGAAGAACAACCTCAGCTTGTAAGAAGATCTACATGAGAAAAAAGGCAACCTGAAAGGTATGGTTTCTCACTGTTAAATTCGAACTATGCCTATGCTTTAATTACCAGCACTGATGAGCCTAGGACTGTAAAAGAAGCAATCAGCATGGCTAATTAAATTTTGAAAATGAGATATTTATAGTGCATCATAGTGGGTTTAATCCTTTATCTTATCATGGGAATTTTTCTTTATATTTATTTTGGCCTCAACCTATGGAACCTATGAAGCCTCATGAAGATTTATTTTTCAAGTCATACCAAAATTTCAAGGCAAAGCACATAACAAATTTATCTCTTAGCAATATCCCCGAGAATGATAGGTCCATAGTTTTTCCTCCTCCCTCACCCGTTATGGATGAACCTATGCCTCAAGCTAAGATTATTTTGAGTAACCAAGGTAAATATGTTGCAATTCCCCCACCCATCTCCTATAAAAGTCAAGGAGACAATCACATGGTTCTTTTTGTTAATCCAAAGATTAAAAAAAAGTATATAGACCTAAAAATATGATGTTTCCTAACCCTTAGAGATTCCTTCAGTTCCTTCTTTACGAGAATAAAAGAAACCAATGGTTGAGAAACCCACTCCTACCCTATCACAAATTGAAAATCGTGCAAGAGGAAACCAAAATGCTAAAGAGCATAGGCATAGATATTGTGCCATTGCTCACCAATTAGAAGAAAAGAATAAAATAATGCATGATAATCCAACACCTATAGAAACAACTCAAGAAGAAATACAACTTGTTGAACACACCAAAATACTAAGAGGGGGGTGAATCAACATACTTTAAAATTCAATCCCAATAAACTATTGTTGAAGTTAAGTTATAATAATTTAACATTCATCCACTTAATGAAAATATGAAAGAAGATAAATATCCATAGAAGAACATAGAAGACACTAGATTTACATAGAAAACCCCATAGGGGGAAAACCACAGTGAGAAATGTTGTTAGGAGCTACTATCCTAATCCAACCTCACAAGTAAAAAAATTTTACAATTTGATTTTGGGCTACAACCCAAGGAAGCAACTACTCCTTAACTTTGATTTAGGGGCTTGCACCCAAGGAAGCTACTACTTCCTAATTGAAAGGAAGAACAAATAAAATATGACTGATATTGTGGCTTCAAACACTGATAATCATCAATTCTACTCATTAGGTATGTAGTGTATCTTGCCACACTCTTCTCATGCACTCATACATCTTCACACGCTTCCATCTTCATCTCCACAACTTTGATTTCAATATATATCATATGCACACTTTGTAATTACAAATTTAGTCAGTCACATCAAGAAATAATGAAACTTGTAACATGTCATCCTACATCTTCAGTGGCGATTAAAAAAAATGATTAAACATCATTTACATTTCACCTAGATGAGTCGACATGACTCATACAACATATACAAACACTCCTTGAACTCTGCTCAATTATAAACTTGTGGCCCACAACAATAATATACCCAAGTCAGGCTCAACAACATCATAACATCACAAATTGACTTGAAATAATTGTGTGGTATTAGAAACAAGAAATATATGCATGTGCTTCAAACCTAGGATACTCTAAGACATGTAGAATGTCCACACAAACTCATACAACTGATCTGTACAATATTCTACTGGATCAAGCACTCAAACATATGTTCTATAGAAGAATAGGCATTTAGAACCAATTGTAACACTCTATTACTAGAAAATTTGAACTTGCACAAACCACCACACCACTTGATTCTTCAATGCAACACTCTCAAGACATCATTGAATATGTCCTTAGGACCACATCGCCAAATATTTGTTGGAAATAAAGGTATAACTTGCGACAATATTAACTTATAAAAGTGATTACAAATCTGAAATTTTGTTTACACGATTACCATAAAATGTTTAAGTGATTGACAATTGTAATAATGAAAGAAAAATCTGGAATACCATAAGTCATCAACACAAGTGACACAAGATATACGTGGAGAAACCCTTGTGGGAAAAAACTCCACACCCAAAGAGATCCAATGTTTGTACTAATCTTTAAAGAAGTACATCAATACAACAATCATCTTTGTAATTTGGTAGCACTTCGTCGCTCTAACAACCTATAAAGAAATCATACTAAACCACCATCTCAAGGCTCCAATATATAGAATTTTGTGGGAGAGAATACCACAAATGGTATTCCAAAATAGTAATCAAAACCACCTTGAACAACCCACGCCCCCCTTAGTGGACAACCCATAAACATACAATAAAATATTAAATTATCACATGGCCTTCACATGGGTGCCTAACCCACAGCCAATAGGAATTGGTCAAATTCGAGTTCACCATAACTCTCTGATGGCTTCAATGGCTACATGCAATATCATGTACTGACATGCACACCTAGGCACCCAACCATGCAAGAGAATGCAAAAAATGTAAATAACATGCAAGGACATGCACACTTAAGTAGTCCCAACCCAAAAATTTGGATGCCCAAGAGGAATATTCTCCTGGGATGTTTGTAACTGCCGCCATAATGGGTCCACCTCTTTGAATGCAATTACAATTTTTCATAGGAAAATAAATAATAAATATTTTTTCCCTCATGTCCCCTAGAACGCTTACCAAAGAATGTGAAGACATAAATCAACTTAGGATAACAATTTTAATGTCACCTATCCTAACATTCTCCCACTTGATAGTATACATTGTAGTTGCATCCATGAGATACAAACAAAATATATAATCAAGTATAATGAACAAGGCCCATGGCCTTCCTACACCAAGAGAACTTATCTGTGGTCACTAGCTTCACGTGAGATAATCTACAACATTATCCAAAGTGTCAACCTTCTCAATTTAAACTTTAGCAATCTCAACTATTTCTCATATAAAGTGATACTAAACATCAACATACTTAGTACAAGCATTATACATAGGATTTTTAGCTAAACATATGGCACTTTGATTGTCACATCCAATCCTCATTGTCCTGCAATCAAAACCAATACCATTACCAAGTCTCTGTAACCAAACCACCTCCTTAGAAGCATGTGTAGCTGCCATATACTCTACTTCGGTGGTGTATAATGCAACTATAGGCTTCTTCTTACTCATCCAAATCACTACACCTCCAAACAAAGTAAAAACATAGCCACTAATGGACCTTCGACTATCTAAGTCATCTGCCCAATCTGCATCAACAAAACCCTGTATGTCCAATGAATTACCCAAATCATTAGTACCATGATAAACCAAACAATAATATCAAGTACCACACAAATATCTAAACACCCTCTTAACAAAATTTTGATTCTCTCTACCAAGGTTAGACATAAACCTGCTCAAAACTCCCACTGCTTGGGCTATATTTGGTCTATTGCAAACCATTTCATACATTAAACTAATGACAACACTAGCATAAGGAACGTTAGACATCTCTTCAAAATCATCATCAAAACTATGAAACATGTCTAAACTCAACTTAGTACCAATCGAAAATGGAATATTTATTGGTTTACAGTCATGCATATTAAACCTCTGTAAAATAGTATCAACATACTTACTCTGACTTAACCAAAGCTTTCTATGAACCTAATCTCTATTGATCTCCATCCCAAGAATATATTTTGTAGCCCCCAAATCCTTCATATTAAATGTGCCAAAAATATGAGTCTTAAGCTCCTTAATCATCACCTTGTTGTTACCCATATACAAGACAATGATTAGAATTTGATCATCAATAACCTTAATATAAAAATAATGATCCTCCTCAATTCTAACAAAACCCAACTTCAATGCAAAGGAATCAAACTTTCGGTACCACATCTTGGGTGACTGTTTCAAACCATATAAAGATCTCTTTAATATGCAAACCAAGTGTCCTTTTCCTTTCACAACAAAACTGTCAAACTGTCGCATATAAATTTCTTCCTCAAGGTCCCCATGCAAGAAATTAGTTTTAGCATCCATTTGTTCTATTTCAAAATCATAAGCAACAAAAATATCTGACACGAATATAATATAAGTTCCCTTATCAATAGGAGATAAAATTTAACCGAAATCAACTCCCTCTCTCTAGGAGTAGCCCTTGGCTACCAATTTGGACTTGTACCATTCTAACTGATCATCTACTCTAAATTTATTTTTAAACACCCACTTACAACCAATCGGCTTCCTTCCTTTGGGCGAACTCACAAGATCCCAAGTATCACAACTATTCAAAGTCATCGTCTCTGTATGCATGGCCTACATCCAAGACTCACTTTATTTTGAAGAAAGAGCCTCCCTGTAGGATCTAGGTTCATCGTCAGTACTCAACAAAGAAAATACACAATGAAAATTGGAGGGGATATACCTATCAACTGGATTTTGTTTCCTTGTAGATCTTCTCAAGGTAGGAGTAAGGGGGTCTTGTTTCTCTTCTTCTTCTACATGTGCTCATCCTACAATCATCTAAACTCTATGAACCCTCTTCTTCTTCTCTATCCTCTAATCCATCTGGTTGTTCTTCCACATGTACATCTTCCTACTTTTCAATCTTTGTCTCGAAGTGAATTATTTTTGTCTTATCTTTCTCCTTTAGTTTTTCTTCACCCAAGTAAGCTCTAAACTCCCTAAAAATCACATCTCTAGAGAAAACCATTTTACAGGTTAGTGGATTCCAAAGCTTATATCCTTTTACATACTCACTGTAACCAACAAAGATGTATTTATATTCTTTTGGATCCAGCTTAGAACATTTCTCTTGAGTCCCATGGAAAAAATCCTCATAACCAAAGACCCTTAAATGTGAAACAAAGGCTTTCTACCTATCCACACTTCATAAGGAGTTTTATCAACAAGAGTTGAACAAGGAGATCTATTAACAAAATAGCATGCAGTACTTACAACTTCTACCCAAAATCATCTATCAAGCTTAGCACCACTCAACATGCTCCTGGCTCTTTCCATCAAGGTTTAGTTCATTCTTTTTGCTACCCGATTTTTTTGAGGTGTATAAGGTGTATTCTTTTTTCGAACAATACCTGCATGCTTACAGAATTCATCAAATTACCTAGAACAATATTCACCCCCATTATCAGATCTCAACACCCTTATAGTTTGTTTGCTTCTCAACTAAGGCTTTAAATTCCATAAACTTAGTGAAAATTTGAGATTTTGCATGCATAAAATAAATCCAAATGTATCTTGACACATCATCAATGAAAGTAACATAATATCAAGATTTTCCAAAAGAGCCAACATCCACTGGTCCAAACACATTCGAATGAATGATCTCTAATAAACTCTTAGCTTTATTAGTCTCATTAGGAAATGATGATCTATTATTTTTACCGAACACACAATGCTCACAAAAATCATTTACCAATAGAATAATCAAAAATACCGTCAACCAACTTTTTATTCAAAATGGTCTTAAGACCCTTTTCACTTATGTGACCCAATTTTTGGTGCCACAACATACATGCATTTTTAGTTCCAGTTACATTGGCAAGATTACAAAAAGTAGATGCATTAAGCCTAAAAAAAGTCCCAATTCAAGATCCTTTAGCTATCACCAAACTCCCTCTTACCAACCTGCAACCAGACTTTTTCAAATGTTATACTCATTCCAAAATCATTCAACTTGGATACTAAAAGTAAATTTCTCGCAAGTCCTAGAATATGTAAAACATGATCAAGAGTTTTAACCCTTCTATCAATGAAACACAACTTTACCTTTCTCTTACCAATAATATTCTTCGTGTTGTTATCGCCAAGGAAAACTTCTCCCCCATCATAAGTTGAGTATGAAGTAAACCACTCCTTGTGAGGATTCATATGGTAGGAGAACATGAACCAATAAGCCAAGCATCATCACTAATAGTGTTAGTAGAAATAAATAAAGCATAAAAATCGTCATCTTCTGAGGACTTTTCCATGGAAGCATCCAAACTCTTTTCCTTGTTCCTACACTCCTTCACATTTCCTCTCTTACCACAATTCCAACACTTTACTTTTCTCTTTCGGGGGTTTTTGAACGTCCTTTAGACTTGTCTCTCTTCTTGTCCCCTTTAGGCCCTCCTTTTTCTTTGGACCTTCCTTGCACATGAAAGGCATCTGGGAGCCCACATTCATGGACTTTCTCTTCATCTCTTCTGAAAGACGTATTGCAATGAGACTATCCATCTTTGATTCTGTACTACCACCACTTATGGAAACAATTAGATTTTCCCAAGATTCAAGTAAAGAACAAAGCATAAAAATACATTTGTCTTCCTCTTCTATCTTAGCATCTACTGATGCAAGTTGACTTATAATCGTATTAAAATCATTTAAATGTTCTACAATAGAATCACCATCCTTCATTTTCAAATAATACAAATGCCTTTTGAAATACAACTTATTAATTAAACTTTTGGTTTGGTAAATATCACCTATCATCTTCCACAAATTGTATGTGGTATATTCTTCCAAAACATTCAAGAGGATAGAATCTACAAGACACAAATGAATGGTTCCCAATGCCTTCTTATCCATTTTCTTCTGATCTTCATCAAACGTTGATTCTAGTTTCTTTTCATTAGAAACTGCCAACCACTGGTCTCTCCGTTTAAGGACATCTTCCATCTTCAAATTCTACATCTCGTAACTAGTGACATTGAATTTCTCAATATCCAAATGGGAGGTACAACCATGGTTTACAATCTTCTTCACAAATCTGCAAAACCCACAATGAATAAGCTCCCACTGCAACCAAAAAACCTTCAACACTCAAAAGAAAGGCATCCCTCTCTTAACTGAACCGTTAGCTCTAATAACAAACATTGGAAATAAAGGTATAACTTGCAGCAATATGAATTTATCAAAGTGATTACAAATATGAAATTTCGTTTAAAAGATTACCATAAAATGTTTAAGTGGTTGACAATTGCAACAATGAAAGAAAATTATGTAATACCACAAGTCATCAACACAAGTGACACAAGATATATGTGGAGAAACCCTTGTGGTAAAAAACTCCACACCCAAAGAGATCCAATGTTTGTATTAATCTTCAAAAAAGTACATCAATACAAAAATATTCTTTGTAATCCAACAACACTTTGTCGCTTTAACAACCTACAAAGAACTCATACTAAACCACCATATCAAGGCTCCAATATATAGAATTTTGTGCGAGAGAATACCACAAATGGGTCCACCTCTTTGAATGTAATTACAATTTGTCATAAGAAAATAAATAATAAATATTTTGTCCCTCATGTCCCCTAGAACACTTTCTAAAGAGTGTGGAGACACATAAATCAACTTAGGATAGAAATTTTAATGTCACCTATCCTAACAATATTCACTTCTAGAGGTATACAGAGCATTCCAACATGCCTTCATCATTACGTTACTTTGCCAGAGCATAGACTGAAACTCTATCACTTCTATGTTTCATTGTAGAAGGTGTAATGACTGTAAATCTTGTATATAACACCTTCACATCTCTATCAAATTATCTTCAAATCCACAAGACTAAATCTTTCTCTACGAAAGGATGAAGACCAAAACATTGTGTCTATGTCTTAGAATATACACTGTAAATGCCTTAGCAAAACTTTTGCAACTTTTCTCTAAGTGCAGTACACCAAACTGGAAAGATATCAATGTAGACATACTGGAAACATGTTAGAACATGTGTACCCACCTCTACATCACACTTAGATATCAGGTTGACTTGTACCAATTGATATCTCTAGACATTGACTATCTCTGGAACATATATAAACTTCATCACATATTTGACATCAATGACAACCAATCTTCTCAAGATGCAACAATCTCCCCCTTTGGCATTGATGGAAAAACAAAAATTATGTGCGCAAACACTCCCCCTTAGGTGCACATTTCTCTCCCCCTTTGACATTAAGGGCAAAGGGAAAAATGAAATTCTTTGTACAAGCAAAACTTTACAAGCTCCCGCTTAATCTATATAGGTTTTACTCCCTCTAGGATAAAAAAATAAATCTTCATATCTACTCTACATTTATACACAACTTATACACAACAATAAAAAATAAAATATCTTACATGAAAGGCAAATACAACTCACTTGGATGGCATGATGCCCTTGTAGATGTTCTTGAGTTGAACCAAGCTATTATCCCATTTCTTCTTAGCAACGTTCAAGGTCAAGACTTGACAATTTATCAACACATATATATTTTTTGTTCCTATAAATAGGATGGTGCCTTGTACTTATGAACCACACTATTGGCCTCAATCAGGATTCTGGTAAGTGAAACCAATCTTAGGATTACTACTTCTCTCAATTGTTTCACTTGACTTTTCAATTTCTCCCTTTGGTCTTGTAATTGTTGTATCTGGGAGTGAAGACTTTCCACTTGTGCCCTGATGACACCATCATTATCTTCTACTAGATTGTATGTTGGAATTACATTTGTGATCTACATTTCAATTTCACTTATCTTGTCCATAATTCTCTTGGTTATTGTTGACCATTTTAAATAGAGAACATATAAAACCTTTGCATCCTCTAGACACTTCTAAATATCCTCAATGTAGGATTACAAGTTGGTCAAAGAATTTCCACACTTCCCAAAGGCATCGCTCATTTTTTTAAAAACATTTTGCTTTGCCTTCTTCTCTAGATGTGAAGAATAAGTCTCAAAGTACTTCATTAACTGTTTAATTTGTTGTGTGGGGGACAATCAGGAATCCCTTTTTTCTTCTGGAAGCTTCTCTTTCAACAACTTTATTGCTTCTTCCAACATATTTTCACTCTCCACTTGTTGACGTAGCAACTCTTGTCTTGCAGTGGAATGGAGTATGTCACCAAGCTTCAACTTGTGCAAGGGAGATATTATAGACAAGTTAACTTGTCCACTGAAAGTAGGAACATGTAGTAACTATGGAGTCACTACCGGTTGGTTTTATATTTCCTGAGCCGAAAATTCTTTGATAGAGTCCATCGGAGAGGAATATGACTTCTCTGAACTCTCTTCTCCAGTATCCTTCTCTTTCTCCATCTCTTTTTCTTTCTCCCTCTCCTTTTCTTCTTCTTTCTCCCTCTCCTTTTCTTCTTATTTCTCCTTCTCCTTTTCCTTCTCCATATTCTTTTCTTTCTCCATCTCCATATTGAATACATTTTCTCATCATGCATATCAAAGACATCTTCTCCTTCTTGCTATCCGGAGGGTCCTTGTACTTCTTGTTGACTAGATACAGTTTATTTATTTGTATCATCTAGAGGGGTTTCATTAACAGTTTCATTATCTTCTAGAGGAACCTATACATTCATTTCACAATTAGTATTATTCTTTTCTAGAGGCTCTTGTGCAACCGCATCAACTTTACTTTGAAATTCATCAATGATTTTCTTTGTAGCATCTTCAGTTTCACTTTGAATCTTCCTTTTGATATCCTCATCCATGCTCATTAGAAGATCTATTATTCTCTTGGTGTGGAGCTCCTTATCTTTTCTCTAGACTATATTTTCTTTTTCTTCCTAGAATACATAGATCCCTGCCTTATCAATTGCTTGCAATTTCAGCTCCTCATCAACCTTGATGACATCTTCTCTTCTTTGTCTCAAAGCCTCAACTAGGCTATCTGGAACCTTATCAACAAAGCTACTGAAAGAAATATTTTTCTTGAGCATGTATTCAATGACAACCTTCTCAATAGTCTTCTTGCCTTTTGGAGGAACATTTGGATGCATCTTCATTGTATCATTTAGCAAACTATACTTAACAATTCCATTAAAAATGGTGCCAAAATCTAGAGGATCATGTTGAACTGTAGGATTTTTCTTAATTTCCTCCTTTTCAATATTCTTCCCTTTCTTTTTTTGCAAGAAGATATCTTCAACTATCTTCTTCCTCCTCTTTAGGTTCTTCCTCATCAGTCTTCTTCCTTTTAACCTTTTTCTTAGGCCTTGTTTGTAAAACTCTTGTGTTCTTTTGTGGTGGAGTTACAAACGCAACATTTCTTCTTCCACTAGTTGATTGTGTTGATCTAGAGGGTTGTGGAGCAGATGTAGCCGTAGAAGAGGATCTGCCAGATCTCCTTGGCAACTTCTTTGCATCATGTTCTTCAGGATTTAAGGAGATATCCACTAGAGTTTGACTAGAGGATGGTGGCGCCATTTTAGAGTACTGTGGAATATCCCACTTCTTGAACAACTTATCTACTCTCTTCTCACTTGTTTCATCAAACTACTTTTGGATCATCTTATCCATGATTTCTCTATGTACCAAATCTTTCTACTTTAGGATCTTTTGGCTTTGATAGTAGAATATTTGTATAACCTTGAATATATTAAGGTTCAACCTTGTAAGGAAATTCTGAAATCCCTAAGGTCCTTGGTTCTACAACCTCCATATAGCAATGATCCTTATTCAGTGCCATCAAATTCACCTCATTTTCATACTTTTGGACCAAATTGAAGGGTATTTTATACCTCTCTTGCATCTTCTCTTGTAGATTCTTACAAAATCCCCAATAGAAAGTGTTGTGTGCCTATTTATCTCAAAAAATAATCAGTATGCTTCTTGATTTATGTAGCAACAGGAGTGAACTTTCCCAATTCTTTTCTTTAAAAACAAGAAATTCATTCATGAAAAAGAAAGAGGCAAATAATCAATGAACCAAACTTGAAATTATAATCAATTTCCTTTGTATGTTTCAAGTTGTCCATCAATTTCTCTCTCAACATCTCACATAGTTCAAAGTTGGCTCCTTCCTTCACCATTTGATGTGTGGCATGAATTACAGTGGTGGTGGCGAAACCTTCTCTGTTTGTGAAGTAAATCTTATATGCAATCCCCATTTACGCATACCGGACATAGGGATCAATGATGTCCTTCATTTTCAGGGTTCTCTTATCAAACTTAGCTCTAGTAAACTCCATAACCCTTTCATTTTTTATTGACTTTAATGCTAGGACTGGTCCAATGGAACAAAGACCAGTAACTACCCTACAAGCTTCCTTTGTGATCATGTAGGGTTTATCTAGCCAAATGAAATTTTCATGAAAGTAGCTCAAAATTATTCTTACCTATTCTTTTTTGTTGCAGAAGTCTAGAAAATCTTTCCAGATCTCCACCTCTTTCGTAGCTACATTTGTGTGCTCTGGCTTGTACACACAATTCTCATTCAGTAGCTCATGTCGGACCACTTAAAAATATGAAGTATGATCAATCTCGTTCAACGGGGCATGGATGTAAATCCTCACTTCTTCAGATTAAACCACACCTGCATGAAATTTCAAAAATGCACTGTCTTTGTCAACTTCAATCACCTTGAATGGAAACTTCTTGTATTTGGTCCTGGGTTTCTCCACCACATTGGTCACCTGAGGTGTTGTCATTGGAATTCCTTCATAAATCTTCAAACATGATAGTTAGAGTTTCACACAAATAGCTTGAAAACCTAATCACATTTATTCACTCCAAACCCAAATGCATTTGATAAAAATGAGATAAAATGATCCAAATAACCCATAAAAATCCTTTCACTTGCCCTAAATTTCTACCATAAATGCATTCGTACTTGTTAGGTGAATCATTTTCCAAAGATATTTGTTCATCACAGGGATACAATGCTACTCAGCACACCTCCACAAATCATTCTTATGCTCCAAAACCTTCATCAAAAGATTCAATCTTGTTCAACAAATCTACACACCAGAGGAATTTTCCCAATTCAACTTTCATGCTAAAATATTCAACATCTTATCCTTTTCAGGGAGCTAAAATGTTTGTAAATCATAGCTACCCCTAAGAATGCACAAGTGTAGTATCATCCTTCTTCTCATTTTCCTAACCTTTATTTTCCTTTCGAACCTTTTCATTACCCTTCTTTTGTTGATTTAGGGTTTCATCTTTCTTTTGGTTCTAAATAAGTGGCTTCAGAAATTCACTTATGATTTTTTTTTCCTTATGCCCAACCTTATTGCACTTGTAGCACACAATGTGCTCTTAAACAAATTTGTTCCTCTTCACCTTAGTTCTACACTTAGCAGCCTTATGACCAAAATTTTTACATGCATAGCAATATCCATGAAATGAAACAACATCATATCTTTGAGGCACAAATGGTTTTCTACCCATGTAATCATTTCTTCTTTGCCTAGATCTACAATTAACAATCATGTGCCCAAATTTATTGCGAGAGAAACAATGACCTTGAAAAGATTGATTGAACCTAGTAGGTGCATGTTGTCTAACAGGTAGAGGACCTCTAAATCTTCTTTGTCTTCAAACAAGAATGAATCCATCTTCTTTCTTGCTATCGTGATCTGTATTTACATCTTTAGAGGCAGTTTTCTTAGGTTTTTCAGTGGAAGCTTTCTCCTCCTTTGTTTCAGACTTTTCTTTTGCTTTGAAGTTTTCATATAGGTTTGCAAAATCACTGATTAAAAGACTTTTCCCTTTTTCAAAACCAAGACCAGATGACTTTTGAGAGTTAATCAACTCATCAAGAATCTCATAACCTCCTTTCAAATTTAGACCTTTGTCAATTTTCTCTTTTACTTTTTCCAGTTCTTTCCTCAAGGAAACAATCTCTTCTTCAAGCTTTAAACATTCAACAGTTTTTTCTTTCCTCGGGGAAAAAAATTCGTCTTCACTTGGAGCATTCGACATTTTTTTCAATGAGATTGAAATTCATACACTCTTCAATTATTTTCCCTTCTTCAACTTGAACTTTTAGCTTGCCAATTTTCTTCACTACTTTTTCAAGTTGAGACTGAAGATCTTCATTCTTTTCTCTTTCTTCATCCAAATCATTTAGAGCATAATTAAGCTCTCCTACAAAATTCACTGGACAATCTTCCTTATTGAATTCAAATTTATATTCATCATCCTCCTTCTAGAGTATGATCTCATTTTCCTGAGAGGACTTATTCTTGGATATTGCTTTATTCTCCATGTGTTCAAAGATAGGATCTACCTCTGTTCTTAAGTAAATATCAAGGAATCTGGCTCTAATACAAATTGTTGAACACACAAGAATACTAAGAAGGGGGCATAAATCAATATACTTTAAAATTTAGTCCTAATAAATTGTTGTTGAAGTTAAGTTATAACAATTTAACATTCATCCACTTAATAAAAACAAGAAAGAAGATAAACATCCACACAAAAACACAAATGAAGCCAAATTTACATGGAAAACCACAATGAGAAATATTGCTAGAAGCTATTGTCCTAATCCAGCCTCACAACTAAAAATAATTTACAATTTTATTTTGGGCTACAACCCAAGGAAACAACTAATCCTTGACTTTGATTTAGGGACCTACACGCAAAGAAGTTACTACTCCCTAATTGAAAGAAAGAACAACTGAAATATGATTGCTCTATTATGGGTTCAACAACTGATAGTCATCAATTTTGCTCATTAGGTCTATAGCGGATCTTGTCATGCTCTGCTCATGCACTCATACATCTTCGCACACTACCATATTCATCTCCACAACTTTGATATTTAATATATATCATTTGCATGCTTTACAATTACAAATTCAGTCACCCAAGTAATAATCCCTTTGATGATGATGATGATGACGATGACGATGTTAGATTTGTTGATAAAGATGAATATAATTCCTATGGAAATAATGAGAGTCTTGTGGACCAAGAAGAATTCACTCATGAATCCTTAAAGATGGCATTTCCTTAAGATGGGTTGCCACAACCCCTAATCACCCAAGAATATAAACCATCAAGACGAAGAATGACTAGCACAATCTATTCTACCAATCTTAAATGTATATCCATTAGTCATCTTCATAGCACCTTTGGCAAAAGAAATCCATCTTTTTCCCAAGGAATTCACCAACACAAATCCATGTCTCAAATCCACACATCACATGAGTGCCTTATAGTCTTCACCTCCTATATAAATCCCTCATCTTCAAAACCTTTGCAATCCAAGCCATCCCAATCCAAGCACCAATAAACTGCAAACAAATTTGTGCAATCATGCAACCTCACTAATCCCATGTCATTTGCATGTATTTTTGATAATGCGGTCATCAATCCCAAGTCCATCAAATACCTCAAGTCTATTAAATCCACCATCCATGAGAATTAAATCTCCCTCCCCCATCCATGTGTGTCACTACAAGATTCTATCCATACACCAATCATTAGTGACATTCTTAATAAAATGTCACTTATCCCTCACATCACCCAAATAAATCAAGATCCAAGCATTCACACCAATCCCTTCCATAATCCTGAACCATTTCAAAATCAAAGCATCCACATCAATCCCATCTAAAAACCACAATCCTATCACTTTGGTTCCATAAACTTTATTTGATTTGGTTTTCTTATCATTGAGGAAACTACAACCATCGCCACTCCTTACCCATCTAAGAATGGAGTTTCATCTTGTTTCCAAAGCAACAAGTATTCCATCACAAACTAGATCTATCGAAACATAAAATATAAAGGAAAAGGATAAGGCATTCATTAGTAAGGCATCTTATAGCCCATACAAATCAAAACTGTACACATCTAAAAATGGTCACTGTCGATCGAACCTGTTAATTAATTAAATATGAATTATTTAATTAATGTTTCTTAAGTCTTCTACATATAAATAAATTTAATTATTTATTTATATTGTTCATTTTCTAATTCTTCTAATTTAATTAAATAAATAAGTTTATTTAATTAATGTTACCTTCTTCTTAATTAATTAAATAGATTTTACAATTTATTTACATTAATTATCAAAGTTTAAATTTAAATTTAAACGATATTTTTCCCTCCACATTTAATTAAATATTTTTGATATTTAATTAAATCATTTTCCAAATTCCCACTTCTCTCACAAAAATTAAATATTCTTAATATTTAATTAAAAGGCTTTTTCCTTTTCTCATAATTAAATATTTACAATATTTTAAAGCCTTTTCACATTTCTCTCACACATAATTAAATATTTATTTATTTAATTATGAGAGACACCTTTCAAATGGTCCCTTCATTTTCTGTCTCTCAGAATTCCACCTCTTTTTTGAATTCTCGATCTCTCACCGTACATTTCAACAGGTTTGAATTCGACAGTCAATCTTGGCCAATCGAATTCCTACCTTCAAAAATCTATAAATACAACCCTTTCATGAGCTAAAGAGGACCTTGAATCTCACATTTTTCATGCGTAGTTATTATAGTCACAATCTTAGCAATTCATAGCATTTTTTCAATAGTTCAATCTTGTAGATGCATATGCATTCATAATAATCTCATTCTTTCAAGTGCCATTCTATAAGTTGTGTTTGCACAATTGAGAGCAAACATATTGAAGCAAATCCTTGGAGATAGAGGACAATGGAACGAATTTGAAGAAGCTGTTGTCAAGAGTTTGTATTTGCTTTATTTATTTAGTTTTCTTCAATCTAATGTTTCATTGGTGTATTAGATTAGATTCAATTTAATTGACACATTCTAACGTACACATTTCTGGCGCCCACCGTGGGGCCAAGCCTCGCATTTAATTTCTATTTTTGCAGAATTTTTCTGGCAAGTGACGGAAAAAAATCGCGGTTTAGCGCATATGAAGACTGTTTCAGCGCATACGAAGACTATTTCAGCGCATACGACAATTGTTCTGGCGCATACATGACCTGTTCTAGCGCATACGTGACTTCTTTCAGTGCATAGACACTCTATTTCGACGCATCCCTGAAAATCCTTTCAACGCATTTATAACCTATTTCGGCGCATCCGGCGACTGTTTCGGCACATCCCTGAGAATCCTTTCAGCGCATACGTAACCTATTTTGGCGCATACAACTTTTGTTTCAGTGCATTCGTTTGTATAAATTTAAATTATGATTCCGACACAATTCGCGAACAGAATTTTTCTGATGCTATTTTTAACTAGGGTAGAATTTTGAATTAACCAATCCTAGGATAGTCACCAAACATATTTTCTTTTGGTTAAAATAAACCCCATGTTTTTAGTGAAGCAACATCTTCACTTAGAATAGAAAATTTTTCAATTTGGGATTTAAAATTGAACCATTATTTGCATGTTGTGATTGTGGGTAATAGGTCTATGCTCTCCACTTTAATCAAAAGCCAAGGTAATTATGGGAACACCTAAAGCCAAGGTTTCCAACCCACTTTAATCAAAAGCAAGTTGTTGATGAAAATCCAACTTGACAGTAGTGCGCAGGATAACCATCCCCAAAACCTTTGTTCTAAAGGTTGGGAGGTCTCTCGAGGGAGTATATCTATTTGCCACACTGAACGGATACCCTTACTATAAACCATAGTGTAGAACGCCAGTCGTGTCAGTATCCAAACATCATTTTAATCACAGTGCAAGGGGAGGGAAGAATCTGCCCCCAAGACACTCACCATATAGTCACCACAGATTGTTTGCTCAAGGGATTCGGTATCCACTTCCATTACTTTGAGTACGCACCTGGAAAAGACAAAAACACGGGTGCCCTCTAGGGAGTGACAAGGCTGTGTGAGTCGACGCAATTTTAAGATGTGGGTTGTGATTACTTTGATGACCTATTTGACAAATTAAGAGTGAGTCTGACTGAAATGCTTATATTGTTCAAAAACCTGTGGAAATCTCAAGAGCATACACTCTTTGTTTAGATTTTAGGACTAACAAAACAATTGTCTGCTTCTATGCTGTGTTTGTCACATTTAAACTAGATTAAGATCATCCAAAACAAGAAAATTTTATCAAACTATCAAAACATGTCGATCTCAGAGTTGTTTTAGCACATTTGGTCTCTGTTTTAGCGCATTCGATCTCTATTTTAGCGAATTGGGTCTCTGTTTTAGCGCATTCGGTTGTTGTTTTAGCGCATATGTGCTTTGTTTTAGCGCATTTGTTCTCTATTTCAGGGCATCTATGCTCTATTTTAGCGCATCTATGCATTGTTTCAGCACATCTGTGCTCTGTTTTAGCGCATTCAATTTTTGTTTTGGCGCATCTGTTTTCCGAAGCTTAGGTGTGATATTCTGGATTTTCAGAAATTAGAGCGTAGTCGTCCTTCTTATTTTCACCAACTTGCAATCGCATATACTTCTCATCCAAATCAAATTCTGCAATAGAGAACTCAAACACATTTAGGCATCCGCTAAGTTCATTTATCTACAAAGCTAAGATCAAACTTCACAAACTGCAAAATCACCTTTACTTTTCAATCTTTGGTTTAATTCCCGCAAACAGGATTTTTATCCTTTCACTTAGGGAATCACGAACTAAAGATTAAAAATATTTTAAGTCATAGAATCTTCATTCTATCCTGGATTTCATCACCATTGCACTATTTCATTCCTTTGATCAAAGCTAGTAGGATTTGAGTAAATGCTTATGCATGTTACCACGAGGTCTCGAAAGAACATAGAAAAAGAGGAAAGTATAGTTAGCAAAATGGGTGATAATAATGAGAGGGAGGAAAACCTCTTTAACATTCCAAATACTGAGGAAGTAACGGAAGAAAAGCTTCAAAAACCAAAACAGGATCCTCAATTCCATACTCTTATGGAAAATATTTTAGAAAGAAATAAGGAAAGATACTTTCTTTCTCTAGCCATTCATGGAGCTAAGTTACCTGCTGATTTTGACACAGAAGGGATTAAGGAAAATCTTGAAGCTCCTCTTAACAATTTTGGTGCCCTTACTCAACAAATCAAAGAACTACAAGGGCAAATAAAAGAAATGCAAGGGGGAACACCAAAGAAGTATGTTTTGGAAGAAATATGTCCCTATCCATTCGATAGAAATATTTGAATGATTCCTTTTCCAAAACATTGTGAAATCCCTAAGTTTGATAGATATAATGGGAAAACTGACCCCATTGAGCATGTAAGGGATTTCCGAAATATGAGCTTAGAATTTGTGCATGAAGACACCTACTTAATGCGGTTGTTTCCATGAAGTCTGGGTGGACAATCCATGGAGTGGCTTTCAAAGATCACTCCCCCCATCAAAACCTTTGAAGAGTTGATAAATAAATTCATATTGCAATACTCTTACAACATCCAACATTAGATAACCATGCTTGATCTTTGTAAGATAAAACAAAAAGTAGGGGAATCTTTCACTACATTTTTACAAAGATGGAGAAGAACTTTCACTAGATATTCTCGTCCTATTCCTGAAAAGGAAAAGATGGAGATCTTCATCGATAGTCTTAATCAAGAAATGAGTTACAGACTAAACCTTCATTGTCCTCCATCATTTGAAAAATTGATTGAAAACGCGATTACTATTGAAGGTGCATTGATCAAGCATGGAGTTCTAAAAGTTGATAAAGAAGGTTCAAATTCGTACAACAACAACAACCATAGTAACAACAATGACAAGTCACGATTTTGGACTTGAAATAAAAATGTTGGAAATGATGGGGTAGTAGGTGCTAACAACGTGAATTCGAAACCCGTCGTTCTTAATGTGTCAGGTGCTCAACGTAACAATAATGCTGGACATTCTAGTACCCAAGGCAATGTTTCTAATCAAGGAAACACAACTAATACTCGTGGAAATAATTTTGGCAATAATCAAAATTCAATGCGCCCAGACCATCATATTTTTCAAATCGACAGAGTTTCACTCCCTTAGGCCAATCTTTGGAATCCATTCTCAAAGAATTATTGAATCAAAATGCTATTACATTACCACCACAAAGAGACTATGAGCCTCGAGTTAAACCACCATCATGGAATGACTCACACTTCTGTGATTATCATAGATGCAAAGGTCATAAGACAAACAGTTGCCAAGGGTTAAAGAATATCGTTCAAGATTTGATTGATAACTGTACCATCACAGTTGAGGGACACAATGTCAATAATGATCATCAAGCATTCAAAAACCCGCTCCCTAATTATCACAAAGGGGGATCCTCGAATGATAAGGGAAAGAATGTTAATAACATCCAAGACATTATTATCAATCATATCTATACTGATGACCCTCAAATCAATGCTATCTAAATCAAAGGTAAGCCAAAATATCGAGAGGTCAATGTTACCACAAGGGGACAAGCCAAGATCATTATCAAAGGTGGCTCATCTAAAGCAGCAATTCCCCCTCCAAGTCAATACAATTTGGTTGAACAATTACGAAAAACGTCAGCCCAAATCTCTATCTTGGAGCTTTTAAAGTTATCACCTGCACATAAGGACATTCTGGAAAAGGCTCTTGTTGATACAATTGTATCTCCTGATCTAGATACCGATAAATTTCAAGCCATGGTGGGACACTTGTCCTCCAACACATGTTTATCTTTTTCTGAAAGAGATGATTCATCCATAACCCATCCGCATAATTCATCACTATATTCAGAAGTCATGGTTCACAAAGCCCACATTAGACATGTCCTTATAGATGGGGTAGCTAGATTAAATATTTGTACTTTAAAATTGGTCCTAGCTTTGGAATATTCAGCAGACTCTATAGACCCACGGAGGAAAATTACAATCAAGGCCTATGATGATGAGGAGAACTTCAAAAGGTCTTATCATGTTACCAATCAGAGTGGGACCTGTTGTGAAGAATACCTTTTGTTAGGTCCTTGATCGAGATTTAACCTATAACATACTATTGGGTCGTCCATGGATCCATGACATGCAAGCAGTTCCATCTACTTATCACCAATGTTTGAAGTTTCCATATGATGGACAGGAAATAACCATACCCATTGATCACAATAGCAGTCAAACTTGTTCTAACCTAAGAGCGACTCAGGACACATTTGTCCCACATAATAGAGAGGCTTTGGCCGTCTCTACCTCCAAAAACAAAGAACAAGTGCAAGAAGTGATAAACAATTTTGGTAGCAAGTTAAAATTGAAAGATAATGGGGTAGGAGAATATTCTTTATCTCTCTCTAACCTACCCTTATCACCAAGATCCCATGGTCAGCCGTCAACATCTACACCGCAAGCTGCAACAGTTTTAGCCTCAACTTCAACCCCCATCACCAAGTTTAATGGGATGTTTATCAAAGAAACTGAAAGGGAAGATAGAGCTATTCTCGATTGGCTCTATAAAGATGAAGAAGAATCTGTACAACATATCAAGCTGCCCACACAACAATATGGAAAAGGTTATGCTATCATGCAACAGATGGGTTATGAAGGAAATGGCCCTCTAGGTAAAAGAAAAGAAGGTATTGTTGAACCTGTCCAATTAAAAACAATGCACCCAAAAGATAAGACGGGGATAGGATATGGTGAGGATACTAAGGAAAAAATAACACAGAGGCCATCTAATGAAGAAATAGCCGAGTCAATTCTACGAATTCAAGAAAACAATTCTGACACTAACTCCAATGAATATGAATGGGACACCATCTTCGATGATAAATTCTGGAGGGACAAAAGGTGGATGTGATACACAAAATCTCACCTACATTCTTACAAGGAGAAAGCTCAATACCTCTGTTTGAATGTGTCGTACAAAGTGATCATGACTCTAGTGAGACCAATTCGATTCAAAGCGAGATAGAACATTTTGAGGAGGATACCATCTTAGACTTCTCCCATAATAACATTGACTATAACATCATGACCCTAACGACCAATGAATTTACTTATCCTAATGATCCATTACCATTGGTTCATCCTGAACTCAATAATTGGGAACAAATCGCACCCATTGATGTTACAACTTTTCCAAATGACAAAACCATAATAAACTTTCTTTGCTCATCACATCCCGAAACAAGTTCCACCAGGGAATCACCAGATCAGAGTTTTCGACAGGAAAGTGCCAAGTTTCTCAGCTATGAAATAAATAACATAAAAGAAAGACCTAATGGTGAAAACTTAACAAAGGCAATATTAGGTCAAGAAAAAACAAAAATGAAAGAAAGATCTAATGGTGAAAACCTAACAAAGGCAGTATTAGATCAAGAAAAGAGAAAAATAAAAAGCGTATCCAATGGTGAAAACCTTTCAAAGGCGCCAGAGGATGGGAAACTTGACACTCTTCTGGAGTACTATCAAGAAAGATCTTCCATTTTGATTGAACTGACAGAGGCACTCAATATAGGTACCACAGAAAAGCCTAAAGTGTTGCAATTGGTTGCATCTCTTACAGATGAAGAGGTACCTAAATTCATAGAATTTCTCAAATATAATCAAATCAGTTTTGCATGGTCCTACGTAGATATGCCTAGATTGGATCCAGATCTCATCATGCATCATCTATCTATTACATCAGGGGCAAGGCCAGTAAAATAGAAACTCAAAAAAATGCATCCACACGTTGCGTTGTTGGTTAAAGAAGAATTAAAGAAACTTTTAGATGCTAGATTCATCTGATCCATAGATTATGCAAAATGGATCTCCAATATTGTTCCTGTTTCAAAGCCAAACAGAAGGATCAGAATTTGCACGGATTTCAGGGATTTGAACAAAGTGTGTCCTAAAGACGACTTTCCTTTACCAAACATCAATATGTTTGTGGATTTAACTGCTGGACATGTGATGTACTCATTGATGGATAGATTCTCAAGATACAACCAAATAAAGATTGCACCAGAAGATTAGGATAAAACAGCATTCACATGTCCTTGGGGTACATATTGTTGGAACGTAATGCCATTTGGATTGAAAAATGTAGGAGCTACCTACCAACGAGCGATGACAACAATTTTTCACGACATGATGCATACATTTATGGAGGATTATGTTGATGATCTTCTTTCCAAAGCTAACACTAGAGAAGGACACATCGACATTTTGTCTAAAATTTTCAAAAGAATGGAACAATTCAAAGTACGACTTAATCCTAAGAAATGTGTTTTTGGGGTAAAATCTAGAAAGTTATTAGGATACATTGTGTTGGAAAAGGGAATTGAAGTGCATCCGGTGAAACTACAAGCAATCCTTGATATGCCACCACCAAGGAACATCAGTCAATTACACTCTTTACAGGGACGGTTACAATCCATTCAAAGATTCATTGCTCAATTGGCAGATAAGAGTTTACCATTTACACATCTCTTGCACAAGAATGTTCCATTCAAATGGGAGAACAAATGTGAAGCATCCTTTAATCAAATAAAGCAATACCTCATGAATCCACTAGTATTGACTCCCCAATACAAGGTGCGCCTCTCATATTATATATTGCTGCCACAGAAGTATCTTTAGGAGCATTATTGGCACAAGAAGATTACTCAAGAAAGGAACGAGCCATTTATTACATCAGTAGAACTCTAACAAGTCACGAGCTAAATTACACCTTCATTGAAAAAGCTTGTTTAGCAGTGGTGTTCACTTCTCAAAAATTACGACACTACATGTTGACTCATACAGTAAAGCTTGTGGCTAAGATTGACCCACTCAAGTATCTTCTAAGCAAAGCGACCTTTACTGGCAGGTTGGCTAAATGGGTTATGATCTTAAGCAAGTTTGATATTCAGTATGTGGATCCAAAAGCGATAAAAGGACAAGTAATTGCAGGTCAATTAGCAGAAGCACCGATTCCAGCAAAACATCCAATACATGTTGATTTTCCTAATGTCGATATTTTCACAGCAGAAATCCAACAATCATGGTCACTTTACTTTGATGGTTCTTACACTCAACATGGTTCAGGAGCAAGAATTCTTTTCATTACACCTCAAGGACATACGATCCCAAAATCTTATCGGCTGATGTTTCCTTGTACAAACAACATAGTTGAATATGAGGCATTGATAATCGGCATGAAAATTGCAGTAAATTGGAAAATTACAGAACTTCAAATTTTTGGTGACTCGCAACTTGTCATAAATCAAATCAATGATGAATACCACACTAAAGATGACAAATTGATACCTTACAAAAGAATGGCGGACGATCTCAAGAAATACTTTGTTAATATCAAGTTCGAACAGATTCCATGCATTGATAACAAAGCAGCAGACGCCATGGCTACAATTACCTCTCTACTCCAATTGTCAGAGAATCAAAAGCGGTACGATTTCCTGGTGGAACAATTGTTTTCTCCCGCCCATGACGATCCTAAAACGTAAATCATTTGCCATCTAACAAGTTTCGACTCTTCCTTATATGGCCAAATCTACACTTACTTGAAAGGTACTACTTTATCTTTAGGCTTGTCTAGAAATCAAAAACAAAATTTCATTCGTCAATCATCCCGTTATACCTTAATTGCTGACGTCCTAAACAGGCTTGGTCTAGATGGTACCCTCCTTAGATGTCTTGAACGTGATGAATCGGAAAAAGCCTTACAAGAGGTCCATTGTGGGATTTGTGGGACACATTCAAGTGGACTAACCTTAGCAAAGAAACTTGTAAGATTAGGATACTACTGGCCAACTATGGAGAAATAATCTTTCGCCTTTGTGAAGAAATGTGCAAAATATCAGATTCATGGGAATCTCATTCACACTCCTGCTTAGGAATTACAACCTTTTACCACAACATGGCCTTTCGCTTAGTGGGGATTGGACTTGGTTGGTAAGATACATCCATCATTTTCAAATGGACACAAATTTATCATTACAGCCACCGAGTATTTCACTAAGTGGATTGAAGTTGTTCCTTTAACAACTGTTACGGGTAAACAAATCTCTTCATTCATCTTGAATTATATCATTTGCAGATATGGCATTCCTAACTCCATCATCACGGATAATGGTAGACCCTTTAAAAATTAAGATGTTGATGAACTATGTGAAAGGTTTCACATCCAACACAAATACTCCACACCTTATTATCCGCAAGGAAATGGTCAAGCTGAAGCTTCAAACAAAACAATTCTGAAAATTTTGAAGAAAACAGTGAATGAAGCAGGTCGTGATTGGCATGTTCAGTTGAATCCAGCATTATGGGCCTATCGAACAAGCATTCATACACCGACAGGAGCTACTCCTTATGCTTTGGTCTATGGAGCAGAAGCTATTTTGCCACTTGAAGTTGAGATTCCTTCACTTCGAGTATCACTCAAAGGGCTAATCAATGATGAAGATTACAGAGTATCAAGATTGAAAGAGTTGGAACTACTTGATGAACGACGTCAAACTGCGATAAATCACTTGAAGGGATATCAACAAATCATGTCCCGCAGCTACAATCATAGAGTCAAACCATGAAGTTTTCAAGTGGGTGATTCGGTCCTCAGAGAAAACCCTCAAAATCAACAAGATCGAGAAAAGAAAGGTAAATTTGAACCTAACTGGTTAGGCCCGTTCGTTATCGTTGCAGCCTACGGATCGGGGGCATATCAGTTATCAACAGCAGAAGGGGACCTGTTTGAAGACCCGATCAACAGCATTCATCTAAAAAGGTTCTACACCTGAGAAAAAATCAAAAACAATACAAAAAGTTCTGAAAAAAAAATCAAAAACATTGCCTTGATGAAAACCTGGCAAACAGGCATCTTGGTAATAACAAAAAAAATCATCAAATTAGGAAAAAGTGCCATAAAAACAAACAATGAAAACCTGGCAAACACACATTGTTTGTGATTTCATTTAGCTCTCTCATCTATCAGGGTTCATTCTGCATAGGCATCCTCACATCAATATCGCACACACCTCATTATCGCATTCCCATCATTTTCCTTGGAACGACAGGGATCTCATCATGGCTTGATGATTTGAAGTTTATCCATTGCAACAATTGTGTCTAGCAAGAGTCATAGTACAAGGTCACTAGGGGCAATTCATTTTTCTAGGAGGTAGTTAGCAGTATGTGTCTAACGTCAGAATGTCTGAAACAATAAAGTTTTCTGAGCTTACATGATTATCTTGACAGATGATTTAAAAAAAAATTGGATGATTTTAATTTGAATAAAATGAATGACAAAACTTAAAAGCAAAGGTTGCAAATTGTTGTTTCGATATTTGATGACATCATATCTTTGGAGTGGTTCAATGATGTATTGGAATAGAATCACAAGGAAGAAGTATGATTTTTATTTGATTGTTGTCTGCAAGTTAATCATTAGTATGATGCAAATTGGTCGCGGGACATGTTCTGCAATGGATCATTGATGACATTTCGGAATTTGCATAGGAAATTGATTAACTTTTGTCTGTTTATGCAAGCAATACTCAGGTCATCTGGGTTTAATTATACCATCAATGCTTGTATTAACTTGCTACATTAAACATTATGGAAATAGTACTTAGGTCATCATTGGTGCTAACATACCCTTTCATGCTTGTACTAACTTTCAACATATCAAAAGGCTCAATTATGAGAACTAAACATAGCAAGAAATGGCAACAAGGAGAATGATTCATTATTTCATTTAGGGTTGCATAATTCATTTGCATTTTGAGGTTCTTTTTAAAATAGATTTTTGAAGGTGGATCACATTCATCTTTTTCGACAATGGTTGAGTAAGACTGGACATTTGTTACATCTCATCATCATCATTTCAATATCATTATCATATTCCTTATCATGTCATTTTTCCATCATTATACATCATAGGCATTCATTACAGCATAGGCATGGTTATCATTCATCAACATATACATCTGCATATTTTACGCATTCATAAAATAAAAATTACATTCATATTTTTCACATCATTACATCATATATCATAAGATCATTACATGAGTGCATTTTCATTACATCATCATCATAAATCATAAATCATAAATCATAAATCATTTACATCTTACATTTTGCATTCATTACATACATCATAAAAGAAAAGAAAAATTTTAGATCATATCATCATTGCATCATCATACACGACATAGCATATAAAAATCAAAACATCCATAACATGTGCATAAATCACCCATAACATATGCATAATCAAATCGCCACTGCATATCATAGATCTCATCAAAACAAATGTTCGGGAATACAAGGATATCAAATGTTTCAAAAAGATATATCATACAATGGCATCAATGTGTATAATAAAATGCTCATCCCTAAGGGGCATCTGGTCATGGATCATGACTACTACTGCCGCTGAAGGTAGCAGGTCTCGTTGGATCTCTGCTCCCGGAACCTCTGATCTCTTGTCTGACCGACTGACCCACACTCCTGGTCACACTCCTGGAGTGACTACGTGAGTGAGTCCGAGTCTGAGTACCTGACTGAGTGAAGGCTATCCGTCGCTCAGGTGGCACTGCCTCAAAGTAGCGCATCCTGTAATACTCAGCCTCCCGAGAAGTCTCTAATCCCTCTACCACAACCTCTCCAATAGAGGTGCTCTCCATTGATCTCAGTAGCCTCTCAGCTACCCCCTCGACCTATACACATCTCTTCCAAAAACTGTCCCTCTCAGCCATAAGCTACGCTATCTGTGGGTCAGGAGGTGGCGGTTGTGCTATCTATCCCTGCAACTGACTGATGGTCGCTTGGGCCTGTGCTTGTTGACTCCTAAGAGTCTGAACCTCTATCTACAAGGCATCTAATTGTCCCTGTGACGGAGCCCTGATGGTGATCCGCGGCGCTAAAGTGCTGGCCTGACCCACTGCTCTAGCTGTCTGTGGCCTCGTCCTGAAGGGAATGTCAAAGAATAGTCTATGTCTCCCACCACCCCCATCATCCCCATCATCGGAGTCGTCTGACTCCTCATCTGTCTCCTCGGCCTCGGAGCTCTCATCATCCACCTCCATGGCTACCCCGCCGATATCCGCCACCTGCTCTGCCTGTACCTGTCCTTGATCCTATGGCTGCCTTGCTACTGGATGTCCCTGTGGCTGCTATAACCCTGCTTGGATAACTAGACCTCCCATCAATGGGGTAGGCTCATCTGGACTAGTGAAACGAGGAAAGGGATGTGTGTAGAAATATGCGGCATAGTCACCCATCATCCTTGCATCTGTGACCTCTAGTCGAATGGTCCAATCATCTGGCTGCAGCTCCAAGTACTCCTCTTAGGCGGCCTCAATAGTCAAAACTGGCCCCCACTCTGGTACATCTCCCCGACCCCTGGCATACTGTGTCGTCCCCTGGGGCATCATCTGAACCCATCCATACTGCCTCAAAACTCTCCGACCCAGAAATCTCTCGATAATGAAGGGGGTGCGTCCAATCAAGTATCTAGGCCTCGTAACATATGGCAACTCTATGTCGTCTGTCTGCTACGGGTCACAATTCACATATGGTCGCTAGATGATCGTGTCCAAATCATCCAATACTCATCGCCAGTACTCCAGTTTTCCTAGCCTCGGCTGGACAAGGGGCCCTATGTACACATAAACATATGGGAATCCGAGGGGGCGATCTCTCCTGACAATGGAGCGTGTGATCGCAAAATGCTCCCATGCGAATATCTATAAAAGAGTCACCCCACAGGAAAGACTCTTCCCATCGGTATACACAACCTGATGAAGGTCATGGTACAGATGGGCAAGCATGCATGATCCCCATGCATATTTGGTACGGCGAAGAAGCATGTCCTCTAAAGTCCTACCCCACCCAATTGATAATCCCTTTGACCTGCGATCAAGACAAAGGAAACCACCAATCATCCCTTCTAAAACCGAAGGCAGTGGGGCATATCTCTCTGTCATCTCCTTCTAGGGAATCTCATATCCGCAGATATGAGGATCTTGGAAGACTCGCCTCAGAGCATCTGTACCCTCAATCTCCTTGTGATCATAAATCACAAGCTCTCCAACCACAGGAATACCCAAAATCTTGTAGACATCCTCTGGAGTCACTGTAATCTCTCTTGTCGGTAAGTGGAAGGTATTGTGCTCGCTATGCCACCGCTCTGCTAAGGCAGTCAACAGTGCCCTGTTGACCCGATACTGCGGGATACTCAACAAAACTCTCAAGCCACACTAGTCTATCACTCCCAAATCATCATGGGACAGTCGGGGAATCATCTCCCATGTCTGCGAAAATCTCTCTCTGATCTGAAGGAGGCCAAAATCCTCCTTTACAAAATTATTAGGCAAGCATGCAAAATCAATCAGCAAATGAATATCATCACTCAATCAGTACATCAAGCAAGTTTAAATCTATCATAATATTTGTTTTTCATATCGCATGGAAACAAATTTAACAGTCATCATGACTTAATTTGACTTTCAAACAGGAAAGCAAATCTATCATCTATTTTGTTTTTCATATCGCATGGAAACAAATTTAAATAGTCATCGTGACTTAATCTATTTGACTTTCAAACAGGAAAGCAAATCTATCTTCTATTTTGTTTTTCATATCGCATGGAAACAAATTTAAACAGCCATCGTGACTTAATCAATTTGACTTTCAAATCAGGAAAGCAAATTATCATTTCTATTTTGTTTTTCATATCACATGGAAGCAAAATTTATCAAATCTATTTGTTCTTCAAGCATGAAGGCAAATTTATCAAATCTATTCATCGATGATATTCAAATGCATAAAATTTGTTGTCTAATCTAGCAACAATCATCAAGCATGCATCAATTTTTCTTCAAAAATAGAAATTCGGCAAAAATCCATGGATGCGCTAAAATAGTCAATCAATCCGCTAAAACCATGGATGCGCCACTTTATTCCATGGATGCGCTAAAACAGTCTATGGATGCGCGATTTCATGGATGCGCTATTTCATCAAGCATATGCACTATAACAGTTCATGGATGCGCTACATCTCCTATGTGCTAATCTATCATCTTCGGCAGGCAAGTTTCATAGATGCGTCATTTTATCTATCCTATGCACTAAATCACCTATGCGCGATTATTTGGCCTCTGTGCGCAACTGTTCTATCCCTATGTGCGACTTTGGATGCGCTAAACTATCTACTATATGCGCTAAAAAACCTATCACATGCGCTAAAACATAATTTTAAAATTTTAAAAAATTCGAAAAAGCATCCAAAATTGCATAAAAATTTTACAAAGAGGTTTGGATCGACTTACCGAAGGTCCATATGTAGGTGGTCTCTGATGACGGCAACCTCGCTTGAATCTGTGGCGCTCATATGGGATCGGCATTGCTTTTATCTCTCTCAGAGCTCCAAATTTCCTCAAAGGTTACTATTCAAATGAAAGTGACTTCTCACCTTTTTCATCTTTTAAAGGGGTAAAAATAGCATTTATTACTTTGCAAAGTGCTATTTCGATAGTTAAATCGCCAATTTTTCTCCGAAATCATCTGAAAATCTTTCAAATCAATCTCATAATCGTTTTCATCACATGATTTATCTCTCGAGGGGGCATATAGCATCATCAGCAATTTTTCAAAGTCAGGGGCAATATTTCTTTGAAGCAATGCGTAAAACACATCACTTCAAAGAGGGGCAAAATGTACACATCTAAAAATGGTCACGGTCAATAGAACCTGTTAATTAATTAAATATGAATTATTTAATTAATGTTTCTTAAGTCTTCTACATATAAATAAATTTAATTATTTATTTATATTGTTCATTTTCTAATTCTTCTAATTTAATTAAATAAATAAGTTTATTTAATTAATGTTACCTTCTTCTTAATTAATTAAATAGATTTTATAATTTATTTACATTAATTATCAAAGTTTAAATTCTAAATTTAAACGATATTTTTCCCTCCACATTTAATTAAATACTTTTGATATTTAATTAAATCATTTTCCAAATTCCCACTTCTCTCACAAAAATTAAATATTCTTAATATTTAATTAAAAGGCTTTTTCCTTTTCTCATAATTAAATATTTACAATATTTTAAAGCCTTTTCACATTTCTCTCACACATAATTAAATATTTATTTATTTAATTATGAGAGACACCTTTCAAATGGTCTCTTCATTTTCTGTCTCTCAGAATTCCACCTCTTTTTCGAATTCTCGATCTCTCACCGTACATTTCAACAGGTTTGAACTTGACCGTCGATCTTGGCCAATCGAATTCCTACCTTCAAAAATCTATAAATGCAGCCCTTTCATGAGCTAAAGAGGACCTCAAATCTCACATTTTTCATGCGTAGTTATTATAGTCGCAATCTTAGCAATTCATAGCATTTTTTCAATAGTTCAATCTTGTAGATGCATATGCATTCATAATAATCTCATTCTCTCAAGTGTCATTCTATAAGCTGTGTTTGCACAACTGAGAGCAAACATATTGAAGCGAATCCTTGGAGATAGAGGACAATGGAACGAATTTGAAGAAGTTGTTGTCAAGAGTTTGTATTTGCTTTATTTATTTAGTTTTCTTCAATCTAATGTTTCATTGGTGTATTAGATTAGATTCAATTTAATTAACACATTCTAACATACACAAAAACAAATCCAAAATCTCAAGGCCTCATATTAGATCTCATAAAAAACATGTTAATAACCCCTCACCTAAGGAAACTTTCTCCAACATCCAAATAGGTGCCTCTTGTCACTTTCATTAATAATTATTTGCTACCAATCCTTTCATTGGCCCCATCACCAAAGTCACCCCCCTTTCCAATCCTTCCATTGATCCCACTATCCATATCCCTAACCCTAGCCATCCATCACCTAAAATCCCCAATCAAGATCACCAAATGCACACTTCATTAGACTTATTACAAAATTATGAAGTCATCACCCAATTCATGGGATGTCAAGATAATATCTCCTCATGGGGCCATACCATTATCTTTAAGAAGCTAGTTGGATGAAAAAAGCACATGAAACACAAAATTCACAAAAATCCAAGGATCGCCATGTCACAATGTGTCGACATGCAATACTAAAGAAAAATAGAGAAAAAAAGGCCTCATAGTCCCACTAAGAAAAAAGGAAGCACAAAAATAAGGTGGGTCCCATAGAAAAAGGAAGTATTTAAATATAGGTTAAATGCACGAAGTTGGGTCCACTTAGCGTGGAAGTTTTAGACTTAGGAAAAAACACTTAATTGAGCTGAGCGAAATAGGATCCCGCTTTTTATGAAACGAGATCCCATTTCACTCTGGGACACCAAGCCAAAAATTGAAATGGGATCCCATTTTGTGGTGGGATTCAAGCCAAGGGCAATGAAACGAGGTCCCATTTTCTACTAAACAAGATCTCGTTTCGAAAAACAATTAATTTTTTTAGAAAATGACTGCAAGGTCATTTTCTTCCAACAACGATTGAGAGAGAAAATGAGATCCTGATCTATAGCGCTCACATCCAACCACCAGCTCCTCCAAGTTATTTTTTTCATTTCTTTTCTTTTTTTTGTATTTTATATTTTCTTTTTTATTTTGAATGAAAAACAAAGTTTTGTAGTTTAGTTTTTTACAATATTTTGATTTTAGGTTTTAATGATAGTTTATATTTTCATGTTTACATTTTTAGGGTTTAATATCTATGATAGTTTTTAAATATTTAGATTTCAAGGTTTAATAAACTTTGTAAAATAAATTGGTCTCCAAATTCATATGAGAACACAAAACCAAAAATCTAGCAAATTGAGAACACAAAACCAAAACCAAAACCAAAATCAAGAGATTGGATAATATAGAATCAATAAATTAAATTCAAAATTGTAAACTCCAAATAAATGTAACCACTTGTACCATACACATGGCTTCTAAAATTCGCATGCATCTGCAACATAGAAATAAGACCAACCTTCAAATGAAACCATGTTCAAATGTAACAAACAAGACCACAACATTTTCATTGAGCCCAAAAGGCTCCTATGTAATTGTCTTGGTTATCATTGCACTAAAGAACAAAGAAACACTTGAATTGAAAACTATGGCAAGGTCCTAAGTGACAAACAAGGCTCGGCAATGACCCACAAGTACAACATAGGTATGGAGAAAGTCCTTCGGTTAGTGGCATGTCTTAATTAGTCTTAGAAACTCCCCTTGTGTAATCACCATAAATGTCATCCTTTATCATAGGAAAAAAACTTTAGAAATGGCCTTAGGCATTTGAAAATATATTAGTGTAGACAATTGCATAATTATTTTGAACTTCAAGTAAGATTAATGCAATTAGGGAAGGCCATTTTTTATTGAAGACATGAGAATTCCTACATAAGCACAATAAGCATGGGCTAAATTGTATTAAGTGAATACACTAGTAGGAATAGGCCATGTACCACTCACCAACATCATTGTAGAGATGAGAAGAAAAGTCCATCATCCATGACAAAGATTAGGGTCCATTGAATGAGAAGGCCCTAAGACAAATGGTGGCACATAAGAGAGAGAAAACAAAGTACAACGTCATCACATATGAACATAAAGGTCAAGCACAATAAATGGTATTTTATTGGAGACTAGATATATAGAATCAATAAATTAAATTCAAAATTGTAAAATCCAAATAAATGTAATCACTTGTATCATACATATGGCTTCTAAAATTCATAGACATCTGCAACATAGAAATATGACCAACCTTCCAATGAAACCATGTTCAAATGCAACAAACAAGACCACAATATTTCCATTGAGCCTAAAAGGCTCCTATGTAATAGTCTTGGTTATCATTGCACTAAAGAACAAAGAAACACCTAAATTGAAAACTATGGCAAGGTCATAAGTGACAAACAAGGCTCAAAAATGACCCACAAGGCCTAACCTATCTACATAGAGCTCATAGGAGGTGTAAGAGCCATTCAATAAAAAATCCAATAAATTACACAAGTGCAAGTGATCAAAAGATTTGACAACCCATGGGAGTGCAACATGTCATGTAAAAAATTTCTCATATCATCCATTACACATTAAGCTCCTAGGCCCACCACAAAGATCTGCACCAATAGAAACATTTGGTTGACATCCTCCCAATACATACAACAAATAAGAGATAAGGGACTAATACTAATGACATGGAGATCAACCAACAAATGGTGTAGTGAAAAAACTTGACAACCACTTAACATAATTTGGAGATTTGCTATCACACAAAATATTACTTGATGGAATCACACTTAAGGTTGAATGCACAAATATGAAATTAAATCCATAGGAGATGAATGTGGTTGCAAATAGACTAATACTACAAAGTAGATAATTTAAAAGCGCTAAAACCACAAGGAAATGCATGGACCACACAAGCATAGGGAGATCAATTGTCCATACATTCCCAATAATTAAAAAAATACATAAACAAACAACTCCATTTTCCATTAAAAAGGATGTATCCCTACTACACAAAACATCAAGCTCAACCTTTGGGTCATGAGGTCTTCAATGAAATTAAGAACAAAGCTTTGGAGTTTCATTAGTTGTGGTGGTCTTTGAATGATAGGATTTTTTACTTGCTTTTACTCAAGGTTGTTCCTCTAAACCTAGGTTAATAAAGGTATCAAGTAAATCACTAATAATTCGTTATTAGTAAAAAAAAATTAAAAAGCAGTCAAAATGAAAACAGGTTCCCATTTATGAAATGGGATCCCGTTTTCTTCTCAAAAAAGATCCCATATCCTAAATGAGATCTTGTTTGCTTTTTCTAAATAGGATTCTATATCCTAAATGAGATCCCATTTGCTTTTGGACCATTGAAATTTTTAAAAAACTAAATGGGATCTTGTTTAGGATACGAGGTCCTGTTTCTAGAACGGGATCTCATTTCTTAAAATTTGAATTTTTGACCCAATTTTTGCTCTGGGTTTCAAGTCGAAAAAATGCTTGGGGAGCCGACCCTTAGCTTTGGACCTGCTTTGACCTACAACTTGAAGGTCATGTCAGTGTCACTATAAAAGAGTGACTTTGGACATGTCTGAAGACATTTTTTGCAGAATTATTTATCAAAATTAAAACCCATTATAGATGAGACTGTGTCGATTTCAAATATGTAGATTTTTTTACTATTAGATTATTTTTCCTATTTTTCAAAAAAAATTATGAAACTGGTCCATAAATTTGAAATAACATGTTTTTTTAATTTTTTAATAACTTTTAATTTTTTACATTTTTTGAAAAACAAATTATATGTCAACAATCTACAAGCAATTCTTTTCAATTTGAAAAAAATTAAAAAAGGTTAATTTTAGGTCTACTTATGCTTGTCGTACACGAGGGGTTTTCAAAACATCAATTACAACAATAAAAAAATTCAGAAAAAAAAAAATATTTAGAAAAAAAATTCCAAAAAATATCGTCAACAATCTTCAGTATTTTACAGATCTTTTCCCAAGAGGATTCAAAAAAATAATTTTATTTAGGTCAAAATATGGTTGTCGTACACATGCATGGTATTGTCTTGAAAAAATGACTTAAATAGTAGTTTTTAGACATGCCTATTGAAAATCAATTTGTATCATCTAGATATTAAAATAAATTACATATTTGGAAACTAGACTCTAAATACTATATTTCATAGTACTGACTTTTTTTAAGATTCAATCTTTAAGTGCTTCAAATTTTTAGGTGAAATGTAACAAATTCTAAAAATCAAGAAAAACACTTCCACTTTTTGGCTAAAAAGTGGACTCAACTTCTTGCACACACCCTCTACCTCTCCAAATGTTAACTCCATCCCCAAATTCAAACATTCCCATCCTCCATCCTAACCTCAAATCCCTCCATCTAAACCCAAGAATCCCATCCCAATAATCTTAAATTCATTTTGGGTGCCTACATGTTGGTGTGAATAAGGTTTTGTACCTAACTAATTCCTGATAGAGGGACTTATTCACATGTTAAAGTTTACTTACATCCTAGGTGACCTTCTAGACATCTTAGTTGTCTAGATAAGATCTTATCATATCTTATGTTCTTTTAATTTTTGCCAAGTTAGTTGTCTCATAACATTGGATTAAGACACATGTCACAATCTTGACTAACCCTATCTCTCACTTTGCCTTTATAAGCAAGGCATCTCATGTAAATTTTATATTCAATTTTGCATTCATAATCAAGCAAGCTATTGTTTCCATTTTCTCTCTTATGGAAGATATTTTGGTCTAATAGTTGTTCCTAGGGTATTTTGTTCTAGCAGTTGTTCCTGGGGTGTTGAGAGTTCACCATTAACTCCTACATTACATCCCAAAATCGATAATTATAACTTCTTCATCCCAATCCCAACATCTAAAATCTCATACACCCAAAATCCCACATCCTAATCCTGACCTTCAACATCCACCATGGTATGTGTAATTGTTGGTCCTAATTCCCCTCAATCCCATGATATTTTCTCAAGCCTTCACCATCACATCCTCTCATCCACCCATTTTCTATCATCCAATCCATTATCCACCATATTGCACCCTACCAATTCTAATTTTTTCCTTATCCCTATCGACCTTCATCCACCTTACCATCCATTTCCCTTGGCAACATCTAATGGTATCATGTTTATATTTTAGAGAAGCCAAATTAACAATGGATGGGTATTTTAAATGTGCAACATTTAAAAATGGGGAAAAAATCCTCCCATCAAATCCCACCACCTTCATTTTAACCCTATTTACACATGGCAATTGTCGATCCTTTAATGCTTAACAATTTTTATCTTCCAAAGATAATTTGTGTGTCTTGTCCCACAAGTGGGGCATATTATTGTGCTATGACCCCCATAGCATAAAAAGTCATTATTATATTAAGAAACATGTGTTAAATTATAATATAAATGATAAGAACATGTCAAAATTTGAGATGGATTTATGTAAATCAGCAAATGAGCAAACCCTAAAAGGAAAGATTCCATAATAATAAAGTGTTTTAGGCTAAGAGGGTGGGAAGAGAGATCAATCGTTGTGTACCCAAACCTTAATCAAAATGAATAAGTAGATATAAATAAAATCTTAGAAATTATGAAAGTAACTTGTAAATCATAACTATATTATAGATTAAGTCCTAATATTTAGGAAAAGTCGAGAAAACAAGTCCACCACAAATATAAAGGAAAATAACAATTTTCTCATATTGAACATTATCTAGACTAATCAATTAATACAAGTAATGAATGCATAGACCAATTTAGATAGCAAAGTTGTGGGTAATGAATGTAAAGACCAATTTATATAGAAAAGTAGTGGGTAATGAACATAAAAAATAGAACATTAAATGCTAAAAGTACAATAAATAAATGTGACAAATGGGAATATTTATCTCTATACCTAAAAGAGAAGAATAATTATGATGTGAGCACTAAATTATGGAAGTCTCAAAATTAAAAATGGATGAGGTTGGTATTTAACTCAATTCTAAAATGATCAATCTACACTACAAATATTCAAGCTCACTATATCTTTTCCAGACATAGATTTATCATGAACCCACATAATTCATCTAGTTGTCTATGTACTTATGCTTCCTAATTCACCAATTTCACATATATTTTCTTTATTGTCTAGGTTAAAGACATTTAGAAATACCTTGAAAGGATGTCAAAATTGCTAGGGATCACATTCTCTTAAGTCAACCCCTAGAAAGGACTAATTTTGTGGTTGTGTCAATGATTGAAAACAAGCCTTGACATGCAAATGCTCTAAAATGATTATGGAAATCTAAATATGTTTTAGTGTGTCAATATAAGTGTTCCTAGCATGTTTTTTGAATGATAAGATCGGATACGCTTGGACAAGATAAGATGACAAATGAATGCAAATGAACGTCTTTAAATACAAGGACATATAATAAAACAAGCAAATATGTGTTTAGTCAACCTTTGACAAGAAAGTAATGGATAGAAATCAACCAAATTTTGAATTTTACTTTTTAAATTTTAGTAATCAAAATCATATATGTGAGGGGATTAATCACAAGATCAATTTCATACCTATTCAAATAACTTACAACATAACATGAAAATAACAAAATTAAAATGGATACAAATATTGAAAACAAAAATATATAAATAAATATAACTAGTATATATATCTTTAATACAATCTATATAAGATACATCAATATATATCTTATTATTATATTTTTTTATTTTTTGTTTCTAAAATGTGTTTTTTTTTTTGTGTTTTGATTAAATAAGATTATATTATATTATTATTAAACATTATTAAAAATGTACTTTTTAAAATGATTTTTTTTCTTTTTTGTTTATTTTAAAATATATCTTATTATTATATTATTTATTTTTGTTTATTCTATAAAATATTTTTTGTTTGTTTGTTTTATTTCTAAAATGTGTTTGTATTTGTGTTCCTATTGACATCGGGTTGCCATTGTAGGGTTATGTTTATCGACGTAATAATACATATTGGAGGGATGGCCTATTAATATGTTGTGTCTATTGGAATTCATATGCGGGCACTTCATTTCTCTTTCTCTTCTTTGCTCTCTCGTGTGCACTTACCTAGGATTTGTATGTCTTGTTTGATGTGTTATTATATATAAGAGTGGGTCATCATCCCACTACTTACCTATCAAAAATAGTTTGAATAAGTATGTGAAAACATATTTGTAAAATTGTGATATTGGTATAGGATTCGACTATATAATTTTACAAGTCAAACTCATTGACCCATGTTTCATAAGTAGTGATACATATGAACCCATCTGTCATAATAATGAATGGTCCACTTAACATTCATTACATGGGAACGATATTCATAAAGATAAAATACAACATAAATTAATAAAAACATAGAAAACCGAACCAAAACATTCTAAAAACCTGAATGAAAAATGACATGAATATGCAAATTTCACCATTCTATAGTTTTCACAGTTTACGAGGCTACGTAGTGAATTACCTTTGTAGTGAAAGCAACAGTGAACAAAACAAAAGCGGAGTCAATTCACACCGCCAGTGTATCCCAAAAAAGGATGCAAATATTAAATGAAAGGCAGTCAGAAAGCAACCACGTTCAAAGCGGGTCAGTCACAACATTAATGATAAGAAAGAGACGTATAATAATAATAATGCAATATAAGACAAACTCCTGCGAGATATGAATACGATGTATGGGACTTTAAAGTGTGCAAAACACATCAGTCAAACTACAGAGACCATTTGTTTTTAAAAATAGCCAATACATGGGTAAGTCAATGCAGGCCCTTCCTATAATATGATAATATACTTTAACCTGTATATATATATTATTTTTAGAGAGGTTGGTTTGTTGACTTGCCACACAGAATGCGGCTATCGAAATGATGTGAAAAGATATTTAAATTCTCCAGGACCAAAAGGTCTATGCTACCCCCAATCAAGAAGGACCAGAGTCTATATGGGGGGTCAGGAAATATGGAATATTGGGTTGTGTCATTTCTTTATTATCATGGAGTGCACAATTTATGAGGATATTTGTATTTAGTATGAGGGCAATTTAAAGACTGACAATCTGCACAAGCTATTTGACGGAGAAAAGATCAACAAGACTGCTAGTTTTTTGGTCAAAATTCATAGTAGAAGATCCAGCATCGAAAAGAATTTGGAGATTTTGTAGTTTTATCGTTCTATGTCCCTTAGACTGTTTAGTCTCATCGACAACATTAAAATCTCTCGTTCATTCATTCATTTCAATCACCCTCCTAAATAGTCATTGCTGGCCTATCGTGGTTATACAGGGCAGTCAAAATCTCAGTCCTTAGGTTAGAAGTACAATTGGTTTTGATATGGATGTGGGTGAAAGTAAGAGGGGAATTTAGAATAGGTTTAGAGATTAAAAAGACTAAGCCCCATTTGTGTCAATTTAGCTTCAGCTTCTTTGTTTTGGGGGCACTCGAGCAAGGCAATGATGTTCACTGTTTTCTTTTAGGTGGACAGTTACCGACCCAGCTGGTTGGCCTGCTGAGCTATCATAATAGTAAAGCTGAGCTGGCATCAGGACAACTGATGGTAATCAATTGCCTTGAATGAAGAGCCTCATCACCCATTGTCCTAACAAAGCAGCTATGACTGACACATAATGCTTGTAGGTTATGGGAGAGAGTGCAATCCATGTGACATGCAACTATTGCTGGTTGGATGCTCCTTAGGGAACAGGAAATGTTTAAACATATGAACAATTTAATACATGCTTCCCTGCTTTTTTAACCTAAAAAGATATTTCACTCCATTTCCTACACTAGCAGCTTTCCTTTTATCCACACAAACCTGGAGTAGAAAAGTTAAGAGAGCAGTGCCAGAGCACACCACTGGCCGTAAGCCAGGAAAAGAGTTTTCTGGTTTTGTATCTCATCCAAGGAGTTCCCTAACAACTAGAGGAACACCTTTGTATTTTAAGGGTTCAGTAACCAACGTCAACTCGATAGTAATGACTACTATTAAGATAGAGATTCCATTTGGCTCTCACTCCCAAGTCCCAACACAAACTCAGCTAAAACTAGCAATTAAAAATGAGCCCTTTATGCTACAAGTCTCATTTTCACTTGTGGGTGAGCTGTAAAACGGGAACTTAGATGTCAAAAGTTAGGACGGAGGGGTAGTTTACCAGCTTTAAAGCTGCTCTTTTTCCTTTTTCTTTTTATGGGTGTTTTATTAAAGTGGCGAGTCTCCCTAGCCAAGTCAGCTGCCCTCAAATAGAACTCGCTATGGTTTGAACTTGGCTACTGCTATGATTAACACTACATTGATGACTCAGCTCAACCCCATCAATGTGTGAATTTCTTTGACAATATCTCTACTTCGAAGCAAGCGCGGGGGTATTGAATTGGTGGCAGTCTATAGACTGCATACAAATCCTAGCCTTTTGAGTTGTATTTGAATACTTCAATTTAGGGTTAAGTTAACCTTACTGTAAGACTTTATCTCTATGGATCTCCTTCCTACTACTTTCTTGGATCCCAGACAGTATTCATACGGTTGTCAGAAAGATACATCCATATGACTCCCCAAATGCATAACACTGCCAAAGAGCGCACCTCATAGTTGACATTATTTTTCCAGTCTATGTCGATGAGTTAGTATACTCTTCTGGAAATAACACACGTAATGTCTAGATATCTCTGCATCCAAACAAATGGTTGGAAATACATTTCTTCAAATACTGCTACACAACATAGTACTCCTGACTACATGTAAGGGGATAAGTTAGATACTCTTCTGATTATGTTAAATAACAGTGATAATTTGCTTCTATTTTTCCAAGGTGTTAGATATAATGGGCAGCACTTTCCCAACAAGATTGAGTAAAAACCATCCTATCTAAAACCTATTTGTACAACCTAAAGGGAGCCTGATAAGCGATGACATGTTTTCTCCATAAAAGGGGCACATGTTTGGAACCAGATGGTGCCAGGAGGTAGGGTTGTATCCTTCTTGATTGACATATGACATAAATGGATAATCCTATGGTGTCTTGCTGGGCAGTGGCCTAGTAAATTAGCTTTACCTTCCTGCTGTTTTATGTAATCTGGCATCAAAGAAAAAAGTAGTTTAAAATCTGGGGTACGAAACGCTGCCAAGGTAATAGACTTTGGACTCGTGTGACACTCTTTTGATCGAAAATACCGTTAGGAATTAGAGCCGGCTGCAACCACCACGATGGCAGAAGCACTTCTTCCCAACACATTTCGGTTGGTGGTTAGCATCCAACTGCTAAGCTCATGTCTGAGGACTATACACTTAAATCACAGTATGATTGCAGAGATGGAAACTTCGAGTAACTTACCAAACACCTTTAAAAGTTTCAAGGGTAGAGAAAATGTTAAAAACAACTTAGGATGGAGGATGGGTTTACATCGCCTATTTTGCATGAGCAGGTGATCCATGACAGCTTTTTGATTTTTCTTAAGTCCCTATAGGAATAAAAAGAGTCTTTAGGTGAGTTCATGCACTGGGGACAAAATTTGGATATATGTTATATTTTAGTTCAGTATAATTTTTGGATTTGATTGTGTGTTGGATCTTTTAGCATCAATGTTTCGGATCACAGCATGTGATCCATTGCGATCCATCATCAAGATGGTAGAGAACAAAAGGAAAAAAATCAATCTTCTTGCTCTCTACCATCCTGATGATGGATGAAACGTTGATGCAAAAAGATCCAACACAATCAAGTCCAGAAATTATACTGAACTACAATATGGATTGTGGAAACTTGATATCATTAATTATATGTTATATTTTATGCCAAGTGGAAGAAAATCTATGGGGATATTTTTGGAAAAGAAATTTACTGAAAGACTAATTTATAGTAAATGAAAGACTGATTTATATTGATAGAAAATGTAATGTTCTGATGAGAGCATTTTCTGCATATGATTTCATATTTTTCACTGCAGCACCACCAGGTAAAATTAAGGTAGTCACCCTCTACGGGACATCCGCCTTCTTGCAGCAAGCGAGTCTGTAGATTCCAGCAATGAATGACCAAATATATTATAAAATGGGTAACAGACTGATGAAATTCACAAAACCTTACAGTATGTTGACATCATCTGGTGTTCTATGCAAAAAACATAAAATTTATTTTTTTTACATGAAAAAAATACGATATAGAAAGCAAGAAAACAAGCAACGTTATTCCCAAAATTGCAATATCAATGACATAGTTACGGGATGGTAAAATGTATCGACGGAGTCAATTGATAAAATTGACATTTACAAAGCCAGTATAGCCTTAATCTAAAGAGAGATCATGTGCCTTCAAAGCTTTCAAACATTCTACAGAGTTCAAGTTGTCCAGTGTGGTTCACAGCAAAGGATTATTCTGCAAGAACAATTCTTTCCATTATGATGAGAACGAATCATTTGATTGCAATGACATGGGTGCTGCTTTTAAAAACAGACAAAGGCTCTGTGACTTCCCAAGAAGGAACCCTTACACTACCTAATTTTTACAATGGTCCTTCCATGAGAACTGAACAATTGCAGATGTTCATCACCGCAGCAAAACACAGTAAACCTTGGATGGGGTAAAGCTTTCTTGATTATGGTCCTCGGTCAATGGCATCCCTTGACTATGTACCCTTCGAGCCCTCAAAAAACATTCTGACAGGGATAGAAATAGCCATATAAATAGCCTATGAACAGCTAAGTGCTTCATAAGTAACTGGAAGGGACCTTAAGGTGTGCCCCTGATGCCCAGTCATCCAGGTGTCAGAATGAAAGCTATGTGACAATATTGTCCCAACAGCTGCTAAATCCCTGCATGAGACTGCCTGGAAAACAGATGTATCTGCCAATTCTTGCATGTTCGATTCCTCTTGAACAGACGTATATATGCTAAACGGAGATGCATCACTCACCTCAGGAGCTTCACTTTGTATGTCACAAGGCAATGCAGAGGTGCTGGCCATTAGTGTATCATTGGACATCGACTTTGTTTCCAAGATAACCTGTTGGAGCTCACTGTCAACATCTTTTCTCTTAGGGTCTGAAGAATCAATTGCAATTTCTTTTGCTTCATTCCCTTTCAAAGAATTTGATTGCTGCAAGCTGGCTCTTGTATCAATAAAGGATACATTAGTAACTTTAACACTTTTCTCAGGCACTCTTTTGACTTGTACATTATGCTCTTCCTTTTTGGCCTCAATGGCCCTCAGCTGTTTCTGTTTCTCTGCTTCTTCTTCCATGATAGAAGTCATTATGTATGTGTAAGCCTTTTGCAACAATCTATACAACATTAAGGCCGATGCACGGGCCTGATCTTTAACAGCATCAATATCTCTTTCATCCACAAACTCACACCGCTCAACAAAATGTGAGGCTTTATCTGGCCTGTGCCTCAAGCAAAGTAACAGATGAGCACGTTCAACATCTGTCCTTGAGCAGCCTCTTCTCAAACCAATGAGGGTATAATAATCAATTGTGTAAGAACCGGACAGGCTCTGTTTCATAGTATGAATCTTAGTATTCAAATACTGAAGGTTTGCATGAATGTCCCTGAAATTGGCATTTGGATGCTTCCAAATAGGCCCTGGCAGCTTCTGGTGACGAAGAATGGATTCATGAAGCAGTTTTAGGTGTTCTAGATCCTGCAAGCTCTCAGGGAAGCATCTTACAGTTTCAAATAGAGATGCCCTGGTGGTTAGAGCTTCCATGCAAGTGGGATCTAATGCAAGTGTTCTGTTGCAATCGGCAATAGAGTCTGTTACCCGTCCATCAGCTTGATAGGCTGTGGCCCTCAACATATAGCATTCTGCAATGAAGCCTTGGGGGGTACCCCTTCTTCCATCAAGAATTTTTGAGAAATGTCTTGCTGACTCTAAGTACAGACCAGCATCTAAAGCAGCCATTGCTGCCACTTTCCTTCTAAGAAGAAGCTTGATATTCCCAAGCAAATGGCTTACTACTTCTGCGTCTGAAGCAGAATTCTCAGAGCAAAAGCTGTCATCACTCCTGCAAATGCTCTCTCTTCTAAAGGCTGCAGATGCAACTCTTTTTCCACTTTGGAGCAAAAGCAGTGCATCCTCCATGAGACCCAAATGGCAGCAAGCCTGTCCAAGAACCAAATACCTCCATTCTTCCCTCTCACATCTCTTAGACAACCCTGCTAACAATTTCTTCTTCAGTTTGGAAACTGAGAAGCATTTTAGAAAAGCATTTGCCCTGAAGTTTTCATCCTCTACATAGCTTGGAAGAAGCTTCACTTTCTCTCTAGATATTGGAGAGCTTTCAGAAGAAAATATGTCCTCCCTAAATCTTACACTTGGGATATACTCCTGCAACATGTTTGCAACCTCTTTAAACCTCCTGAGGTACAAGAGGGCTCTTGCTTTGAGTTCCAACGCTTTCTCCCAGTTGGGAAATAAGTCAAGAGCAGCATCAAGGAGATTAAGTGCCGAATATATATCATTAGACTCCTGGTTTCCCAGTAATGCCTGTGCATGACACAAATGTTTTTCTGCAAGCTGCACAACCAAACTTGAAATAAGAAAAACCAAATTCAACAAAATATTAAACTAGCTCTAAAACTTACTGGGAGAGAAGAATGGAAACAGAACTACTATATACATCAAACAGATTATTTTGATATCCCAAATTTTGGCATAGAAATAGCTCATATATTATTACTTTGTCTACATTCTGCATTTCTGGAAGTATTAAACATTAACAAAGAAAACCACCCCAAAGCCAGTGAAGCAATTTAAATTTGGCGGCTTGGCCAAACATCTGCACTTAAATCGGGTCATACGCATTCGATTTTAAAACTTGTCCGTCAAGTAATATCGAAAGAACTAAAAAAGTTCAAATGCGGCTTCTGTAATTTTAACTCTAGGAAAAGAACCTTCAACTGAAATGCGGGAACAAAGTTTTCTAAAGTTAAAAGTGACAACAAACCAGTGATCTAAGCATCCAAAATGCCTCAAATAAGCATTCAAGGCCATCAATAAGCCACTGGATATATGGAAAAATGCATGAAATCTAGCAAACATGAAACACATGGATATCACAGAAATGTTGAAAAGAACCAATGGCCAAATATGTGTGTAAAGCAAAATGCATGGAAGTTGTAAAACTTGGAACACATTTTAACAGGCTACAAAATACCCGTGTTAAGAAAACCTGTAGCCAATATCAATTAGCTCAGATTTCCAAGCAACTCGTTCAAAAAGGCAAATGATCACACGGACATGAACCTTCGAATCCCAATCTTCATCTACATCTCATAAAAAAATCTCTAACATTCAAATGGGTGCAATAAGATACAAACCCAAACCACCCACATAAAGCTATATAATGAACTGCACGACTCCTTTGACCACATTGCAGCAAAATACACAAAACAAAAATATAAATAATTTTTTTGTTTTTTGACAGAACTACAAATGCATCATTCAAACCACTAAAAATAGGCCCTTGGCCCCAACAGACATGAAGAAAGACAGCAGAAAAGTATTATAATCACCAATCAGAGCTAAAGAACTTAACAGCCCACCTCTGCCACAGGCTTCAGATCCATACGAACCAGGGGGTAAAGAGGAGAGAAGAGAAAATAATAAAAACCCACCTTTTTGTTACTGAGCCACCAATGCTTCTTCATGGGAGGAGGAGGAGGGGAGGGAACCAGCGATTCAGAAGACATTGAGTATGATGCATCAAGCTGCTGCTGCCAACTTTGTCTCCCCACAAGTTGTTGCTCCCATCAGAGGTCCAATCTTATCAATAACTAATATCCCCAGTCAAAATCCTAAATAATGCGCCTTTGAATTCTTCAGAGACCTTGTAAGTTAATCTATACAGGCACTTGAAAAACATAAACATAAAAGGAATGCCAGCAGGTTATTGACAAGAAAAAAGCACCAGGCCCCTCCTCCATGTGCCTCTCCTGCCATTTCCACAACAAACAATCATTCATTTAGCCCCTACCAGTCCTTAAAACAGCAATCTAATCCATTTAATTATAACCAACAAAAGTCCCCGCAAATATATATAAGACCTCTTTGAATTTTCCAAATGATTTGGTTTTACATCTTAATCACCAAAAACATTTATTGTTATCCTTAATCACACCTTAAACACACAAAAAACACGTTTCCAAGATCATATTTTTACCACGTATATAGCCACCAAAATTAAATTCCTTAAAACCCAATACGACTGGCAGCACGCCCGAAAACCCTATTTATTCAAAAGCAGATATTTTAACCACAGCATTTACTGGCGGATGCCTAGTCTGAACTTCTGCAGTTCACTGGCATAAAACTATGTGTCCTTTGTAAGCGTTACGGACAAGCTTGCCATCTGTAAGTAGGCGCATTGTCAGAAACAGCCAACTGTCGGTCGAAGGTTCTCATATTGTATGGCAAAGTTAAGGCTTTGACACCATATGTATTCAGAGAGAAACTGTAATTTAATCAAATATTTTGACTTAAAAAATATTATTCTGTGTTTTTGTCTCCTATCAGAAATTAGAGTCAGTGTGAACCAGTCAAGTGGGCAATCTGGGGTAAAGTAAAAGCATTAGAGGAGAAGTTTTCTTAAAAATTCAACACATGATTGCTTGCACAAGAGGTGATGAAATGAATCTGGATAATTCTCCACAAAAGGTGGGGTGTGGTGGGCTGGCTCATCACGTGTAGACTGGGTGAATTGGTGCTAAAGCAAAGGTGTGAACACAAAGATTTTCATTTTCTTGCTTTTTCTCACATGTATATGAGTGTGCATCTCTTTTAACAGACCACTTTACTATATTGCACTCAACCCTTGTGAAAAGAGAGCTGACAATTCTGTCTTTAAAAGGAAAAAAGCTTAAGGTAAATAACACGGTGGCAGGTTAAACAATCAAGACAAGGTTAGACTGTAACTAAATGTCACTTTTGCATCAATTACTACTTTAATTTCCCACTTCCTTCATATGGGTCACAAGTTTTCCATTTCTTTCCAAGGACAGACTTTTTAAACTTCTTTGTACAATAAGGCAAACTTCTTTATTTAATGTATAAATTGGGTGCCTTAATTCAATCAAATGAGGGGAGACTTAGCTTTCCAAATAGCAAAGAAATATCACTTTCATATGTTTTGAATTTTTTAACTCTATTAATGAATATATAATGAAGGAAAAGGATATATTTTGATAAAATATTTTTAGTGTGAAAGGAATAAAACTAATTAAATATAAGTATTATGATTTTTAAATAAAATTAGTTGAAGTATATGATTCGAAATGATATTTTTAAATATATAATTTTAAATTTTGTGTATTCATGTTGTTAAGTGATGTTTAGATCTAAGGAATGTTAGTTTTGGAATATAAGGATTCAAATTTTAAAAGTTGAGTCATGAATTTTTGTCTATAGTTATGTATGAGGTTGTGAACTTATGGAAATTAGGTCAAATAGGTTCTAAATAGAGCAATGTAACTTGTCCAAGATCTAGAATGGGTCTTGGTTATTGATTGTACTAAAATAGTCAAATTATATGCTAGAATCATACATCCAAGATACCAACTTAAAATAGTGCAAAACAATAGAAGAAAAGTGTTAAAAGTACACACCATTCTACCCTAGATTTACCCTCACTTTGGTATCTATGAAAAATCAAGTGTGCATGCATGTCAAACTATAAATATAGAAAAATAAGTTGTGATGTAAAGAATATCAATTGTTTGGAGCTAAAAGATTTGAACCACTAAAGAAAATGTAAGTATCACTTGTGGGACTACACACAAACTAAAAATGGGATCAACAAATAGTATAACCCCTCAAATTGTGTGTATTATGAAGGAGTGCACATAAATCAAAGAAAACGAGAGAAAAATTGTGACCAAAAATAAAGTATGGGCATTTAAATTTAAGTTTGTATTTTGAAAGTTTGAGTATGTGTAATGAATATAATATGTAGGTGAAGGGTTGAGTTTAGGATAACTATGTAGTTGACTATTGTGATAAAAAGATGCCCCCCACTATTTTCCCCATAAAAAGAAAGTATGAGTATGTAAACTTGTAAAAAACAATAATACCTTGCCCCCAAGTGGCAAGATCAAGTGAAATCATACAATTTAGAAAATCATAGCATTTAATAGTGATAAGCATGTAAAATAATCAAGAATGTAAGTGTAATTTATCTCAATGTCTATGGATCAAAAATATTTGTCATAAGAAAACATGCCCCCATGGGAGTATCCCTTACAATGTTATGGTTATGCAAGAGGTGACGGTGGTGGTGGATCTTGATCATGAATTATTTTCTTATGAAAAAAGTGGTGTATAAAGATGGTACTTTTGAAATTGTTACTTGTGTTTCATGCCCAAGTGCTTTTGAGATCCAATCATAACTATGTTTCTTTGTTATAACATTGATAATAGTCGTGAGAATGTATATCAAAAGATATACCAATTTATAAATCTTGTCTCATCTTGATTTTTATTACATATAGTTGTTTACAAAGCATTTTTTGTTGGAACACTAAAGTCAACCATCATATCACCACATATATTGTTATTAATGCTCACCTGTAAGTATACCCTTCATTATCATGTTGTTGGATTTTTTCGTGTATAAGATGGACAAGTAATTTTCTAGATTCTTCCTTAGAATTTTGTTAAAACTAATGTGTTCTTATGACTAAGCTTAGAAGGATCATCCATGTTCACTTCTACATGTTGAGGAAATATAGATTTATTTCCTTTTTCATTAATATTCTCAACTTATATGAATAAGATCTTAAAAATTATGCTTAAGTGTCATACAGGTCTACATGGTGTGTCCATCTACTCTATGATTATCACAAAATGTGTTAGCATCAAAGTGTTTCAAGATATAGATTTCGCTTGATGGGAAGTAAAGTAAGGAAATTTTTTTGCAAAAAATATTTTAACACCCTATTGGAAGGATCCTCCAATCTAGTGAAGTCCCTAAACGATTTTGATGTCTCTTGGATAACCTTATAATGAGATTTAGTGATGACATAAGCAATATTTGTAGTCCCATGTAGAATAGAAGGATAAATATAGGGGATAAAATGATAATGATGCTTAAGATGGTCCCCAAAAGATAATTTAGGATGTGCACTAGGAGATTCTTATGGGAATTTAAAGGATATATATCATGTGAATCATAGATGCACCCATAATACTCCCTAATGAACAACCACTAGAGGGTGAGAGATAATAATATCTAAAAAATAATACTCTAGGGAAATTATTAAATTATTCAAGAAAGGCACATGCAAGTCCAATGAATGCATACAATAGAGAAGGTTGATGAATGAGTATTCAAGATCAATGAATGAAAAATGACCTCTTAGTCAAGTTGTATGATTCAAAAAAATTGGCAAGAATTCATAAGGTTTTTCGGCTTTCTTAATGCAACAACATAATTTATTTCTTACCTAGAGAACTCTTGTAAAAGGCTACTTCAAGACAACCTAATAACAAAATTATAAACTATAGGAAGAAATAACTTTATTTTGCACAAATATATAAAGTTAGCCTAATTTATCTTGTTATGATACCATGTAAGATGTTGGCTCTAATTTACTGCAATATGTTTGTAAAGATGCTCTAGTATCATGTAAGACTTAATTCATATTTGAAATAAAATTTAACTCAAATAACCAACAAAATTAAAGTAAAACTACCTAGTGCATAAATAAAGACCTATAGAAGGAATTGTTGAATTACAATGTGAAACTATTACAATAAAATCTTATAAAAGTGCATCCAAATTTGAAATTTATTTAATTAACAATGTTTACCATATGCTAAATATTATATGATTGTACAAACAACAATAAGAGATAATTCAACAAGCCATAAGTGACATAGGATTTACATGGAGAAAACCTTTTAGGAAAAAATTTACACAAGAAAGATGACAAGTATGTATTAATCTCCAAAGGAGAGATACAACCACACACTAATGATCTGAACTTTAACAACATTTTGGTAGCACTTGTGTGCCTATAAAACAATCTCATTAAACTACTATCTCATGCCTCGAATTTATAGGGAAAAAGAGAGAGGGGTGCCACAAATGGTTTCCCAAAATAATGTACCATCAAACCATGGTAAAATTAAAAAAACTTTCACATCTAAAAAGAAGAGGAACTTCCAAAAATAGTAAATATAATTCCCAATGAGTCATGAATAGAAAAAATAACCTCTATACTAATAATAAACATCTTTGGCTTATAAATTCTCCATGATGACCCATATCCCAAGGTGGGCATCTAGAATCATCAAGTAACTCGTATGGGACCACCAATAAAACTCAAGATGTTTCACTACTCGATTCTCATGCCAACTCTACCTCCTTCATGAATGCATATGACAACTAATATCAAGATTATGAGAGAATATAAATTATAAATTAATTTCCAATTACACCAAATGACACATTTTAAGAGTGTTGGAGTGTTGGAAATACATGAATAATACATAGGATTGCAAGGTAAATTACATCTTAATCCTAACATTCTCCCATTTAATATTATTCATTGTAAATAAATCCATAGGTAAAATAAATAGAATTAATTATACATATCAAGGCCCATGGCCTTCCTACACCAAGAGTTACCTATCTTTGATCATTATCTTTGTAAATGAATCTACAATATCATCCAAAGTGTCAACCTTCTCTAACAAGGCCTTACCATTCTCGACCATTTATTGCACAAAGTGATACTAGACATCAATATACTTAGTATAAGCATGATACATAGATTTTTGGCCAAAAAAATAGCACTTTGACTGTCATATCTAATTTTGATAATCCTAGAATCAATATTAATATTTGTACTGAGCCTTTGTAACCAAACTACCTCCTTAGAGGTATGTGTAGCAATTATATCCTCTTCTTTTGTGGTGGACAAAACAATCATGGGATTCTTTTACTCATCCAACTTACTACATCTCCAAGCAAAGAGAAACCATAGCCACTAGTAGAGCTTCAACTATACATCTTAATCCTAACATTCTCCCATTTAATATTATTTATTGTAAATAAATCCATAGGTAAAATAAATAGAATTAATTATACATATCAAGGCCCATGGCCTTCCTACACCAAGAGTTCCCTATATTTGATCATTATCTTTGTAAATGAATCTGCAATATTATCCAAAGTGCCAACCTTCTCTAACAAGGCCTTACCATTCTCAACCATTTATTGCACAAAGTGATACTAGACATCAATATACTTAGTATAAGCATGATACATAGATTTTTGGCCAAAAAAATAGCACTTTGACTGTCATATCTAATTTTGATAATCCTAGGGGTTGGGGCCCTAGCTCGGTTGGCTAAACATTTCCTGTTGCAGGAGGTTGGTCACGGGGTCTAGTCTCCCCCACCCCCGTGGTACCGGAGGGTGTGTCGCGCCAGCGCCGCCGGTCACGTTAAAATTTTTACCAAGCGCACTGCAGTTTATAGGGGGTCATGCTACCCGATTCCTGTAGTCTAATAATAAAAAAAATTGATAATCCTAGAATCAATATTAATATTTGTACTGAGCCTTTGTAACCAAACTACCTCCTTAGAGGTATGTGTAGCAATTATATCGTCTTCTTTTGTGGTGGACAAAACAATCATGGGATTTTTTTTACTCATCCAACTTACTACATCTCCAAACAAAGAGAAACCATAGCCACTAGTAGAGCTTCAACTATACATCTTAATACTAACATTCTCCCATTTAATATTAGTCATTGTAAATAAATCCATAGGTAAAATAAATAGAATTAATTATACATATCAAGGCCCATGGCCTTCCTACACCAAGAGTTCCCTATCTTTGATCATTATCTTTGTAAATGAATCTACAATATTATCCAAAGTGTCAACCTTCTCTAACAAGGCCTTACCATTCTCGACCATTTATTGCACAAAGTGATACTAGACATCAATATACTTAGTATAAGCATGATATATAGATTTTTGGCCAAAAAAATAGCACTTTGACTGTCATATCTAATTTTGATAATCCTAGAATCAATATTAATATTTGTACTGATCCTTTGTAACCAAACTACCTCCTTAGAGGTATGTGTAGCAATTATATCCTCTTCTTTTGTGGTGGAAAAAACAATCATGGGATTTTTTTACTCATCCAACTTACTACATCTCCAAACAAAGAGAAACCATAGCCACTAGTAGAGCTTCAACTATACAAGTCATCTACCTAATCTACATCAACAAATCCATAAATTCAATGACTTGTCCACATCATTAGTACCATGATAACATAAAAAATAATAATAAGTTTCACACAAATATCCAAATACCCTTTCAATGAAAGTATAATTTTCTCTACCAATTAATAGACAAAACTGGGGCAAAGAATAAGAAAGATTTAACGCTTTATAATGAATTTCAGTTTGGTCTATAAGTGTCAATATGGGGGCGTAAACTTGTGAGAGGTGTCGTGGCTATATGCCAATTGAAGGGGTGAGAGTCGTAAGATGAGTGGGGATGAAATGCAGCTATGAAAATAAATCTACAACAAATCAAAACAACTCTGGCGACAAGAACTGTCACTAGACCTAGTGACAAGAACAACATCAACAATAATAATTCGTGGAAATTAAACTCAACTTCAAAACAAAGTAATCTAGAAATCATAAAGTAATATAAATCATTAACATCTAATCTAGAAAATAATCTCACAATTCATAATCAATTTACAATCAATAAACAATAAACCACACTTGCAGATAATACAAAAATAATAGAAATAACACACTGCTAAATAAATAAAAATCACTAGACGTCCCAAGAAGTGGCCCCTGCAACCTTAGTCCGTTGGATGATGAAACATAAGCTTTCCTACACGGGACTGATCATACAAACATTGATTTTACTTATCAGAAAATAATTTGTCAATGATACAGAAGTTTGGCACATAAATTTGTGTATATATTAATCTCCTTTGGGTTAATATTACATACGTATTTATAGCTCATGGATACAACATCTAATATCTAAAATAGTGTAAACAAAATAAATTATTTTGGCCTGTGGCCAACAAAATAATGGTCCATGTAATAGCTGAGAATAGGAAACAGACAAATTGGCGGGTTTCCTTCACCATGGGATTCTTTCCACTATAGGCATATCTCCATCACAAGAATGATGCACGTGGATCATTGGTCTATGTTATTATAACAGTAAATAAGCGGTATTATGATTGTTGGTTTATGATGTTATAACAATGAACAACTAGCAATCTCCATTCACACATTCGTGTAATTATTTAGCTCTGGTATATAGTCAGCATCAATGCCACTTTGGAGGCTGATGTCACCATTTGGAAGGATGACATAAATAAGTTACTGATCGAAAATTAATAGACAACAATTCCTGACCAAAAAGTGACAGGAAGATCTGCAGCTCACAATTAACATGTTGCATAAATACAATCATATTTATTTATTCACATATTTTATCTAATAACTAAATTAAATATTACTTATATATATTAAATCATATGCAACATAAAATGGGAAATGGTATAGAAATGGAACGGAAATGGAATGTGGGGATGGTATGAAAGCGTATGAAATAGAATTAAACATGGCATAAAATGGAACATAATTTACTCTCATCACCAATGTTAGACATAAACTTGCACAAAACTCGCACCGCTTCGGTAATATTTGGTCTAGTGTAAACTATTGCATACATCATACTACCAATAATACTAGCATGAGGCACATTAGATATGTCATCAAAAGTATTGCTATATTTAAGACACGTGTCTAAATAATATTAGTGCCGACTAGAAATGGAATACTCGCTAGCTTACAATCATCCATATTGGACCATCACAAAATGGTATCCACATACTTATTCCAACTAAACCATAGCTTTATGTATACTCAATCTCTACTAATCTCCATCCTAAGAATATATTTAGCAACCCCCAAGTCTTTCATGTTGAATTTTCTAAAAAACTAAGTTTTGAGCTCCCTAATCATCACCTTAATATTACCCATATTAACATGTCATCCACATACACGATAATAATCAATAATCTTAATAAAAACACAATGATCTTCCTCACTCCTAACAAAACCCTATTTCAACGTAAAGGAATCACACTTTTGGTACCACATTCTAGGTGACTATTTTAGACCATACAATGATTGCTTTAACTTAAAAAAATATTTTCATTTTCCCTTACAACAAAACTATTAGGATTTCACATATAGATCTACACCTAAAGATCCCCATGAAAGAAAGCAATTTTAAAATCCATTTTTCTTAATTTTAAAATCACAAGCTACAATAATGAATAAAATGAACCTAATAGAAGATAACTTAGTAACATGAAAGAAAAATTCATTGAAATCAACCTTTATCTCTTGGAGTAGCCCTTGGTCACTAGTCTAGCCTCGTATCGCTCTAAGTAACTATCTACACTAGATTTATTTTTGTACACCCACTTGAAGCCAATGAGATTTCTTCCCTCGAGAAAACTAATAAGATCCCAAGTATCACAACTATCCAAGGCCATCATCCCCTCCTACATGTCTTGCATATAGGACTCACTATCCTCAAAAGAGAGAACCTCCTTGAAAGATCTAAATTTAGTGTTAGGTACTTGACAAAACAAATACACAATGAAAATAAAGTGGATATACCTGTCAATTGGATTCCATTGTCTTGTCGTGTTCTTTTGTGTATGCATATTACACATCATCATCTAAACTCTCTTAATCATATTATTTTTATATTCTTCCACATGTGGATCTTTCTACTTTTCTATTTTTATTTTGAAGTGTATTATTTTTGTTATTTCCTTTTCCTTTGGTTGTTCTTCACCTAAATAAGCTCTAAACTCCCTAAACATCACATCTCTCAAAAAAATTGTTTTTAAGGCTAGAGGATTTTAAAGCTTATAACCTTTAAAATTCTCATCGTAAATGATGAAGATGCAATTTTGAGCTTTTAGATCTATTTTAGATCTAGTTTAGATCACTTTTCCTAAGGCACATGAACATAAGCCTCACAACAAAATATCCTTAAATATGATATTGAAGGATTTTTACCTATCCACACTTTATATAGATCTTTATCAACAAGAATTGAACAAGGAGATTTATTAATTGAATAACAATCAATGCTTACAATCTTTTCCCAAAAGCATCAATCTAGTTTCATACCAATTAGCATACTTCTAGATCTTTACATTAAGGTTCAATTCATCCTTTCTACTATCCCATTTTTTTGGTGAGTATAATGTGTGGTATTATATCAAACAATACCCGCATGCTTACAAAATTCATCAAATTCCTTGAAATAATATTCTTCGCCATTGTTAAATCTCAACACTCTCTCATAATCTGTTTTGTTCTCAACTAAGGCTTTAAATTTCTTAAACTTCGTGAAAATCATAGATTTAGAATGCATAAAATAAATTTCCAATGTATTTAGAGACACCATCAATGAATGTAACATAATAACAATATTTACCCATAGAACCAACATCCACTAGACCAAACACATCTAAATGAATGGTTTCTAATAAACTCTTAAAACTATTGCTTCCAAAAAGAAATGGAGATCTATTCTTCTCTCCAAACACATAATGCTCACAAAAATCATTTTTATGAATTAGAATAATTAGAAAAAGTATCGACTACCTTTTTATTAATGATGGTCTTTGGACCTTTTTCATCAATGTGACCCAAAACGTTGGTCCCACAACATTCATGTATTTTAAATTCTAATTACATTGGTAAAATTACAAAAAGTGGAGGCATTGAGCCTAATAAGAGTCTCAATCCTATATCATCCAGCAATCACCAAATTCCCTCTTATCAACTTGCAACTAGATTTTTTAAATGTCACATATACACCAAAATCATTTAACTTGGATACATAAATAAAATTTATTACAAGACCTAGAATATATAAAACATGATCAAGGTTTTTAACCCTTCCATCACTAAAACATAATTATACCTTTCTCTTACCAACAATTGACTTGGCACCATTTTCTCCAAGGAAAATGTCTCCTCCATCAAAAATTTATATGTATAAAACCACTCCTTGTGAGGATTCATTTGGTAGGAGAATCATGAGTCAATAAGCCAAGAATCATCACTATAATCTTAGAAAAAATAAATAATACATCACTGTCACCATCATCAAAGGCTTTTTCCATGGAGGAATTTGAGCTCTTTTTCTTATTTTGCATTCTTTCTTCACATGTCCCCTTTTACCATAATTATAACATTTTACTCTACTCTTTCTTGGGATCTTAGAAAATATTTTAGACTTAGATATATCTTTTTTATAATCCCCTTTAGGCCCTCCTTTTTATCTGGACCTTCACCATACGTGAAAATCATCTTTATAGTTTTCACTTGTAGATTGTCTTCTCATTTCCTTTGAAAGAAGAGTAGTTGATAAGTTTTTGCATTTTTGGCTCTACACCACTACCACTAGTGGAAATGATTAGATTTTCCCAAGTATCAGGTAAACATCAAAGTAATAAGATTCATTCCTCTTCCAACTTAACATCTATAGAAGCAAGCTAACTTAAAATCAAATTAAAAACATTCAAGTGATCTACACTAGAATCACCATATTTCAATTTTAATGAATATAACCATCTTTTAAAATATAATTTATTTGCAAAGATTATAGTTTGGTATATGTCACCTATCCTCTTCCATAACTTGTGTGTAGTAGCCTCCTCATAAACATTTAAGAGGAAGAAATATGTAAGGAATAACCATATGATTCCTCATGTCTCCTTTTCTAATTTTGACCAATCTTCATAAAACATATTAGATGGATTTTTTTCTCATGAAATAGGCAACCATTGATCTCTTTCTTAAGGATGTATCACATCTTTAAGTTTCACATCTCATATGTACTACCATTAAATTTCCCGATGTTCATATAGGAGGTAGAAGCCATGGCTTACAATATTTTCCTCAAATTTTCAAAGCCACACAATACAAAATCTCCCACTACAACCAAAAAACATTCAACACTTAATAGAAAGGTACCCTCTATATGTAAAATTACTAGATTTAATATCAAATGTTTTACATGGTGAAACTACTACTATAAAATCTTTTGAAAGTGCATGCAAATATAAATTGTATTTAATTAATGACGATTACCATATGATACATATTATGTGATAGTAAAATTAGCAATAAGAGATAAACCAACAAGCAATAAGTGACACAAGATTTATGTGGAGAAACCCTTTCAAGAAAAAATCTACATGATAAAGAGGACATATATGTATTAATATTCAAAGGAGAGATAAAACCACACACTAACACTCTAAATTATGATTCACTCTAAGACCACTTGTGTATATGTAAAACAATTGCATGCCTCTAATTTATAGAGAAAAGAGAGAGGAATACCACAAATGGTTTTCAAAAATAATGTACCATCAATCCATGGTAAAATACAAAAAATCCCACATCCAAAATGAAGAGGAACTTTTGAGAATATAAAATGTAACTCCCAACAAGCCATGAATAGAAAAAAAAACCTCAATAACAATAATAAGTTTGACGTCTTTAACTTGTAACTTATCCATAATGACCCATATCCTAAGATGGGCATTCAACATCATTACCTAACTCATATGGGAACCACTAATAACACTTAAGATACTCCACTACTCAATTATAAAGATGAAGTTTAGAGATAAATACTAAAAATAGTCTTGTTAGCATCATTGCCAACTCCACCTCCTTAATGAATACTTATGACAACTAATATCAAGATAATGAGAGAATCTAAGTTACAAATTGAATTTTAATTACACCTTATGTGTCTAAGGACACATTCCAAGAGTGTTGGATACACATGAATAATGCATAGGATTTCAAGGTAAATGGTACCTTAATCCTAACAGGAATGAATGAATGAAGAACCATTGTATTCATCAAATAGAGCCTACACTATAATTCATGTGCTTATGTAAAATATAATGAAGTTTCATTATATATAATATACAAGGGGAGATGAGAGAACTCAATCTCTTAAACATGAAATTATTTTCTCAATGCATGTCAAGAAAGTTGCAAAAGAAAATAAGATTGTCCCAAAAGCCTCTGTAGAGAAAAATAAAAAATAAATCAAACTTGTCCTAGAATTATATAAATAATATCTAGAAATCAAATGCCTAATATCTATAATATCTGCCTAAGAATAATGAATATACTTAAGGTGTAATGATACAATAATTGGACCAATAGATATTTTGGTTCATAATGTATCTTATTTTTTATCTCTCATTTAAATTTTAGTACACCTCCCTCTATGCTAGAGTGTCTTATTTTATTCACAAGATTCATGTTGATGTCACTCCTATGACTAATGATAGTCATTTTCACTTTATTATATTTCTTACTTCTCATGATATACTTGATGAGGAGGTACATGAGGATGGCTTCTATTATATGTCCTTTTTATTTTCCCCCTTATATATGTTGCCTTACCTCATGGCAATGACACATTTGAGGCAAATGATGGTAAATCCAACAATGTTAGTGATAATTATTGTGTGATGATAGTGTAGCTCATGATTCTAGTATATATATTATTTATGAACATAATTCATTATGTGATGATAATGTAGTTCATGTTTCTAATGCACATATTATTTATGAACTAACACTGCACACATCTAGTGCTTTAGCCCTACATTCTATTGATACAACTAAGGTTTATAATCCATTTGATGGATATATTACACTTAATGAGGAGGATGTTTCTTCCTTGTCTCCTACCAATTTATCTTACATATGAGGACCTTCAAGATGTATGTTTACTAGTGATTGTTATCTCTAGAGAATGCTTTCATTTATTAGCACAATTTGTATTCATCCCCAATCAAAGATTTTATATCCATTGTCGTGGGTAATTTTTATGGGATGCAACATTGATCTTGCATGATGTGGATATGACTCAAAAATTAGATTTCTAAAATTTAAATGATTAAATCTTATCATTTTCTCATAATTTTTGAGAGTCAAATTAATACATGTCTATGGAATTAGTTCTTATGTTTTGGTATTTAAATACATTCAATGCCCATTCATTATCATCTAATTATCAAGGGAAATTTTCTATGCACTAGAGAGAAGGATCATTATAGGAATATTTTAATTTTGAGTAGTAAAAGGAACCTAATCTACATCAAAGCCATCTAGATCATCTACATTGTTTGAGATCAATTTTTTCTTGATCATTTCCTCAACCATAAAGTCTATCCAATCAAGGGGTTCATTTTAGGAGAACTTGGTCCTTATAATCCATAAATGTCCTCAAAGTATTTTTAAATACCACAAGGCCTTAACAACCAACAAAGAGAAAACTTCAAGATGAATAAGTTATTAGATGCACACATTCAACCATATTAAATTTGTTGGTTATAGAATAAATTCAAATAGTCTGAAATTGATTCAAAAATAGAGGATTGACCTATAATTAGTTATAGTTTTGTATAGAATCTTAGAAAATTAGTATATTAGATAGACATTTTTTATGCTCAATTACTCAATTTTGTGTCACAATAAAATTATTCTTCGTTATTATCTCTAGAGCTAAGTTCCCTAGCCCCTTGCATTTATTTTCTTAAAATGACATTATTTTAGATGGTTTTATAATACCTAGATTTTTATGAATTAATCTAAGTTGATTCACAGTTAATTGTTGCATTTAGTTAATATTACTAGGTTAACATTAAGGAAATATTATTTTCCTCTACATAGCTATATAAAAAAAACTATGGGAGAAAATGCATAGCTCGTCCATTTATTCTCTTGTTTTACATCTACTTTTTGTATAATTGTTGTTTTTTTTTTCTATTTTATCTATAGTTGACCCAAAAATTGAAATCTATCAACCATCTACCCATCCCAATTCTAAATGGTTTAGACTAGTTCTTTATGTATCTATCCATGTGCTTGAGACTATATTGTAGACATGGATCTTGCATGTGTAACCTAGTCCTTTCAATGTAAGTGTTTTTCTTGCTTTCTTGAGTAGAGCCTTTTAGATAATATGAACATTACCTATTGGCTTGCTCACCAAATACTTTGAGTTGAGCCCTTAGGATCTTGTATTAAAGGATTGTCATAGGTCATTAGTAGCAACAATTGGATGTTAGATGTTATTTGCATCACATTATATAAGAATCACAAATACTTGCATCACAAATACTAACATCATCATCATCTAAGAATCAAATACTTTCATTTGGTGTGTATTCAAACGTGTACATCACACATAAGACTTGAATTCTATCAAGGAAGTTGAAAGTATTTCTCTCTATCTAGCAAGTCCCTAAAGGTACCTTTTTTTATCAATACTAAGTTCCAAAATTAGGAGTGGGCATCGACAAACATGTTTTATAGATTCACATGAGTAGAAGACCTATGTATGTATCTTGTAAGGACTAATCCAACCAAAACATCAAACATACAATATAATAAAATACCAACCATCAATTATATCCAATCAACAACACGAAACTAAATTATTATAATCCTCACACTTCATTTATCATTTAATTAATCTCAACTCCATTATTTAAACCTAATTCTTATTTATTATTTATATTAAATATTAAATTAATAAATAACCATATAAAAGATATATAAGTGCCCATAAAAAGGTGGGGAAAATTATCCTTCCACTTTAGAGATCACATGACCATGCAATCCCAAAAGCTTATGAGTTTTGATTTTTTTTTTTCTCCCAAAAAGCTTATAATAAAAAGGTCAAGTCAAAGAGCTTATTGAGAAAAGTTCTTGGCACTATATCTTACAAACACCACAACTTTAAAGGGAAGAAACTAAGAAAATAAACAATATTTGTAAAGTCATGATGTACTTCAATGAAAATAAAAAATAGTATTTTATAACATGAGAAACTATATGGAAGTATGTTAGAATTAAAATGTAAATAATATAACCCTTGATTTGGCATTATGTAGATGTTTCTTGTGTGGGGACGGAAGGAATGTTTATGGTACCACCTATACAATTTTATCTACTAACATACTCTCCTAAAATGTTGGGTGCATGTGAAATTAGTGTCATATGTTAAAACTTTTCTCTTACTTATGAAGAATAATGGCAACATGTAATACAACAATTATGTCTCTAAAAGATGGAACACCATTATCCACACATGTGCTTGCCAAACATATAAATATCTATCTATAAAACGTGTCCAAAAACTTTGAATGTAATTATAGATTTCACCATGCGTGTTGTGTATTTATAGGCTTCACCATCATTGTTTTTATCCACTATTCAAGGGTGAAATTTCCATGTTCTTGCCCTTTCTCTTTATATCTCAATTTTCATGATTACTAATTTTTAGTTTTTTTTTTTTTTCATTTTAGATTGGATATGTGAATGTAGATCTAATTTGATAAATTTTGTAGTTGTGAATATAATTTTTCATTTTTAAAATTTAAAATTTAGATTTTTTATTTGATCAATTATTTTACTAGTCATATGAATCTGATTTGTTTGCTTGATTTTTGTATTTAAAGATATTCATTGATTCATTTGAAATCATCAAGGAGTTATTAATAGGAAGCATGCTAATATTTTATTGATAGAACATTTATGAGAGCATCATATGGGAAAGATAATTATATTAATTAGAACACATCATTTAAAATAAATTGTATGGTTGTTTGTTGTCTTTGAATTATCACTTGGAATCATAATGTTAATCCATCTAAGGATTTGATTGAGAGATCTAACAAATTTCTAAAGGTGATTGCACATAGCACTAGTCCTTATAGACACTCGGATATCATAGATCAAGACAAAACAAGTTGCAAACTCTAGGAATCAATGAGTTCAAATCCATGAATTACAAGATCATTTCAGTGTAGAAAATCACTTTGGCGCACATGAAGATTAGTTCTGTAGATAGAGATCTAAACCAATGAGAATGAACTTTTTAACTAAGACTTCTTCGTTCAAGTCATCCAAAAAAATACAAAGCATTGGTTAATCACTTTCTAACATTTGTTACAATATTTTTTTATCATAGAAATTCAACTTATTAATTTTTATTTTATCTAATTTTCACATTTATTTACATGTGTGATAATGATCAATCCTAACTCCTAATTAATTAAATTAGATTAACTAATACCTTATTATTTTTATTTATTTAACTATTCTAGATTTATGTAAAAAGGATTTGATTTCCTCATAATTATAAAAAAATCCATTACAGACAAAAAATATTGTGTATGGAAATAAAATAAATCCTATACAATTTATCTAGGGATGAAGAAACAAATCAAGTATGTCAACAATCAACCCTACAATAATGAGTTGAGATAGTAATAACATAAAATACACTTTTCAAAATAATGAAAGAGGGAGCACAAACTTAGATTCAAAAGCAACAATGGAGAACTTTGCTAAAGAATGTGATTAGAAATATGACATATTGCTCTTTGATCAAATTTGAAATTGCATAGCTCTAGTGTGCTATAATTTGACATATTTTGTGCTTTGGTTCAATTCCATAATATGAAAAATAAAAAAACTTACATGTGTGTGCATATAGATGTCAAAAGAAGAATATGAATCTTTATGTATTTGATTAGCATATAAGAATTCCTCTACAAAATAATTAATTGATCTTACTAGGTCCACTAGAACTCCACAATTTTTTTTTGTGAATTGATGCCTCTATGTACAAAGAGCCACCATAGATGCCAACATGAACAATAGTAAGGGAGAAGGTGATGGTGGGTTCAAGGATAGGCTCAACACAAGGAGAAGTTTGGATGCACACTAAAACCACCATCTAAAAAAATGTAGAGGTATCATAAGGTCTTACATGAAACTTATGTGGGTTTATTGCATGGTTAAAATCTAGAACAAAAATAATTGGTGTAGTAGGGTCTACACAACTAGTTGCGGTATGTTATGGAAAGTGGTTTGTGTAAATCTATAAATTTTACTAAGGAGGTGAAACAAGTTTATTTCCTCCATAATAAATTAAATCATATTAGAATCGGTCAATTATTGAATGAGATGCTATGGGGGCATAATTTTTTAATGTCATGGCTTGATACTAATGGTTCTATAAAAATGCTTTAGTGTCATAGGCTTTTGGGATTGGAAGGTTGGTATCAAATAGAAAAATAAGTGGTGATTAGACTAAACTATTTGATGAAGGGTCCTCCCCTTACCTACAGAATCTCACCACCTACATACGAAAACAACAACTAGATGCAATAAGAGAACAAATATTTTCATCTATTACTGGAATGAAATTACAAATTACATGCCATCCTATGGGCTACTTATTACATGCATCTGCAGACTTGCAGATCTAAGTCCCCCTCTGTACTACAATATAAGTTGTTTTAACACTTTTCCCTGGTGCCACTCGCCCTGTACTCCTTCAGTGCTTATATCTCTCTCAAGCTTTCCAGGTCAGCCATGATCTTTCTCGCTCTTCATGTTGTAGTTTCCATTATTGTCCAATTAGATTTTGAAATCTCCAAGCCATTATATCGTTATCATCAACTACACTAAGTTGGCCAATGAATATGTATTTCACAACAATGATGTGGAATACATCAATACTACTCCACCAAGTGTCATGACTGAACTCGCTATCCACCACCGTTGACCATCTTTGTTCTTCTATCGCTTTTGGAATGTCACTAAGACTTTGGGAGATCTCTCTTTGAAACCCCCATGTCACATTGGCATCGCTACCACCACATTGTCGAAGACACAAACCTTATCGAAGAAACTTAGGAGTATCTCTCACTGACACCATAAGGTCACCTCGACACAATGGTCCACTAAGCTCACAATCCCTGAAATATCAAACAAAAATGGGATGTCGAAGGGACATCCACTAAACTCCCATCGACACCGCTTTGTCTCTTAGATGAAAACAACAACACCAAATGTGAATGTCAAAGAGACTTTAATGCAAGCCTCGCTAAAACGTGCTTGCCTCATCAATCACCTTGTCTGAAGAACCATAGAATGCCACAAATGTAGAAACCTGATACTAACTGTGCATACAGATTAACCCTTATTGGAATTAAAATAACTCAGATTATTTTTGTCGATGCAAGATTTCTCTATGACCCCTCGATGCTCCTACATCAAACAACCAGGGTAGTTTTGAAAAGTGACTATGTCACTTCTCAGGAGTTAAAGGAAAACCAAGGCAACTAACCTTCGATTCAGATAACCAAGTTGAATCTTCAACTAGCCTTCCCTTCAACTTCACTAGATATTCATTGTACTGCCTATTCCTAGTGCTTCGCCCCACACGACTATCCAAGATCTCTTTAATTTCTTCTCTTTTGATGTCATTGTTGGAACACTCCATTGTGCCTCTACCAACTCATGATCCTTATCACCTTCATGATACTTTGTGAGATCTGAAATGTTAAATACATGTGAGACATGAATCCCACTTATCAAATCAACCTCATATGTGTTCCTTGAGTCATGTTTCTTCAAAATATTACATGGCCCAAATTTCTTCATCTTTAACTTATTGTATGTACCAACTAGGAATCTTTCCTTCACAAATGAACCATGACTTCATCTCCAACAACAAACACCTTATGCCTTCTTTTTTATCTGCCTTATCCTTATACTATGTATTCATCTTTTTAATATGCTCCTTAACTTCTTCATGCACATTCTTTATATGATCAACAAAATACCCCACTTCAACACTACACTTTCCTTCCTTATCCATCTTCCTCAATTCAGTAGCAATTCAAGGAATACTCCCATGCACAATCTGGAATGGTGATCTACCAGTGCTTCTATTAACTGAATTTTTATTAGGAAACTTTGTTTGCGACAAAACCAAATCCCAACCCTTGGGCCTGTCACCTACCAAGCATCTCAACAAGTTACCCAAACTCCTATTCACTACCTTCGTGTGTCCATCTATCCGCGGATGATGTGTTGAGCTAAACTTCAAATCAATTTTTAACTTCTTCCATAACGTCCTCCAAAAATACCCAACAAACTTGATATCTCGGTTTGAAACTATGCTCTTTGGTAAACCATATAGTCTTACCACCTCCTTGAAGAATAATTATGCAACATGAACATCATTGGTCTTATGAAAAATAATGAAGTGTGTCATTTTTGAAAAAATTTCCACCACAACAAATATAGAGACATGACCATGTTGCATCCTTGGCAAACCAAGAACAAAATCCATGCAGATATCCTCCCATGGCTTCTCAGGTACATGTAATAGTTGATACAGTCCAGTATTATAACTAGTGCCCTTCACCATTTGACATATTTTGCAACCCTGTACGAACTTCTTCACATCATGCTGCAACTAAGACCAATAATAATGTTCACCAACAATGGAAATGATCTTATCCCGACCAAAGTGTCCTACCATTTTGTCATTGTGCTTCTATTTGATCAATTTTTCTCTCATCAAACTCCTGGGAATGCACAATTGATTCCTTCTAAACAACATAGTGTCTTGAATGGTAAAATCCAACCACCTAGTCCTATCTAGTGTGATAGGATCCTTGCAAGCTTTCCAAGCTTTTGCAAAATCAGGATCTTTTGGATACAAGCTTGTGAGTTCTATGAACCCAACAAATTCAAACTACATTTATGTCAACAAGTTTTTCCTCCTGCTCAAGGCATCTATGACCCTATTCTATCATCCACTCTTGTGCTTCAAAACAAAGGTGTAACTTTTCCGAAATTCAACCCATTTCAAATGCCTTTGATTTAATTTTCCTTGACTGCTCAAATATCGTAAAGCTTGATGATCAGTGAATAAAACAAACTCTTTTGGCAACAAGTAATGTCTCCACTTTTTTAGAGCTTGGATTATGGTGTAGAATTCCTGATCATAAACATAATATATCTTCTTTGCATCATTCAATTTCTCACTAAAGTAAGCAACAAGCTTACCTTCCTGACTTAAAACAACTCCAATGGCGCTACCACTAGCATCATAGTCTACCTGAAATACTTAATTGAAATATGGGAGTGCCAAAGTAGGCTACTCTGTGACCTTCTTCTTCAGCAAATCAAAACTCTTTGCTACTCCTATACTCCATTTGAATTATTTTCTATCCCCTCTCATTGTTCCAGTTAGGGATGCACAAATACTATTAAATCCCTTAATGAAATTTCAGTAAAAACTAGCTAGACCATGAAAATATCTTACCTCAGTAGTGCTCCTTGGCGTTGGCCACACCACAATGGCTTTCACCTTTTCTAGATCCATTTTCAGACCCTTTTTTGAGATAACAAATCCCAAGTACACCAACTCACGTTTCACAAAACTGCACTTCTTCAGGTTTATCAATAACTATTCTTCTCTCAACTTTTCAAAAACTTTGTGGATATGCATCAAGTGATCCTCCAACATCTTACTAAAAATAAAAATGTCATCCAAATAAAAAATGACAAACTTACCCAGAAATTCCTTCAATACCACGTTCATGAGTCTCATGAATGTGTTGGATGCATTGGTCAACCCAAAAGGCATGACTAACTACTCGTACATGCCTGCTTTGGTCTTGAAAGCTATATTCCATTCGTCTCCCTCTTTGATTCAAATCTGGTGGTAACCACTCTTCGAATCAATCTTCATGAAATATTCAGCTCCACTTAGGCAATCCATAATGTCATCCATCCTTGGCAAGGTAAATCGATACTTGATTGTGATCTTGTTGATGGCTCTCGAATCAATACACATCCTCCATCCTTCTTGGGTTCTAGTACTGCAGGTACTGCACATGGGCTCAAAATCTCCCTGATCAATCCTTTCACTATAACTCTTGCACTTGTCTATTAACTCTTTGTTGGAGTCATTCGATGGGCTGCCTTATTTGGAAAACTAGCTCCAGGAATCAGATCCATTTGATGACTAATCTTCCTTACTAGTGGTAATACTTCTAACACATTATCAAAAACAATACTTTGTATTTCATCCAACAAACCATGCACCTCTATAGGGACTTCACTGCTAACTTCCTTTTCGATTCTTGGAATTAATGCAAAACACATGTACTCATGCTTCATACCTTCTAGGAATTGCCTTCCATCGACCAAAAAAATTCATGCATTGTTGCGTACCTTTTCATCTGCTCCCTTTAGAGGCTTCATCTTATGTCAAACTCCATCCTTCGTTAGTGAATAAGTGTTCGTGTGTCCATCATGCACTGCTCGTCGATCAAAATGCCATGGTTGATCCAACAAACCATGCACCTCTATAGGGAC
>CM021103.1:12766051-13063847 GCA_007115665.2 Sequoiadendron giganteum
ACTTCTACAGGGACTTCACTGCTAACTTCCTTTTTGGTTCTTGGAATTAATGAAAAAAACTTGTGCTCATGCTTCATAGCTTCTAGGAATTGCCTTCCATCGACCAAAAAAATTTGTGCATTGTTGCATACCTTTTCATCTTCTCCCTTCAGAGGCTTCAACTTATGTTGAACTCCATCCTTCGTTAGTGAATAAGTGTTTGTGTGTCCATCGTGCATTGCTCATTGATCAAACGAAAATGGTCAACCCAACAACATGTGACAAGTATTCATGGGTATCACATCACACAAAACTGCATCCTTGTAGCTACCAATTTTGAATTTTATCAAGCACTTTTCATTGACTAGGACCTTTTGATCCTTCTACAACCATGCAATCCAATATGGGCTTGTGTGCCTTCTCCTCACTAACTACAATTTGGTGACCATTTCATCTAACACTAGATTGTCAGTGCTACCTCCATCAATGATGACATTGCAAACCTTACCTTCACACTTACAATGGGTGTGAAACAAATTATTTCATTGATCGGGCTCCTTCTCTTCATTCATCAAGGCCCTTCTGACAACAATGGACTCACCCCTTTTTGCATCTTCTAACTATGAGGATCGAGTGTCTTCATCCACATGGGCTACTCGTGCCTTAACTTTAGGCCTCTTTTTTTTCTTCTCTTAGTGTTGCGAGCACTCATATACCTTATGTCCCTCTTCACCACATTGGAAGAATGTTCCTCTGAAACCTCCTCTTCTTGGGCCGCACCTAGACCTTCCTATACCTCTTCGATCTTCACTATTTTGATCACGAGGCTGATATGAGTCATCTTTTTGTTGATCTTGACTGGTGTTGGATCCTTCACCCTTCTTATGATCGACACCTCGACCCCCATATGGTCATTTACCAGTCCTTCCACCTTGATCTCCACCTCTTTGTTTTCTCTCAAATCTCCTATTCAATCATTCTTCAACCTTTAGTGAGAACTGATAAACATCCTTGATGGTATTCATTCTTACTAGTGCCAATTCCTCCTGTATACCAGGTTTCAGCCCGTTGATATATCAAGTAACCTTCTCTTTGTTCACCTCAAAATATTCAGTTCAAATTAGAACCTTGTGAAATTCCTCTTTGTACTCCTTCACTGTCCTTGTTCCTTGTCTCAAAATCTGCAATTTCTTTAGTAGCTCCAATTCATAGTCAACAGGTATGAATTGCTTCTTCAATCCAGCCACCATTCTATCCCATTTGGAGATTTTATCCTTCCCTTGTCTACCTCTTTCAAGATGGACCTCTTTCCACCAAATACCGGCATGACCCTTTTAACTTGGTCTTTACAAATTTCACTTGGTGAGGATCTTCAACCTCCTCATTTTAAAAAAATTCTTCCATATCATTGATCTAATCAATCAATTCTTCTAGGTTCAGGCTTCCAATAAAAGTTGAAACTTCCATCTTTGGTTTCTTTCCTAGACAAGATATCACTCTTAGCAATCTCAAATCTCTAGGATCTATCTGATCCTGTTCTTCCTCTTTTCTCTCCTCTTCAGTATCATCTTCACTATCACCTCTTTCTTGATGTGCTCCACTTCCTCTTTAGACCTCTTCTTGAAAGGCTTGCATCTACCTTCAGAGGGTTCTGATTTCATCTCTAGGAGGATCTCCTCCTCCAGTACCTCTACCTCTACCTCTACCATGGTTGGAAACTCTTGGAGGCATTTTGTTCTTGTCCCACACTCATAGGTCCTACTATAACTGCCTCACGTTCGACACTCTGTTACAGACTCAGGAACTCCTACTTTGATACCACTTGATGAAGGGTCCTCCCCTTACCTACATAATCTCACCACCTACATACAAAAAGAGCAACCAAATGCAGGAAGAGAACAAATATTTTCATTTATTACTGCAATGAAATTATATATTACATGCTATCCTATGTGATACTTATTACACCCATCTGTGGAATTTTTGATCTGAGTTCCCCTTTGTACTACACTGTAAGCTATTCTAACACTTTTCTTTGGTGTCGCTCGACCTATAAATCCTTCAGTGCTTATATCCCTCTCAAGCTTTCCAAGTTGGCCTTGATCTTTCCTGCTCTTCATGTCATATTTTCCATTATCATCCAATCATCTTTCAAAATCTCCAATTTGTTATATCGTTAGCAATAGCTACACCGAGTTAGCCAATGAATATGTATTTCACAACAACGATGTGGAATACATCAATATCACTCCACCAAGTGTCATGACCGAACTCACTATCCACTACCGTTGACCATCTCCGTTCTTCTACCTCTTTTGGAATGTCCCCAAGACTTTGGGAGATCTCTCTCTGAAACCCCCATGTCACATCGACATCGCTACCACACACCGTCGATGAGACACACCTTGTCAAAGAAACTTAGGAGTATATCTTGCTGAAACCATAAGGTCGCCTCGACACAATGGTCCACTAAGCTTGCAGTCCTTGGAATTTCAAATAGGCATGGGATGTCGAAGGGACATCCATTGAACTCCCATTGACACCACTTTGTCTCTTAGATGAAAACAAAAACACCAAATGTGAATGTCGAAGAGACTTTAATGCAAGCCTCGCCAAAATGTGCTTGTCTCACCGATCACCCTATCCAAAGAACCATAGAATGCCACAAATGTAGAAAATTAATACCAATTGTGCATATAGATTAGCCCTTATTGGAATTAAAATAACTCGAATTGTTTTTGTCGATGCAAGATTTCTCTCTAACCCCTAGATGCTCCTACTTCACTATTGGAAAGGAGGTTTTGTAGAATAGTTTGAATCAAATATATACATATGGTAAAATATTAATTGTGTTGTGAATGCATATATATGATTGACATCAAAGAAGAAGATGCAATAATACCAACATGTTTCATATCTTGTGTATTTGTTTAAGTAAAAATATTTTCTTTTTATATTTATAATTATATGATGTAGAAGGACACAAAGATGATGTAGGAGTTGGTGAGGTGGCAGAAGGAGTCACCATGAATTGGTTGAATTTTTGTTGGCAATATCTTTAAGGGTAGTATAAAGATGCAAGGAAGAATCATGTTTTCATTGCAAACCATTCTATTGTTGGTATATTGTTCTAATTTTAAAATGGTAGTTTAGCACAATCTCACTAATGTTGTGATATATTTCTTATTTCTTAACTAAATTCAAAAATTCAAAATGTTCTAGAAATCTATTGAATAGGGGAACAAAACTAAGAATTTGATAGTGTTGACAATATTTAATTCATAGTTGGATGCGAAATACAAAGGTATTTAAATTGTTTGTGTCAATTTAATTTATATTTTTATTATGTATAAGGATTTTGGAGCCATAAGGGTGTAATAGATTTTTAATTGGCACATTTTAATTGGATGCATTATCGATAACAACTAACATCCAAAGAAAAAAATTCATTGAAGGCGGGAAAATTTGAGGCAAGCCAATTGTTGATACTCAACACTAGAAGAAAGTCCCTATGTTAGCACTAAAGGGGGGTGTTAGGCATTATAGTGCATGACATAGAATAAAGTAATAAATAAAAAATTAACATGTTACTGTTAATTTATTAGATGTTATTTTTAGTTATGATTTAGTTGGTAGTTATTCTAGTTTGGGTAGTTAATAAGTTGAATGAGTTTATAAAGCCATAGAATGTAATCATTTATGTGTTGAAGATGAATGACAAAATTTGTGGGGTGGAGTCTTGTTCTCTTTGTTTCTCATTTTTCAATAATAATTTTGTTAAAGGAGTGGAAAAAATAATTAGTTAATGATAAAAATTAGTCCAAGGTAGTACCATTGAGGGACTAAAAGAATAATTTGGCTAGCAATGGGCCAAAAATATTAGGAAATCATAGAACAAAGGGCCAAACACTAGGAAATATAAATCTATATGCATCAAGATAGCATTTAGATAGTTCCAAATCAACAGACAACCAAACACCAAGAAATGGCATGGAAATGATAATATTAACATCAATTTTGAGAAAAAGGACCATAGGAGGTGAGACCTTGGCACCATAGGCAAAAAAAGGTTAAGGTAAAAGCTAAAGTGAACCTAGAAAACACACTAAGGGAGATGGAAATTAAATTGAGTCTAAAACATAATGAAAAAGTGTAAGGGTATTAAATTTCCCTCACTACACAAATCAAGAAATAATTCTACCCCATATGTCATAAAGAGCGAAAATTATTTTTGGTGGTTCAAATTTGTTGCAAAGACAGTTGTCGTTGCACCAAAAGATCAACCTATTAATGCTCGATAGAACTGCCAGAGTTAATCAATCCATGGGAGGCGGTTAAGCCATGTCACAAACCCGGGTGTTGTTTTTCACAACACAAGGAGACCAAGGGTGCCACCTTGCAACAATCCCTCCTAGCGCAAGCGAGGGGTATGAACTCGTGACCCAAGATCGAATACTAGTTGTTGCAAATACGATTACCATTGCACCAAAAGATCAACTTGTTAATACCCGATATAATCACCAAAGTCAACGAATCCAAGAGAGACGGTTAAGCCATGTCACAAACCTGAGTGATGTGTTGCACAACACAAGGAGACCAAGGGCACACACCTTGCAACTCAAATGTTATAAGAAAGAAAGAAATCTAAAATATACAAGAGTACAAAGATAAATTAGAATAAAGATTGACTAAATTTATAATGATGTGCAAGAACATGACATATCGATTAATAAAATCTTAGAAAATGATGAAGGGCACTCCCCCTCAAACACAATTGTACACAATCAACAAAAACTTCAAGGATCATAGGATAGAGAAGTAGGAAAAATTTTCATTATTTATTTAACAAAACTAGTGGGCTATGGTGTTGTACACCATTGCATAAAATGTTATATTATAATGTTGTAATTAAATAATCATTTAGTTATGATACACCTAGGAGGTGTGGTTAATCACACTAGGTAATTATTTGGGGACGACTTTATGTTGTATTGTAACATTGTATTATTATTTAATGTGTGAGAGACATGAGATAATAATATAATATTGGGGAAATATTTAATAAAGTGAAAACTTAGTACCCAATATTAAAGGAAGGATCATTGGTTTTGTATTCACATGGTTTTGTGGTACATGGTTTTATCTTACCACTTGGTTGTATTTGTGTGAGCTTGAATCTATAAAACCAAGCACATGTTTAGTAGTTAAGGTTGGTTGGGTGAGTGGGTTGTCATTATTGAGTCTTTCCAAGAATGCATATGTGAAGAATGTTATGGGATGTGTGGATTCATGCTTGGACACGTGGATGATGCATTGGAGAGGCTTGATGCTTCAAAAATATTCATGGTAACTCTTGTAAGTGCATGTATTATTTATCTATTGAATAACAGATGGAGTATAGATGCTTTTGGAGGTTGGGTTTTTCCCTCTTGAGGGTTTTATCAAGGTATATACTTTGTTATCTTATGGCTAGTCTATTTTGATCTATGTATTATGGTTACTTGCATGCATGCTTTTCTCTCATGGGGTTATGTAGGAAATGGATTAAGATTGTGGGTATTCATGCATTATTTCCTACCAAGTGGTATTAGAGCTATAATGGTTATGGGAGGTGTGAGCTCCTAATTTTTGTTAAAAACCTTGTTTGAGTAGATTTGGTGCAAATTTGAATCCATGGCTATGCAAGATAGATTTGAGGCATTACAAGGTATGGAACACGTGTTGCAAGTTTTATTATGCAGATTTGGGCTTTCGGGGTGTTGAAATTTGTTAAGTTTATTGTATATCAGAGGCATGCAAAATTTGGATCAAAAGGGTTTTCTTGGATTGAGTTTTCATATGAGGGTTTTGTAGAGGAAATTTTGCAGATGACCTCTTGAGACAAAATGGACCTCACCGTTGGATCTAGGATGGCTAAGAGATGAAGATTAATAAAAAAATTTCCCTATTTTGGCCACTTGAAAAAATACAATTTTTTTTACCCCCACAGCCTATTGTACGACCATATGACTACATAACTTGATTGTAGAGGAGAAATATTTAAAAATAAAAAATAGAAATTATATACAATGAAAAACAATATATTACCTGTTGTTACCCATCAATTTTTTTCACTCAAAATTATTATTTTCCCCCTCTTTAGTAAAGTGAGTTTTGATGAGGTCGCGGCCTTGCCAAATTCCCTAACCTTGTCGCGGGGTTCGTAAGTTTCAAAACTACCCAACTGTCCAACTTATCTATAGCTCTTGTAGTTCCAAGTCTTACCCAATGTTGTCCCATGCAGTCGACCTATCAAAAGTTCTTAAAACTCTGGAACTCCCGACAGATGCTTATGAGGTTTTGTTTCTCAGGGATGGGGAGACCCAGCTGGATGCACGATTTTCAAAGTGTCAGTTCATTTAATGAATCATGCGACACCTTTAAGGAATGTCTTCTCAAATGCTTTGAAATGCCAACTTGAGGCTTAATGTAATATTTTAAATCTTATGAAAAGACAACTCTTAAATAAGGGGAGTTGGTGAAACAGATCTAGTAACGGATTGGCACATTTTTCTTGGAAAATAAATGATATTTTCATGTTGCTGATGTTAAGTGAGCCCGCATACCAGGAAAGGTGGCAGCATTTTCAATTCTAGAATTTTCTCAAGATGGTACTTCAAGGTGATATCAGAGAGTGGGAAGATGAGCCTATGCTTATCATCCAACCGGATTTAAATTGGTATGATGAGGAGCAACTTGACATCATTTCCAAGTTGCGTTCGCTGGCATGGAAGGAGAAAACCAGCTACGTCAAATACTGCGGCTAACTTTTGTCTTAGATAAAGAAGAAGAACGAGTTGAATTTCACAATTTGGTTATGGAAATGCAATTGGAGTTGTGTAGAGTTTCAACCCCTCCAATGGTTTAGTTGCACAACCTCCTTATGGAAATTCTCCTCCACTAGGAGTTGTTTGGTTTTTTAGGTTTTGCATGCATGCATGGAATATTTTTGTAATTAGTAGAGGTAACCAAAATTTTGGTGTAACAAAAACCATTTTCATTTCATTGTCATTTTTTGATATTAGTCGCTTTCAATTATTGTTATGAACAGTTACATTCGAGTTTATGGAAGGCTATAAAAAGGAGGACCTGGGATCATAAAATGGGGGGATTCAAGGAATAGGGGAATGGGATTAGTTTTATTTTAACTTAGTCTTGTTGTTCAGGGATGTGGAGTCCATGAACTCATATTTTGGGCATTGAATAAATAAAGAGAATATTTCTGAATCTTTGAATTTATAAATGTTTTCTCTTGATTACATGTTTGTTCCATAGTAATTACTCTTCAACGTTTTTCTATTATATTGGACTGTGTATGTATTTAATTCTAAAACTTTGAGTTCGGCTTAAATCATTTAGTTGAAAGGATTTGTTGTTCTTTCTTTTCCTGGGTATTATCCATGGGTATGGTATAAGTGAACTTTGTGTCATTTGTTTGTATTCATTTCTTTTAAATTAATCTTTCGCATCTAATTTCATGGTTGTGGGTAGGTGTTAGTTGCCTTTCTTGCTTTTCGGTTAAAAGCATACCATGTGTTCTCATTCATTGCACATCTTAACAGGGAGTTGTACCTCTAAAATTCAGAGGAAATTTTTCAATCCAATGGCAAATTCTCCAACTATTAGTGATTTTTGTTCATCTCTTTGGGAATCCTGAGTCATTTTCTATATTTTTTTTGGAGGATGAATCTATCAACTAACAAATTTTTGGTGACTTCGTTGGGGACATTCGAAAAAACCAATACCTTTCTTGTTTCAGAAAAAAAATGGTGCCTTCCCAAAAAAGAAGGTTGGAAACTCTGTTTATCTAAAGGTCTCAAAAAAATGGTTTGAGACCAGGCCGAGCAATGGAACCCTTTTGGAAAAATATTTGCACCGAAAATTGAAGAAATATTGGCTGAAGAAGATGGAATGATTCATTCACTATGGAATGGTCTCAAAGCTAGTGTATTTGAAGCTGAAAAGAAAGGGTTGCATCCATTCCAAGATAATCAATCTACTCTATTGTTCAAAGATTTGTATTGAAGATATTACATTCTTAAAGATCTTGAACACACGATTCCTCAAACAAGGATAGAAAAGTCGGAAAAGTTTAAGGAAGAACTAGAGAATAAAGAGCAATTTTCTTTTAATTTTTTCATTCTTGGTGAATGAGATTGTATACCAAAGAGTGAAATTGAACAACCATCCACTTTTGTTGATAAAAATAAAAAAGTATTATCAGATGGAACCAATGTGGTTCTCATTCTAAAATGGTGTCTGAAAATTTCAAATGACTTTTTATGCGGGATTGTGCACGAAACCGGCCATGTTGAGGAGGTTGATATAAGTGCATTTGCCTTTGATGAAAAATGATATAGATGTGTTGTTACCTGAAACTTTTATTGAAAATCTCGAAGAGAAGAAAATATTGAAGGAAGAAACACATGCATGTAGAAGTAGTTTTTTTAAACCTGCCAAAGGTATGGAAAATTAGTACTCACAACCTACATGTTTTCTTCATGAAGATTCTATTTGTGCAATTGAAAAGGATATGGTTCCTGTAAAATTTGATCCTATGTTTATAGAAAGTGATATTCAAACACTATAATCTTAGCCATATACCCAGAAATTGATTTATCTTGTAGTTTGATGAAAAAAAAATATAGATGTGTCGTTACCTGAAACTTTTAGTGAAAATCTCGAAGAGAAGAAACTATTGAAGGAAGAAAAACATGCATGTAGAAGTAGTTTTGTTGAACCTGCCAAAGGTATGGAAAATTAGTACTCACAACCTACATGTTTTCTTCTTGAAGATTTTATTTGTGCAAGTGAAAAGGATATGGTTCCTATAAAATTTGATCCTATGTTTATAGAAAGTGATATTCAGACACTACAATCTTAGCCATATACCCATAAATTGATTTATCATGTAGTTTGTAGAAGTAATATTCAATTCCCGAGGCTTTTCATGTGTGTTCAAATGAAGTAATGATAAATTTTGCATCTAAGGATAATATAGCAAAAATGACAATGGAGGAACAGTCAAAAAAATCTAAAAGTGAGATTTGTTGGGGCAAATTCAATGTATTATACATGACAAATATGGTGAAAATTCAAAGGTGAGAGACAATCCCCTCTTCAAATTATCTGATTCTGAATTAATCAATGAAAACTTATTCCCTCTTCATGATAAAAATAAACTGAAGAGATATATTCTTGACAACGATTCTGAAAATAATTACATAATCATGCAAAAAGGAGAGGTTCAAGTGAATCTTGAAAATGTGGTTCTTGGCTGTTATGAATGAATAGGAAACAATCCTACACAAATAGTGGACATTCTAAAGGTTTCTACTAGTGATTCCTTATTTGAAAGTGAAATTGTTGCACCTTGTCTACAGACTTTGGTTGATGATTTTTCACCTGATGAAAGAGAAGTCGGCGAAGTTGTATTTTTGGATGGTTCCTCTTTGTTTAAAACAAATCATGAAGATATGGTTGATTATATTTAAGAAGTGCACGATGAAAAATGGATTTTTGGTTGCGTACTGATATATAAGGGTTTCTTATACAAGTTGAGTCTCCATTGGGCTTATGGGTTGTTTTTGAGTTTGTTGAGGCTTCATAAGCATGCATTCATTTTCCATAGTGGGTCCTATTTTTCTCAACTTGTTAATGGCTTCATTTGAGCAATGACATACATCCTTGATTTAGGGTCTTTATGACCATGTACGTAATAGGTGTTTTTAGTGTGCTCTAGTAGTCTATTTATTTTTTGGTTTGGTGTTCTTGTCTTGTTTTTGGTTTGTGCCTGGTTCCCTTCCACCCTATCCTCCCACTTTTCTTTGACTTTGTACCCAATGGACTTGGACTATTCTGCCTCAATGATTCTGAATTTCTTTGCATTTTCTATGAAAATACAATCCCCAATTGGAGCCAATGTTACCCGTCAATTTTTCTTTCACTCAATTTTTTTTTCCCCTCTTTAGTAAAGTAATTTTTGATGAGGTCGCGACCCTGCCAAATTCCCTAACCTTGCCGCGAGGTTCGTAAGTTTCAAAACTACCCGACCGTCCAACTTATCTATAGCTCTTGTAGTTCCAAGTCTTACCCAATGTTGTCCCATGCAGTCAACCTATCAAAAGTTCTTAAAACTCTAGAACTCCTGACAGATGCTTATGAGGTTTTGTTTCTCAGGGATGGGGAGACCCAGCTGGATGCACAATTTTCAAAGTGTCGGTTCATTTAATGAATCATGCGGCACCTTTAAGGAATGTCTTCTCAAATGCTTTGAAACACCAACTTGAGGCTTAATGTAATATTTTAAATCTTATGAAAAGACAACTCTTAAATAGGGGGAGTTGGTGAAACAAATCTAGTAACGGATTGGCACATTTTTCTTGGAAAATAAATGATATTTTCATATCGCCGATGTTAAGTGAGCCCGCATACGAGGAAAGGTGGCAACATTTTCAATTCTAGAATTTTCTCAAGATGGTACTTCATGGTGATATCAGAGAGTGGGAAGATGAACCTGTGCTTATCATACAACCGGATTTAAATTGGTCTGATGAGGAGCAACTTGACATCATTTCCAAGTTGCGCTCGCTGGCATGGAAGGAGAAAACTAGCTACGTCAAATACTGTGGGTAACTTTTATCTTAGATAAAGAAGAAGAACAAGCCGAATTTCACAATTTGGTTATGGAAATGCAATTAGAGTTGTGTAAAGTTCCAAGCCCTATAGTGGTTTAGCTGCACAACCTCCTTATGTAAATTATCCTCCATCGGGAGTAGTTTGGTTTTTTTGGTTTTGCATGCATGGAATCTTTTTGTAATTAGTAGTGGTAACCAAAATTTTGGTGTAATAAAAACCATTTCCGTTTCATTGTCGTTTTTCGATATCAATCGCTTCCAATGACCGTTATGAACAATTACATTCAAGTTTATGGAAGGCTATAAAAAGGAGGACCTGGGATCATAAAGTGGGGGGATTCAAGGAATAGGGGAATGGGCTTAGTTTTCTTTTAACTTAGTCTTGTTATTCAGGGATGTGGAGTTCGTGAACTCATATTTTGGGCATTGAATAAATAAAGAGAATATTTATGAATCTTTGAATTTATAAATGTTTTCTCTTGATTACATGAAATTTGTTCCATAGTAATTACTCTTCAACATCTTTATGTTATATTGGACTATGTATGTATTTAATTCTAAAAATTTGAATTCAACTTAAATCATTTAGTTCAAAGTATTTGTTGTTCTTTCTTTTCTTGGGTATTATCCGTGGGTATGGTATAAGTGAACTTTGTGTCATTTGTTTGTATTCATTTCTTTTAAATTAATATTCCGCATCTACTTTCATGGTTGTGGGTAGGTGTTAGTTTCCTTTCCTGCTTTCCGGTTAAAAGCATACCCTGTGTCCTCATTCATTGCATATCTTAAGAGGGAGTTGTACCTCTAAAATTAAGAGGAAAGTTGCCAATCCAATGGAAAATTATCCAACTGTTAGTGATGTTTGTTCATCTCTCTGGGCATCTTGAGTCATTTTCTATATTTATTTTCGGAGGACGAATCTATCAACTAACACCTGCAAAATTAATTTTATTTAAAATTTAAAAAAATAGTTTGTGGGAGGTCCGCAGACCCCCCCATGCTCTGGAAGTACTAACAAGTACTACAATACCTATCGAACCCATGAGTCGTGGGTCCTATTGCCACTAGAACGAGCCCCCAATCCCATGAGTTCCCACCCTAAGCCCCATGAGGGCTGGCAGATTTAAACCACCCAAACAAATTTTAACTACCTTTGATAAAAAATTAAATCCACTAGTGAAATTTTTCTATATGGAAAATTTTAAAACTATATTTAAATGTTATTTTGAGTCTGTAGACCTTAACGACGGTGCTACCTGACTGAGCCGTCGGCTAGCCACCAACTCACCATTGAAGCACCACCCCTAAGCAACCTAATAGATAGATTAGAGCATTTTTTTTCAAATGGGAACAAATTTTACCCAAGATGTTAGATTTTTGACTTCTTATACTCATTGTAAAGGTGGTTTCGAGCACTATAAAATGGTATAGGTTTGGTTCCATGATTTTTCTATTTTTCTCAATGTTTGGAGCCCAAAATCTAGATGTTCTCTTATACATGTTTTTGGTCATAACTTTTTCATAAAAAATCAAATTTTTGATTTCAAATAGGTGTTGAAGAGCATGTGCAATGTATTATATAATGGATCAGATAAATTCTTATTTTGCAGTGCAGGATGAAGATTGTAATTTTTTGAGCACTTGTAGGGGTCTAAGATTCGGGGTGTGATTACATGAGCATTTGGATGAGTCAAGAGGCAAAACCTTGAGGGAGCATATGTTTTTATATGATATTTATGATGATACAATTGGTTATTAGTTTGTTGCTTTCTGATATAATTTTTCATGTGTTTTTAAGAGTTGGAATTTTATGGTGATAGGTACATATGTTGTTTTCAATTTTGAGGACAAGGTTTGACACAAGTGGAGACTTGGAATCTTGTATGGGTGATAGTTGAGTGCAGGTACAACGTTGGCTATGATTACGGTGTCATGGATATGTAGGTATATTTGAGCATTGGCATGACATGATCATGTATGTATTTTTTTGGTGGTGATTTGGTTTGATGTTAGGAGGTTATTATCTTCTTGATGCTTGATTAGTTCTTTTACTATGGTTACTCATTTGTGGACATGTTTGGAAAATCAGATATGTGGTTGATTTTGTGTTTGATTCTTGATGTCTACAAGATTGTCTTCTTTGATATCTTGGTTTGCAGGTTACTAATGTGATGATGAGTTTGCATGCTTCATTGTTTGGATCTTTGAATTATGTAGTTGTGTGGGTTGGCCACCCATCTGTTTGTAGTGGGATGACTCAAATATGGACTAATTATATCCATAAGATTGGTTCAATGTTGTTGTAGACTTTGTTAGCTGACCTTATCTGTGGTCATTTGTGCATTTTTATGTTGCTTTGAGATGAGAGGATGGATGGTTAGAGTACCTAATTATTTGGTTGTTGGGACTTGTAGCATGTTTTTTATCATGATGTCATGATAGCTTGGTTATTTCATTGGTTACACATTTCAATGGGAGCTTTTGACAGTGATGATAGGATTGGTTCTTATTGGTTGATGGCGGTTATAGCTTCTTGGCTTTGAGATCTTGGTTCTACTTGGTATGGTTGGAATTTCAGTTGCATGTGTGGATTTGGATGATCTTCATGGAGGATATGGTTGTCACAATGCCATGTGTAGCTCAATATCATGGTTCATTAGGAGTTATTGGTAGTGGTGTGATTCATTATTGGTGATGGTTACCTTCATGTGATTGGATATGTTGTTTCTTGGTTTAGAGTGTGATTAGTATTATGTCATGGTTTACTCTTGATGCTAGCTTAGAGTTTTGGCATGATATGGGTTCTCTTGAGACCAGGATGTATTCATTGTTGCATGTGGTCTCCTAGGAGGAGATGGTTAGATCATGATGTCATAATAGGTTCCTAATTATGCGATTGGAGCTTTGACATTGATCTCGTTGGTTCTCTTGGTATTGAGTACATTGGTCATTTTCTTGGGTGCTTCATGATAGTGTGGTGTTGCATTTAGAGCTTAGCATGGATTGATTGATTGGAGCTTCTCATGGATACTTGGAGATGTGGGCGAGGTTGTAGTTCTCTTGTGATTAGAGACATTTTCCTGAGATAGTTACTCTTTGGAGGTTTTAGCAAGAAGACTGAGGAGCCTTCACCTGAATATGGGTGTGATTTCATGATGGACCTATAGAGGATATTGTTCTCGGAGTGAGTCATGTTGACTTGGTTATCTTGGAGGATCATTACCATTCCCCACTCTTGGTCTACTTAGCGGTTTATCATCTAATAGGTATTGCCCATCCTATTTTTTAACTGATTATGTTTCCTGCTTTGATTTCTCATGGGAATGAGTTGAGTCATGGTGATTGATTTTAGGAGACGCATTTGAGGATTATCTATCATGAGTTTATATTATTTTATCTTTCATACATATGGATCTTGAGCTATGGATAGCTATTTCTAGATGATTCATTTTGAGAGATGTTTGGCATGGTTATCTCCTTGTGCATCTGAGTTTATGTTATCATTCATTGATGAGGATTTTAGGAGATGGTTATTAGGTTGATTTTCTATTTTGGGAATGCATACTTTGAGTTTGATTTCCTTGATTAGAGAGGTTTATATCCATGTTGGTATTATACATGATTCATATGTTGTGTTTAATCTAAGAGATTGAATGTTGTTTTGGGTGTTGTTGAGGCTTCTCATTTGGGGTTGTAAGGAGATCATACTTGACACAACGTTGCACTTTGAGGTGTTGGTAGGACATGTTATGGTTTACATGTTTTATCTCTTCATTCTATGATTCCTTCCTAGAGGTTATGTTTATATGATTTGGGAGGATAGTGGTGACATGTTTTGAGAAAGTATGTAACTATTTGTGTTGCATGTGTGGATCATTGTGATTGTTCTCTGTACTTCATATTTTGATCATTTATCACACCTTTATATAGTGTTGATTGGTAGACTTGATATACTTTGGCATTACCCATGCATTGGGAGTTCCTAGATATATATGTTCTTTATTGACAAGTTGGATACACGAAGCTTTATTGCGGATTATGGGTAGCATATGTTTTTGGCACGAGTTTATTAATATTTTTGATACCTAGGAGGTATGGATTGTTGGATGTATTAGCATGTGATGTGGATGTTATTTCTGATCATGTGGGTTTTTCACCTATGACAATAACTTGTTTGGAGCCTTTGTTATCACTTGTATTTGATGCTTGTGCTCTTGGATTGGTGCATCTTCACTTTGACATATTCCTTTTCTTCCATGGGTGGAAAATTGGAGGATGAGAGGAGTTCTTGCTTGAGATGATGGTCACTTTGGTTTTATTGCAGGTATCTTGATGGAGCATGAGAGCATGTTGGAGATTCATGTGGTTTAATGTATGGCTATGATGATGTATTTCATTGATTGATCCCTTATGCAATGTATACAACAAGTGGGAGAATGTTGGGATATGGTGTTGTACACCATTACATAAAATATTATATTATAATGTTGTAATTAAATAATCATTTAGTTGTGATGCACCTAGGAGGTGTGGTTAATCACACTAGTTAATTATTTGGGGACCACTTTATGTTATATTGTAGCATTGTATTATTATTTAATGTGTGAGAGACATGAGATAATAATTTAATATTGGGAAAATATTTAATAAAGTGAAAACTTAGTACCCAATATTATATAAGGGGCCAGTGGTTTTGTGGTACATGGTTTTATCTTACCACTTGGTTGTATTTGTGTGAGCTTGAATCAATAAAATCAAGTACATGTTAAGTGGTTAAGGTTGGTTGGGTGATCGGGTTGTCATTATTGAGTATTTTTTAGGAGTGAATATGTGAAGCATGGCATGGGATGTGTGGATTCATGCTTTAACATATGGAGGATTCATTGGAGAGGCTTGATGCTTCAAAATTATTCATGGTAACTCTTGTAAGTGCATGTATTTTTTATTTGTTGAATAATAGACGGAGTATGGATGCTTTTCGAGGCTAGATTTTTCCCTCTTGAGGGTTTTCCTAGGGCATATCTTGTGTTATCTTGTGGCTTGTCTATTTTGATCTATGCATTATGGTTACTTGCATGCATGTTTTTCTCTCATGGGGTTATGTGGGAAATGGATTAATATTGTGGGTATTCATGCATTATTTCCTAGCAAAAGAAACTACAAAATCTACAAATACAAACTACAAGGGTCATAGTACCTCTTTTTACAATAATATGGGCTGCAATATGAGCAAGAAATTATACATGCAAGTATGGAAATGACAACAATGATGACCTATAGCAACAACACCTAACACTATGTTGAAAGCTACAACTCCAAAAATATGTCTTTATCCTCAATGAGTTTTCTTTCCATTTTTGTGACGAATTAATATGATTCTTTGCATGTAACAAAAGTGCAACTCCCATTTAGGCACCATATGAACCTACCTATCACTTTTTCCCACCTAAGAATTTTTTTAATTTTAAGCACAAATTTTGAGAGCCATAACCTTTGATCCAGGAACTTAATTGAGTCTATTTTTTTTTAAATGAAGTACTCAAAGTTGTCTATGATGTGAAAAAATTTAAACATATTTTTCCAACTTTTGAGATCAAAAAATGTCATTTGAAGCTTAAAGCTCAATTTTAAGAATATCCTAGGATTCTTAAAACTTAAATGATTAATATATTCAATTCTAGAGCTAATCTTGGCTTGAAATTCACCCATAATGTGTAATCTACCATTCTAAAGCTTTGGGGAAAATTTCAAGTCCCTACATGTTCATATGCAAACTTACTAAAAATAGAAACCCTACTATACTTATAACCCTTATTTGCCAAACCAAATAGAAATCAAAATAAAACATTTTTTGGGTGATGCAAGATTGCTCTTACACCTTGGATGCTCCTACATTAGAAAAAAAAAAAAAACATAATATACATAAATGGTATATATTGTATAGTTTTTATTATTTCAAAAATGGGTTACATCGTCATATGTAAATAATTGCTAAGAAAAGCTATATTATAAAAATAATTTTCATGAAATACAACTACCCAAAATTGGCCTCTAATATTACTAAGATACTAACAAATAATTAATGTAATTTAGCACACTAAAGGGAGAGTCTTACCAAGAGATGTATGTCCCACACATACCATAAATATTTAAAAAATACAAAACTGCTTCTTGGATCATAAGATACAACAAACCCTCTTGATCCAAATGAGCCCAAATGATGACCCTAAACATTATGACTATGAAGCTATCAAATAAAATTTGATGGAACCTAGCAAATAGCCCTCTATAGAAATAACCTTAGATATTTTTTCCTTTGTTGGATGGTATGAATTGATCCTCTATCCATCCCATCCCTACTCTACTAATAATTTTGCATCTCAAAAAGTTTGTCTTTTAGGGTTGGAATTTGGGTGATTCCTTGACTAGGTTCATTTTTTCCTATTTCCTCTAATATTTGAAGTCAAATTACTTTCCCTTAAGTCCCCTCATTTTTTCCTAACTTTTGAGATCTTCCTTCCTTCCATCCTTAACTTTGATTCCTAATTCGCATTGTCCGAAATTGGGCCTCTTTTGTAATTAGCAGGTCAAGAAACCCTTGACCACAATACCCATTACCTCCATCCCAAATCTTTGTCCCCACTTTGAAATTTCTTTCTAGAGTTTGGATTTTAGGATTTCTCGTACATTAATACTCTTGCAGGCATCTTCTTAAAACCTCATTTCCCAATTCTTGCTTCTATATTCTATTGGGGTTATTTCACTGAGATTCTCCCCAAAAATGGTATCAAGTACTAAGTATTTTTTAAATCCATTCCTTAAACACTACAAATATTTTTTATCGCATTGGGATTGTTCACTTAATCTTCCCCCATCTGGCACAACTTCTTCCTTATTCTTTATTCTTGAAAACCCAAGTGTATGCTTGAGGTATGATATTTCCCCAAGCCTCAACAATTTAGATCTCCTACCTATTTTTCACTAGCTTCATATGAAATCTTTGCACCTACCCTTAGATGCCACATGGTCACCTAAATGGGTACAAAAATGTTAGAAATGAACTAATAATCAACAAAGACATCTTTTCACTACAAAGGACAAAAATGTGTAGTTTTGTGTGTGGTTTGTGTTATCTTCCATGGCTATTTGCATATGATGGTTAGTGTTTCATTTATAGATAGATTTATCCCTACACCTACTCATAGATGCCTAATGCTACCTTTTTCTCATGATTCATATAAATATTATAAATGATCCAAGAGACTGCTACAACCACCAAATTTGATTTGGAGGCACCCATAAAGCATTATTTATTTGAAATTGGGGTAGATTTGAGGGGAATGAAGCATTGAAAATTAGGTCTAAATTTATTAAAATAACAAAGTGTGTAATCATGATATTCATTCCATCTCCAAGCCTCATGTTCAATTAATTTTGTAGGTAGATTTGTGTGTGAATTTGGTAGCCATTAATACCCAAAATGATAACAAGTAGCATAGAGTATGTTTTATCATGCTTTCAGATGGATTTGTGGATCTCAAAGGGGTATTTGTAGAGTATTTCTTATGAAAACAACTAGGGTATTGCAAGTTTCTACTATACCACATGACTAAATCTCTTCCCCTAGATTATACTTCCTTACTCAAACTATATACTCAAATTCTTCATTCATTGTAAGGGTTATTTTTTAAGTTTTGATTGATAATATGTAGAGTCATTTAGGATTTTATATTTTGATTATGTGGCTTCCATCAAAGCTACTCTCAAAAATTGCAGGGAGGTAGCTATCGAAGTATATTTTTTGTAACCATGTGTCTCCTTAGCCAGTTATAAGCATTTTGGAGGTTTTTAAATAGTAGGGTGTGATAGGTTCCTTGATATTTGAAATATTTCCTTCACCACATTGAATAGTGTGATTGTAACAAAAATTAGATAAATGTTGCAATGCTTTTAAATCAATACAAATTTTTATTTGTATTATTCTCTTCTTTTGTTGCATGTGAGTATTTATTATTTTGGAGAAGGATTATTAAGTATATGTGGTTACCATTTATCATACCTCTACTATAACTTCTTGTTTTCTATTTCAATGGTTATATATGAATCTATAACTAAATAAGACACCATTATTGAGGACTTAAACCTCCCACATACACTTAAAAAACAAAAATTATTCACAAGTAGTTATAGGAAGAAGATTAGGATCAATATATGCTACTCATGGTTTAGTGACAAAAATTAGGTACAATCGTAAGCAAAAACTAATTGTTGTATTCTAAGAGAATCATGTTTAGCATATCCATACTCACTATCTTCACAACATTCTCACCTCCATTGAAGCTGAAATTTGGTGTTTTGTGGACTCAATATCCTTGTTGTTGTGGCAACACCGACATTTGCAAGCTTGCGAGCTCACTCCTTCTCCCAGTTTCCTTCAACGTACGTGGTTGAAGGTGATATTGTTCCATTTTCCATTCACTTAGCACTATCATATTATTTTCGTAGCATATTTTTGTTTAGTATAGTGCATAGTACTTCCATTTCAATAGATTTCTTTATCTCATTTCTCTTATCATTTCTATATCGGTTGTCCGTGGAGGGGAAACACCAAAGTGGGGGACTAATTGCAGTAGTACTTTATACACAACCCCAACATTTTTTATCTTGTGTGTGTAGGTTGCTTGTTGAGTGAAGATTTTGAACATATCAACCCATGGGTAGGAAGGTGTGCTTTCCTCACCCTCTTTTTGTCAAATCGTAGATTAGATCAAGTTAAAGTATTCTTCTTGTTATTTAGTTACTTGTTATTTCCAGTTATTGCATTTAAATCACATACGTTAGGTTGTTAGTAGGTTCCCTTAATTTCCAGGCTATACTTTACACTTTATGTTCGTATGGACGCCAACACCCCACTGAGACGTCAACATGTCACACTATCATCCATGTATCACATTGTAGTCCTTTGGTAGTGAGTCATCTAAGTTGTAGTCTGGACTCTAGAAACCTGCTCACCTGACTTCTTAAATATTTCAGGTTAAAAAAAGGAAAGAGGTAGATCAGTTGTCCTTCCTTTTAACCCCCTTAAATATCAAACCTATCTTAAACAATCCCTTAGCATGAGGTAGATCAGGGCAGCTAATTTTTTTAGACCCTCCTACGACCTACCTGGGGTCCTGAGTAGTCAATCCCACTCCTCTACAATCTCCCATCTCCCAAATATAAAAAATACTTCAATCCCTCAAACACATGGAATCCACCATCCATAAACATCCAAAATTATTTTCCCATCCATGTGTACTACTCTTATAATCCATCCATGCACCCATTGCTATCACCAACTTTCCATTCTCTCACATTTCCTCTAAACACATCCAACAATACCAATCTCTTTTAACCCAAAGTATGATATCAAAAATTCCCTCCAAATCATGATAAAAAAATACCTTCCACTCTATCTCATAATCTCCTTTGATCTCAAGATCAAATCATCCCTTCTACTCCATCTCATGATCTCCTTCCATATCAAGATCCAATAATCTAGTGCAAGGGCACCCACAAGTAATTTTATGCCTCCAAGGGGTCAAAAGTTGATATTTTGTTTTGTTTGAGTTGTTTACATGTAATAAGTTATTCCAAAACCATTTAATGTGTGTTTGAGTCTAAGCTAGTTCATTAGGTGAATGGAAGTGTCTAGTTGCAAAAAGTGTCAATTTTGTATAATGTTGTCAAATTACACATTGGTGGAATATGAATAGTTGTAATTTGAAATTTTGGTTGAGAACAGTCGGAAAATGGTTGTAAATGTTTAAAAATGCATTTTATGGTTGACACAAAGGTTAGGATGATGAAAGGATGAGGAAACATTATGTATTTGAAGTTTTGATAAATGAAACCCTTGTTTTCTATGCATTTTTCTTGTAACATTCTTGTTCTTTCACATGGTACAGATCTGTATGCTCTGTGTATGACCTGAACATAGTATGGTTGGAAAAATAATTGAGTTATTTTTCATTTTTTTTTGTTTTAGTTAAATTTTATTAAGTTTAGAAAAAGTTATAGAATTTTGTGTAACAACAAGTCTGAATCTGCCCTAGGGTTTCAAGCGAACAAGAAAATTCCATATATTTTTTTCCCTCCATAAAAAATCTATAAAAATTGTTGAAAGGTTCTATTTTGAGGGTATCTAAAAACCATTTAGAGGATATTTCATATTTTTCCATTTTTATGGAGTTACTAATGAAAGTTTACTTGCATTTGTGTGTAGACATTCCAAAAAAACCCTCTTAAAAGTAGGACAATCAATTTTTGAGGCTCTATGTACAAAGTAACCCTACTTCATTTTAACATATGTTTAGTAAGGGCCAAAAGGGTATTCCAAACATGTTTTACATTTTTAATATCAGGTCTACAATGAAAGTTATGACCAAAAAACCCAAATTGTTTCCCTCATGTTTTAGGCTTTAAGAGCAAGTTGTCAAGAATGAACAAGAATGCATATTTTCACCATTTGTATTGAAACCCTGTTTGTGATATGTTACGTTTTTTTTGAGTGAGGCCTTTGTCTCTGCATCATTTTGGTATCAAAGCCCAAAGATCTGGGCAAGATAAGTTTTGGGAGTTTGTGTATTATCTTTTACAGGTTGAAGGAAGAGCCTGGATTTTAAAAGACTAGGCCAAGGGAAAAGAAAGGGGCCTAAGTTGAGGTATCACGAAGATAAGAAGCATTGAGAAGAAGAAAGGTGAGAGAGACTTGCTTGAGAAAGAAGAATGGAAATTTTGAGAAGATTCGTATGTGGAGACTTGCAGAGTAAGGAGTTACCACACAAGAAGCAACAAGAGAAAAGAAGAGAGAAAAGTGAGATGAAGAAGAAAAATGAGAAGGAAAAACAACTAAATGTTCAATAAGAGATAATAGATATGAGGCAAGCTTTGGAACAAATGAAATAAATTCAAGCAAAAATGCAAGAAAGAATGGATCTTGAGATGCAACAGTGTCTTGAGAAGGAACCACAAGAAAGTGGTTGGCATTTACCAATAAGAAAGAGGATAAAGTGGCCTATCAAGAAGATCATTCAGAAGAGAAGAAGGAAAGAGAGGAAAAAAAAACCAAACCTTGGAGAGTCTTTTTTGATGATGTGAGAGCATAAGCCATCGAAGTAAGAAGGAAAATGTGAAGAAAATGGGTCCCTTGGGGCTCAAAATTTTATTTCTAACAATACTTGTGAGTATGTGTTTACGGGTGGACCAGATGAAAATGAGGATGGAAAAGGGTATAAAGAAAGAGGAGAAGTGCATACAGTGTATGAAGATGGTTATACAAATGTAGAACACTATGGGGACGAAGATGTTGCCAAAATAATCGAGGTAATGGTTGTATTTTTTTTATTTTATGGATGATGAATATACTGACACATTGTATTCCAATGATGAAGATGAAGACATAGACGGTGGTACTAAGGCATATGAACAAGAACTAGAATTTTAGAACCTCGAAGTTGAGAAGATGCTCAATAAGGGACAGTGCAAGAATAAAAAGAAAGATCCAAGGAAAGTCAAGATTGCAGAACATAAATTGAAGGAAAAGTTGCAGAAGAATTGGAAGACTAGGAAGAGAGAGAAGACCCGCACTCAAGTGGACTTGAGTTCTTTTTTCTCTGGGGAGTATGGTGCAAGGGTACCCACAGGTCATTTTATCCCTCCAAGGGGTCAAAATTTGATATTTTGTTTTGTTTGAGTTGTTTACATGTAATAAGGTATTCTAAGACCATTTCATGTGTGTTGGAGTTTAAGCTAGGTTATTAGGTGAAATGAAGTTTCTAGTTGCAAAAAGTGTCAATGTTGCACAATGTTGTCAAATTGCACATTGGTGGAATATGAACAGTTGTAATTTGAAAATTTGGTTGAGAACCATTGGAAAATGTTTGTAAATATTTAAAAAGGCCTTTTATGATTGACACAAAGGTTAGGATGATGAAAGGATGAAGAAAAATTATGTATTTGATTTTTTGATAAATGAAACCCTTATTTTCTATGTATTTTTCCTGTAACAGTCTTGTTATTTCACATGGTACAGATTTGTACAACCTATGTATGACCTAAACATGGTATGATTGGAAAGATAATTGAGTTAGCTTTCATTTTGTTTTGGTTTGGTTAAATTTCATTAAGTTTAGAGAAAGTTATAACATTTTTTGTAATAGCGGGTCTGAAACTGCCTTAGGGTTTCCAGCAAACAAGAAAATTCCATATCTTTTCTTCCCTCCATAAAAATATATAAAACTAGCGAAAGGTTTTTTTTAGGGTATCTAAAAACCCTTTAGAGTATATTTCATAGGTTTCCATTTTTATGGAGTTACTAACGAAATTTTGCTTGCATTTGTGTGTAGACAGTCCAAAAAAACCCTCTTAAAAGTAGGACAGTCAATTTTTGAGGCCCGCCGTACAAAGAAACCCTACTTAATTTTAAAATATGTTTAGTAAATGCCAAAAGGGTATTCCAAACAGGTTTTCTATTTTTAATAGCAAATCTACAGTAAAATTTATGACCAAAAGACCCAAATTGTTGCCCCCATGTTTTAGGCTTTAAGAGCAAGTTGTCAAGAATGAGCAAGAATGCACATTTTCTCCATTTGTATCGAAACCTTGTTTGTGATGTGTTAAGTTTTTTTTGAGTGAGGTCTTTGTCTCTACATTATAATCCCTGCTAATCCCCCTCATTATCCTAATCCTTTTCAATATCCCATCATTCCCATCCAATAGACTCATGAACCCCACACCTATCAACATGGTTCCTCTATCTTTACCAATCATGTTACCTCTAAGAACCCATAATCCCTTCCACCTCCTACCCCCTAAAAATAGACTTGCATCCTGCTTCTAAAATAAAAAGTATCTCATTGGTAAGTGGATTTTCTAAAACATGTAATAACAAGGAAAATGCTTAGGCCTTCATGAGCAAGGCATCTTATAACTCATTCATATCAAAGAAAATTAAAATTTTCATGTCCTTGGATACAAAAATCATGCTCAAAATGTTAGTATTCCTCCCAAATCCCAAAACCCTGATCTAAATACAAAAATTCCCATCCTCCATCTTCTAAATATATTTTACACTCATTAACAATGTGGTCATCAACCACAAGCCCATCAAGAACATCTAAGATCCTCCTAACACCATCATTCCTAAAATCATACCTATGTGGGAAAATAAGTGCCAACTTCATAGGTCCATGCAATCCAAAATCCATAAGCATTAAATACCCATCTCTCATCCTTGTTTAAAAATTAAAGAACACATTCATACATTAAGCACTAGTGGCCATGTGTCAAATAAAAACACTTCCCCCTTATGTCGTTCGAGAAAATACAAATATATCAAGAGCTTATTCTAAAGCATGCCCAAATTGTTCCCCACCTAAATCAAGATCTAGGAATCCAATCTAATCCTTTTTATGATCCCATAAGTTCTCAATATCAAAGCACCCATAATGAACCCATCCATAAAATATAATCATATATGTTGGTTCCACCATCTCTATCTAATCTATTTTTCTTTCTTTCAAGGAAATTGCAACAACCACCAATCCATACCCATTTAAAAATTGGGTCACATCTTGTTTTTAAAATAAAAAGTATCCCATCAAAAACTGAATATTTTAGAGCATGAACTATCAAGGCAAAGTATTAGGCCTTCATAATCAATGAATCTTCAAGAACATACATATCAAAGAGAATCAAGGATTGTAAAGCTTCAAATATAGATGTCATGTTGAAAGCACTATAATTTTTTGGTAACATCTCCACAAATCCTAAGGAAACTTCCTCTGACATCCAAACAAGTACCTCTTGTTGATCCTATCAAGAGTTTTTTGTCACTAATGATTTCACTAACAACACTATTCATATCACTAACCTTGAGCATCCATGACCTGAAACCCCTAATCAAGATTAGTATATGCACACATTATTTAAATTATTATAAAATAATGAATCTATCACTAAATTCATTAGATTTAAGGATTATATATCCCCATACAACCATGCATTATTTTTGGAAGTGATTTGGATGCACAATCATATGAAACAAAGAATATACAATAATCCAAGGGTCACCATTTCACAATATATCAACATACAAAACCGGATCAAAATTATATCCAAAATAAAAATAGATTAAAAATTTGACATAGACCCACTAATAAAAAAGGAAGCAAAAAATAATATAGGCCTCAAAAATTGTAACAATGAATGTGAATGGAGCACCCAAACCCCCATCTCCAAAAGCTAACTCCATCCCCAAATCTAAAAATCCATATCTCCCATTTCAATCCTAAAACCCTTAATCTAAATCCAAACATCCACATCCTAGCACTAAAAATTCTAAATCCATTTGGGTCCCTAAATCTAGAAATTAACAATCTAGAAATCATGCATCCCACTCCCAACATCTAAAATACCATACACCCAAAATCCTACATCCTAATCTAAAGATTCATCCTTCATGGTATGTAGAAATTTTAGTTTTAGTTCCGCTTTGTCCCATAGAATTTCCTCATGTCTCTACCATCCCATCCTTCCATCTCCATCTATTATCCAACATATCACATCCTTTTAAACAAGGATTTTGAATAATCCTCATCATCTCGATTTAGTCTACCTTCTATTTCCCTTGGAAACATCTTACAACATCAAAGCTATAATGTTACTTTATTTTCATTTTAGAGAAGCCAACTTAGAAATCAACAAGGTTTCTACCAATACCTATGAGCACAATGACAATTGACAGTTCATTTGAAGCAGTTATTCAAAAGGGATAATGTCAAATCACCATAGAAAAGGACCCTTGAATCCAAGAATATTGCATCTAAATCCCTATTCCCCATATAAAATCCAATTTGGTAATCCATAATTCAAATATGTCCATCCCATCCCAACATCCAAAAAGAAGCACTTGAATAAAAAAAAAGAAAAGAAAATCTAAAATTTAAAGAGAAAACTCATCCAATGATGAAAATAATCCTCATGGCACCTTGGACAAACACCATGATAAAAATCTATTCTCAAGCATCATGCAAAAATCTGTTATCTATGAGCACCCTACACTTGGGGCCAAATTACTCCCATTGCACCCACCCCACCCTATTAATAACCATCATTACATCTACATATCTATCCAGTGTATCCAATGCATGCTCCCTTCCCACTTTTCACCTTGATAAGTATAATGGTATATTATTGAAACATGCTTTGGAAATCCCTTGATGTACCCAATATTTTACACCAAATCCTACCACTTGTTGTTATAAGCATTGAAATATAATATCATAAGTGGCATATCTGGAATAGGGAATGTTATTCCTATATAACATAAGCCTTGGAGATCACATCCTAAACCATTAAAATTTCCTTCCTAAATCCCTTCATCCATCAATCCACCCACCCTCATTTCTCCCATCCACTATCTATGTTATCCCTCAATAATTTCATCTAAGAAAATAGTTCCAATAAAATGGCTACCCACATGAAATCTAATACAAAAAATCTCAAAGAACATAATCCAAATACAATTAATCCTAATCCACCCCAATATTTCCAAGTAATATAGCACATCATCCAAAATCATTTGTTGGTTTTGTTCCTATCCTTACTACAAACCTTGATCAATTCTAACCAATTCATCATTATTGGGATATCACAATCCTTGCATTATTCTAAGGATATGATATTACCACATCAACAACATCATAATTATCATCATCAATTAATTATCAACATTTAAATTTAGCAAGGGAAAAAGCTTTTTTGTCTTCTTTTTTATTTGTGCATGAGCTTGATTTCTTTGCTTGTGTGCGATCATTTATTTTGCATATGTAATGGTCCTTGTAGCATACCACACACCAAAATCATGGTATTTTATATCATGGTTCCATATGACATATGCTTGCTTGAATTTTTTTCTATTGAGTTAGTCCTTTTTGCATGTAGCACATCATTACCATGTTCTTTATACCCTGGGGCATAACATCAAGTGTAGCTACTTCAAACACCAATTTTCTCAATTGACTAGCTTGAATATCCAACATGCCCCCATCCATTTGCATCGCCTCATGTTCATCTCTCAAATCTTCTCATCCTAATCTATTCATACTTTCCTCTACATCCATCTGGTATCCTCCAATCCCTTCTTTTATCATTAACATCCCCTTCTACCCACATCTTTCCTCTCCACTCAACCCTAAGCATATTTCTTGGTCTCATTTTCATCCATTCTAAGAACATGCATGTGTTATTAAAACCTACATATCCTCTCGATGAGGCATCCATACTTCATTAATCTTCATCAATCCCTTCCTTCTCATGACTAGGGAATCCTACCATTGGTTCCATCTCTTAAAAAAATACTACATTTTGTATAAATTTCAAATGTTGTTACTTCTCTTAATCGCAACACCATATCAAAGAGGTGAAAAATGTATACACCTAAATTTTACCATATCTTAACCTCGCCTGATTCATTCCACATATGTCCCATTCCAACAATAATTAAATAAAACCAATTATTTAATCAAACATTACAATTATCTTCTTAGAATTAATTAAATAAATTTTAATCATTTATTTAATTATTTAATCATTTCAACACTTTCATCAATAGTCTTGACTTAATTATTTAAATTTAACATTCATTTAATTAAGTTCATCACTCATATCCCAACATTCTAACAATTAAATAAATATAAATTATTTATTTAATTCCCAAATTCTCCCTCAAATAATTAGTTGACTAAAAATCAATTAGTTAACTAGTTAATCATTTGCACAACCTTAATCATCATTAGCCAAGTCAACCTTGCACATGGATCAAGTTGAATATGGATAAATGAAAAGTACCAGGCTCATTAAAAATAATTTTTGGATTTGCACTCTATTTTATTCGAGAAAATAATATCCCTTTAAATCCCTTGGATTGCATTCCTCCTCAAGTGAACTTATAATAAAGTGATACTTGAAGGCTTCTCATACATAATCATCTTAATCATTTGTAGCTATTAATCTTCCAAATCAATCTCATCTATTGATTCCCCATCCTCCAAATCTATAAACAACACATCATATAAACTCAATTTAAGGGGAATCCTTGAATGCAAAGTTATGTTTATATTTGAGCATCTAACAATCAATCTTTCACACATGAATCCATCTTGAGCACAACCACCATTGGTGCAATAAGGGCCTTGTGGGTGAGATATTTTCTATGTTCTTTCATTATTTTTATACATGTTTCTTAGATCACTCTAGATATATTTTTTAGATGTGAAATAGGGTTTAAATTTAATAGCTTGAATCTTTTGTTTGTGTTTCATATTTATTTACATACACATCTAACCTTTCCAAATAGGCTCATATTGCTCTTGTAGTATGCAACCACCAACCATATTAGACACCACAAGCTATTGGAAGGGTTATAGAAAAATATAGCAAAATGATTAGAAGATTGAGATGATCAATTTAGAATAATTTATAAATAATCATATAACTAAAAATAGGTAAATATTTAGATAAAATTGTCAAATTCCTAGTTTGAGAGAAATTTAATCTAGAAGTCTTAGATTGGAAACCTATATTAAATTCAAATCATTGACACACAAATAACACAATTCCTTATTATGGGAATTACAATACATCAATCCACTTCATTATTTTATTGTTCTACTCAATGTTGTTTAAATCAAATTTAATATGTGGATATAATTAGATCTATATGGAAATAATAAAATATTTGTGGCTTTTCACAAATCTAGCAATCTCCAACTAAATATGCTTAATTTTTGGTAGGGTTTAACAAATAATCCACTAGGATAAGATGTACATTTGTTTTATATGCTTTCTGATACACTTCTTTTTTTATAAATAATGAATTTTCCTTATAAAGCCCTAACTATAGAGGATTCCACCTTCTTATAGTTGTACTACCTCATCTATAAGGTCTAAAGAGAGTAAATTTTTGGTGCTAATTACAAACCAATATACAAATTGTAGACAACCTATGGATTCCTATGGTGAGATTGAGCTCCTAATCCTAAAGGGTCTTCTAATATACTAAAAGGTACATGAAAGCTCAAGTTTGTATTTAAATATTGTTTGAGGATTGGGTATTTGTGAGTGAAACCCAACCTCACTTCACACATTGGTTTAACTTACCAAGCCAAAACAATAGTTGCTTAAAGATATTTTAAACCCATTAGCACAAATTTTGTAACCTAAATAATTATCATAGGAAAAAAATCAGCCAAAAAGTCATTACACCACTACTTTGACCACTTTTTATCTCCAATTTCTTATAAGGACAAGGTGAGATCATATAATGGTTATTTTCTATAAGCTAATAAATTATTGTTATTGTTGAAGAATGAGGCCCTACAAAGAGCTCTTATACCACTTGTTAGGATCTCACGTTTAAAATATTATTAAATATAAGTAAATGCGATAATAGACATATTTCTTGGAAGAAGAATTTTAATAATTATTTTATTCAAAATCAAATACAAGTATTGATGGTACCTTCAATAAATAAATTCCTTAAGAACAATGCTACAATATGAAATCTAGGTTGATCTCCTCTTTCATTATAAGGGCCTACCAAAGATTTAACTTATGAGCTATAATCAACGTGGGATAAATACACAGACTAACTATGAAATTATTAAATAACTAAATAAATATGATTATAAAAATGTTCATAACATAGGTTAGGACATAAGGGTCCCAACACCATAATTAAAAATATTAAGACATATGTGTTCTAACAAAAACATAATTGGCATGGCTAAGTTAATTGCATCTTAATAAAATATAAATGATAAGTGGGTTGAATAAAGAATCATATGGTCAATAGAGAAAAAAATAGCATCAAAATATTTTAATAAATTTGTACAAAATCACTTTTTGAAAAAAGCAAAAAAATTAAAGAAATTTATAAATAACAAATGATAATAAATATATTTCTACTAAAAAAAGATAATAAATATATTTTCTTTATTTAAATAAAAAATCCACACATGCTAGTTTGTAATAAAATTTTACTAATATGAAAATGCAATGTTGAGATACAAATTAAGAAATAGCTTTTAAATTCATACAAAACTCTCAAATGTAGGTTGTAAATATATAGAGGGGTATAATATTGAATACAAGAAATAAAAGATCAATCAAAATGAATGAAAAGGCATATTTCTTATATTTGGCTTCTCACATGATAACTTATCTCTCATCATCAATTCTTTAAGAAATAAAATCAAACTAAAATCATTTTGTGATATTGCCATCAGGATTCAACTGTGTAGTTTTATGAGTCAAACTCATTGACCCATGTTTCATGAGTAGTGGTTCACAAGAACCCATCTCTCATCATAATGAATGGTCCACTTAGCACTCATTGCATCTAGGTGATGCTCATAGAAGTGAAGCACTGGGCCTTTCCGAGAGGTCACCCATCCCGATAAAATCATTTTTCCATTGCAGTGAATCCATAAATTCTTGATACCACTTATAAATTCTATTGAAAAACTTATATCACCATGGGTGCACAAATGGCTTTTATAAATTCAAGCAAAGGTAAATGAGAGGTCCATGTATGCAACTTTCTTATCCTTAAAAAGGTAAATTAGAGAAGTCACAATAATTTCATGTGCAAAACCAAAAATTCTCTATAACAATAAAAAAATCAAATTTCCCAATTCTAACAATAGGGGTTGTATTTAGAAGCATGCCCTAGTAAAAAGAGACGCCTAGAAAATGTTCCTTTAGGAGAAAATACCAACATTTTTAATGCCACCTATAGGTGAGAGTGCAAATATATGACACATTTATACAGCATTCGATGCATATGTTCTGTGTATAAATAGAGCTCATGGATCTATATTTAAGGACCCTTTTCCTCTACAATAAGAAATTATGTTTGGCGTTAATTAAAAATAGTTTCTTTGCCTTCGAAGAAAAATGTAATTGAGTATTATTAAAGCATTTAATATAATGTTATATGGCTTATATTTTTTCTTTGCATTATCATAATTATGAATGCATTTTTATTTTATTTTGGTAATATTAGCTTCTTAGATTTTACATGTAAGATTAATTATGTTATGATAAATATATAATAATAGTTTTTCTTTTGTGTGTCTATTGAAGATGAAATATTGATTAAACTATTATAAAATACTGTGTCATTTTATTTATATTGTTTCTATTTATTCCATTTTACCATCTAGTGTTTATAATAACATTAGAATAGTGAATCCATCCTTAATCTAAAGGTTTCTCTATGCATAAATTTGCTCAAATCTCTTCATTATTTTTTACTAGCTTTTGACACATCCTTCATATAGATCTTCCAAATATAATTTTCAGACATCTAAAAAGACCATTTTGTAAATAAAAAAATTCCCGCTAAAACAAATTTCAAACCAAATTTTGATATCTTAAGAATTTTCTTATAAGAAGTTATAATTTACTAAGTCACTTGGAAAATTTGAATTTCATCTCTAGTCAATAAAACTAGTGGATAAAGAGAAGGATCCTAACCATATCCACTACAAGAAATAATTTAAATAAGAATGTTTTTATTTTATGTTCCTGTCACTAAATAAAATGAAACAAAAAGCACTAATATAAGCTTAATTATTTTATCTCCATTACATACTTTAACTCCAAAAATTACCACTAAGATTATCATTATGTTAGTTAAAATATTTGAATAATTCATTGCTTGAGATTCAAGAAGTCATCTAAATTTTACAATAGTGGGATGATCTCCTTATGTGAGCCATTAAGTTCGTATGGATTTTCAAAAGAGATACTTCCACCAATCTATTTGATCACATATAAGAATGTTGCTAACATATGTGAAAATAATTAGATAATTATTACTAGTGTAGTCCTCATATTTGGATAATTCTTCAAAAGGAAAAATATTAGAGTTGTTTAGGATAATGGCACCTCCAATGGTCAATAGTTAGGATGATCTAGGGAGTATTATTTATAGTTATGTAAAGGAAAAATGAGACTACCTATCACTTGTTGAACATTTTCTTATAATAAAGAAAGAACCCATTTATCTTTTTTAGAACTTTAATATAAGATATAGAAAGACTTAGGAAAATTGCCTTTAGAAATATGTCCATTAGCTAGACTACCATACATGTACTTCATTAAAACTTGTAATCTTGAAATATCTATAACAATTCACTTTATGGATACTAATACAACAATAGAAGAAAATAAAAATATTTTTGGATGGAAAGATAGCTTCTAGATTTGTAATGCCATTATTCCTAGATAAATATTTCCTAACACAAACTCATGCTTACTACCCATATCCTATACCATGAATCCTATTTTTAAACCTCCTACTATTATACACATTTCTTGAAAAAATAAGGTTTTTGTGAACAAACCTCTACTAATTCTAATGATCTTGATTAGATCAAGAATATGATAAGAGATTTCTCCAATTAGTATTAACAATAAAAAGGTCAAGTACTTGGGGTTTCAAAAAGAGATATTGTAACAATACAAAAGGTTGAGGTCTTAGAGGTCTCCCACTAATAGAATTATTGAGATTTTTCCTTATGCTAGGAGCTTATGTATCTCGTGCTTTTAGAATCTACAGAACATGGAGGTGGTGATCAATGGTAGACTATGGATGGGGTGTGATAAATTCCTCTCTCTCAAGTCTTAGTTTCCCTCTTTCAACCCTACGACTAAATATCTTAGTGTTGTGCCTATTTGGGTAAGGTTTCCTTAACTCCCTCTTTATTTTTTGGAATATACTTTCTTTGAGGATGTTGGCAATGCTATTGTTCATTTTTGAAGGTAGACTCAACCATGTCTAACCTTGGCCATTCCACCTTTCCCATATTTTTGTGGACATCAACATCTCCAAGCCTCTTCATGGAGAGGTTGTATTGATGGTTGAGGATAGGAAGTGAATTCAACTAGTTGATTATGAGAGGCTACTATTTCATTGTAGGCATTACTTTACTATTGAACATATTAATTTTGAGTGCCCATGTCCTTTCCATAGGTTTTCAAGCTATGATAATTGGTGATGTAATACCCTCCGATATCATTTGACTATGGATGCATGTATTGTTTATTCACATCTATTGAATGAGGTGCATACTTCCTAGTAAATGGATCATGTTGTTATCAATGCTCCTCTTGTGGAAACTTACCCTAGGGTTTAAGTGCTTTAGATATTTTTTTGACCCTTAAAAGGACTTATTTGAAACTAATTTAGGATTTTATAATGTTGTCTGACCCTATTTCCCAAGTGGTAGACATGGGACCCTCATCATTGAATAATTGGTGTATTTTTTGTTACATTGGACTTCCTTAGATAGAACTTTTCCTCATCAAATGAGGTGACCTAGGATGACATGGTAGTAGAGGATGTCCTCCTTTATATATTTGGCTAGGTTTGAAAATGATGTATCTTGGATGGTTGTTCAAAGAAGGAAGAGTTCTTGCTAAATCTATTTTAGAATCCCATCTCTAGGTTAAGAGTGTGCAAATTACAAGGAAGATGCTAAGAATTGTATAGATTTATTTTACTTGTTGTTATTGGGCTACTTTTATGTTGTGTTTGATGGCTTAGCTTATGGTGTGGGTAATCTATTTTTTTACTAATATTTTTATGTTACTAGGTTTCATGTCCTATTTAAGTGTTGTGAGGTAGCTTGGCTATAGTTTCATTATTGTCTAGATTTTATGTTGGTTGTCATTTTTTTATAAAGGGTTTGGAGGGCCCTTCAAAACCTATTTTACCCTTATAATAAAAAATAAGAGATATTGTGACAATAATTAAAATCAAGTTTATAAGCTAAACATTTATCATCCTACACCCATGCTTCCTCAAGCATATGATCCACCTTTGTAAAGGATACAAGACATATCACCATGCCATAACAACCATCTAGATATCCAATATTTGTGGCACATATGCAAAATAATATAATTGAAGCATATAAATTATAGATTCTTCTTTTTTAGATGATTTTTTTCAATTTATTTTATAGTAGAAAATTGATATCACAAGTCTTGCAATCAAGGATTATGACTAGATGGGGGAACAAAACACACTATTTGGAGAGGTACATGCAAGAAACAAACAATGCCCCAAACACTCATCTTGATTCAACAGTATCAACTCAATTGGTTTAGTAATGCATTCTAGGAACTAGATGGGTTGGCATGTCAAAGCACACATACTCTCACACCTTAGAGGTTAGGGTGGGCTCTTGTGAACGCTAAGAAAATAATTCCACCCTAAACTGAATAGTGATGACAATAGTTCTTTATTTTCATATGGTTTCAACCCCCCACTCCAATAAAAAATGAAGCACCCTCCCTCATAGACTATGTATGGTAGAGTGGTGAAAAGGTAACAGATATAACACGAAAAGAACTAAAGGAGAATCATATTGAGATCTACTTTGGTTCATTATTGAATAGATTACCCCATTACACTTGTTTGGATGGAATAGAATCAACCTAAGTACCCTTTCCTCAATAGTAATAATCATTCTATCATAAATAATAAATATATTATTAAAAAGATATAATAAAAACTATTTTAATTTAGAATTCATCTAAATTAAACAATTAAATTAAAATTTATTTTAAAATATAAAAATATTTAATGTTTTCTTTTAAATTATTTTTATTAAAAAATAATAAACATAACAATCATTAAATTAATCTTTCATTTTCCCTATTTAAGTCCTAATCAAACATTCTATCACTTACTCTTATTTAACTCTAAATCCCCATAATTATATAGTCTTGTAAAAATAAATCTATTCATTATTATTCAAATTCGTATAGAGGGAAGGAGCATCAACCTAAGAATACCTTATTAAATATGTTAATCAAGACTTTAATGGCAATCCAATCGACAACAAAATAAATTGTAGAAAATGTATCATAAAAGTAAAGTAAAAGAATGAACCCAAATTAAACACAACTAACCATATAATGTATAAATGTGAGCTTTATTAAAAAATGAGAAGCACTTTTTTTTATTTCACAATGCAAAGTTTCAAAGACAACACCCTAATCTAAGGGCCATTTTTTTAGTGCGTACTTCTAATATTAATAATATTTCAATGTGTTTAAGAATATAAATCATGTTGTTATAGTCTATAAGAATGAGAGATTCATTTAAAAAATTGTATGAATTTAGGGGACAAGATTTAATAGTTATCATGATGTTAATCAATGATTTTATTTTTACTTAATTATGTATAAAATTAAGGGTTAATCATTGTTATGTTTGTAGTTTTTTTTTTTAATTGTATTAAAGAAACAATCATTTTTTGTGATAATATATAACACAATCAATAATACATGTTTTGATGTATATGTTAGAATCTAGTTTTATTTTTTTTTAATTTAGACAATTCGACAAAGATATAATTGATGTGGTTGATGTTCATGATCTCAAACAATAGCTCTAAACTATCAAACAATAATTTTAAGCTTTTAACTCACTTATAGAAAAAATCAACTTACATATTAAGAATTTTTTAAGTATAAAGTTAACATACATAACTACATCAATCATCTTTGCTAATTTACATTAATATGATAAGTAGGAGGTATATTTCATAGTGTGTGAACATAATCTAGATGCAATAAGCACTAAGTAGATCATTTATTATCATTAAAAATGAGTTCATTTTAATCAGTACTCATGAAATATATATCAAAAAAATTACGAAATTGAATCTTAATATTAATATTATAATTTATATTAATATAATAAATCACACTCAATAATCTATCCTTAAAATTTAAATAAAAAATCATATCAAAAAACATAAACATAATTTGTTCATCCAATCACATAAATATAATCCATGAAAGATTAGATGTTTGTAGAAAAAAATTAAATATGTATTTCCCTCCACGTAAGATGAATGGTATATAAATGTACACCCAATGTACTTGTCATTGAATTATGAATATGTAGGTGTTCATTGAATGTGTTGTGGTAGATAGACATTTTGTAGTGTTTGTGTTTTGTAGCCTACTATTAAGGAGGTACCTATGTAGAACATTCAATGTTGGGGAAATAGGGTGCATATGGAATGATGAAGGAAAAAGGCTAGTAGCTATGTAGGTACCTTCCTCATGCTAATGTCCAAAATTATGCTACTATGTGGGCTACACTTTTGTTTTCTCTCACTATGCATCATTTGTCCATATGTAAAATCAATTTATCATAATTTCCAAGAGTTTTAAATTTAATATGTTATTAGTATATTATTTTTATATATTCAAAAATAATTTAATAATTGTTTATTCTAATTTTATATTTTTATTTTTTTTAAATGTTAAATTAAATTGATTTAAATATTATTTTTTACAATTAATTAATTATTTTATATAATTTATTAAAAAATATTTTAAATAAAAATATAATAATTGTAAATATTTAATTATATAAACTATTAAAAATTAAAAAAATAGTATAATAATATAAATTATCATATAAACAATTATTAGATCTTTTCTTCTAATAAAATATATATTTTATAATTTATTAAAGTAATACAAGTCACTTTGTTTCCAATTTCAAAAGAACAAATTCCTAAAGTTATATTTTAGGATATGTTTTAATATGGACAAAAAAACAAACTTTGAGTACATGGGTTGAAATATAAGTTTGTTGCAGTTTGGTTGTCATTGATGTCAAAAGTTCATTGGAGTATGTTGCAGTCTGGTTGTTTAGTTGTTAGAGTCTTTGAGAAATGCTTTGTATTTCTCCATTAATGATGTTTTGCTCATGTGGTTTGGAGGACAGTTTCATATTGTGTCAAGGTAGGTATGATCCAAGTTTCAAATCATTTGAGTTACCGAAAAGGTGCTTTTGATAGTGACAAACTTAAGTTTGTGTTGATTCTATGAGGATGTTCTCAGAGATATAAATATTGGCTATGCATATCTTTGCATTTGCAGATATGGTTGTGTGGATTAGAATTTATATTCACAGAGATGTGAAGGTGTTATATCCCAAGTTTCATGGCAATAATCCTTTCACAAAGAAAGTTATAAGTGATAGAGTGCAAGATTGTGTTGGTCGGTGGTTGGCTTTAATGTCTATCTACTTGCACCAACAAAAGGTTGTGAATTTTAGTTGTATCTGTTTGCGTGGACACTCCACATGTCTCATAGTGTCTAAGGCATGTAGCCCATGAAGATCTTTCTTGTTTCTAGTACTGCACAGATGTTTTAAGTTGTTTTGTGAAGATATGCTTTTGATGAAGCCAACTAAGGCATGTTGATGATGTGTGCCACAAATTTAAGTGTTTGCAAAGCTTGAGAAGTGATTGAAGCTATTTTATGAGTCATGCTGACTCATTTGGGAGAAGCGTAGATATTTTTTTATCATTCGTGTGTACCACCACTAATGTGAAGGCCAAAATGCTACAAGCTACATGTTTTCTTGCTTATGGCTGACACATTTTGAATTTGTGAAGTGTGTGGATGATTCCTATTGAAGATCAAAGGTGTGAAAAAAATTTACGACTAGGTTAAGTGTGTGTTGGAATCTGTAAGGTGTGTTCCTCTTCTCGGTAGTCTTTTGGGTCTTTCCCTCTACATGTTTCATATTGATTGTTTTATCCTTGGCCAACTTGGGGATGAAATATTTTTGGTGTTATAGGCCAACATCCAATGCAATCAATATAATATCATGTATAAATTTAAAACCTAGTTGATCTATGTTAGTGCGATGTGATTCATTATGACAATTGTGTAAGCAACTGAAAGAGAAAGAGAAGAAGTGGTAGATCATGTTTGGTTTCATCTTGATCATATCTTTGTGACATAAGGGCAGTGAAGAAGTGTGCTTAATTGTTTGTTGGAGGTAGTGAGCTTAAGGAAAGACTTCTTGATTGTTGAAAGCAGTGAGTTAGTAAGCAGTTGAGAAGACTTTTGAAGAAGTGATAGAGAAAAATTGCGATCATCAAAAGAGAAGTGTCAAAACAGAATCATGATCATCAAAAGGTGTGAGCTTAATTGTTAGTTTCAGATAGTGGAAAGATTGTCATTTTGTAATCATTCTTGAGTGTGTGCTCAGATCATGGATTTGTAGCTTCCTAGGGTTGTAGCCCTAAAATAAAGTTGTATAATTAGGGAGTTGTAGCTTCCTTAGGAGTGACCCTAAAACCTTCAATGAGGGTGTTGTAGCTTCATTGGGTTGTAGCCCGAAAACAAAGTTGTAAATATTTCTCATCTTGTGAGGTTGGATTAGGACAATAGCTCCTAGTTGCTTTTCTCACCATGGTTTTTCCCCTACGGGGTTTTTCACGTATATCTGGTGTTGTGTATTATCTTCATCTTTCATGTTCCTATTTATGTGGAAGAGTTTGAAGAATTTGTTTGTTCTAGAGGGCTTGAGGTTTGATAAGAATACTGATTCACCCCCCTCTTAGTATTTTGGTGTATTCAAAATTTGATATAAGAGCTTGGTTCCTTAGAAGAAGTTTAACTGCTTGAGGATGATCCAAGATGGCACAAGAAGGGTCTCACAAGGCGCCTAGGTTTGATGGAACAAATTTTACTTTCTGGTGATTTAGGATGGAAACCTATCTGACCTCTTTAGGGTTTTTTTTTTGCAATCAGTCAAAGATGGTTATATTATTCCCGCTACTCCTCCAACTAATCTGGTAGATATTAGGGGCTATGAGAACAATAGAAGGCTAAGAATGCTATCTTGAGTGAGCTAGCAGATTATGATCTTGTAAAATTAATGCACTGGGTGATCCCAAGTAAGTGGGTTACAATTGCATTGACGAAGAAATTTTTTGTGGGTGCTCAAAAAAAATTTGGGGGGGTCGCTTGAACCCCCTTTCCTTCAATGGATTCGCTCAAACCCCTAGTCGATAATGTTTTTGAATAAAATAATGGTTTCTCTTTTTTTAATGTTTTTTTTAGGGGGTTCTAGTGAATCCCCCTTTGCTTGAAGGGGTTCCAAGGGGTTCGAGCAAAGGGGTGTTTTCTAGAACCCCTTTTTTGCCCTTGCCCCCCTCCATCTATAATTTTATACAAAATTTTGGGTTTCGAGGCTTAGATTGAGGATCAAAATGGAATCAACTTGACAAACCCAACTAAAAGATTATAGTCCTTGAAACAAGCTCTCCATCAAGTATATTTTTAATATATTTTGGTTTTATTATGTATATATTTTTTAGTTTAATTAAACATAGGTTTTTCACCAAAAATTAAGCTCTTTGTTCTGCACATGTAGAAAAATAGTAGATTACCAAAAAAAAATCTGAAAAATATCTATGCTCTTGATATTGATGTCTTTGATCCAACAAAAAAAAAATTCAATACATCTAAAAAAAATTATGTGTTACACAGTAAACCTATGTCTAAATTGTAATTGGTTTGACTTCAAAACTTAATCAAGAATAAAATATTCAATAAAACACTATGAAACCAAATGAAGGAGCTAGATATTGTAGTTACAAATCTAAATTCAAAAAATATAGAATTTTATCCTTCAAAGAAATTTTTTTGTGTTACACAATAAACATCACTCATTAAAAATGTTGTTTACTGTTAAAAACTAGTTATCAAAGGAGATGGAAAAATAAATTCAATTTTACTCCAATTCTTTTTAAAAGTATATATTTAGAATCTATAGACAAAATGTCACAAATCACTAGTTTGCATCATCTTCAATTCCTCATGGTTTAGCACCTATAGGTATCCAAGAGTTAAGGTTTAGTTCAAAATATTCATTTCAATGTCAAGTTTGGCCAAAAAGTGTAACCCACTATTGTGGGATCACCCCACTGCAAGTCAAAAAAATAGGTTTGGGAAAGCTTAGTGGCATCTATGAAGGAAACATTAAAGTAAAACAAGCCAAGTTGCAGATCTTTAGAGGCAAGTTTGAGAACCTGAAAATGTCAGAGGATGAAGATATCATAGGATATTTGCTCTGGGTAGATGAAGTATTCAATGCAATTAGAGGCCTTGGTGAAGAACTGGAAGAATCGATGGTGGTTAAAAAGGTACTGAGATCTCTTCCTAAAGCTTATAGTCCTAAAGTATCTTATATTGAGGAAGCTAGAGATTTACATAAACTTTCAATGGATCAATTATATGGTGCCCTCACTACATTTGAAATGAGAGAGTTTGACAAAGAAGATCCAAAGAAGGAAGCAAATTTCAAAGCCACTAAGAAGGAGATGTATAAAGCATCTAATCAGAGTAGTGACATTGATGAAGAAGAAGAAAATTTTGTAAGGAAGTTGAAGAGGGGTATCGACAAGTACAAAGGTAGGCTACCTTTCAAATGTTTTAAGTGTGGAGAGGTTTGTTAGTGTAGGTTTTTATTTTCCTTATTTTAGGGGTATTTATTTTTTCCTACACATATTATTTAAGCTTGCTTAGGTTTTTTAGGAGTGGTTCATATGAGGACACGTGGCAAAATACATCAGCTACATCTGTCATTCTCTCCCACACATGGGTAGTTGAGGTACACATCCTCTTTTATCTTGTTGTGCCACCTCTCATAACCACTATTCTATTTTTACCTAGGTAGGTTACGGGGTAGTTAGGTTTCTCACCCTCTTTTGGCTTTATGTGCCACCTCCTTTTTGTCTTCACCTAAGGAGGTTATGCTTCATGTTTTTTTCATTTACCAAGTAGGTAAAACCTCCCACCTTTTAAGGGTAGGAGTTAATGCACCTCTTGGATGTATTTTCCCTTATTTTTCTATATATTGAGCACTCTCCTCTCACCTTCACTAGATCAGCTAGTTCGGTGATCACTTCGTGAGAGTATCAAGAGCATTTTGTAATTTCTCTTATCTTATCTCTATTTTTCTCTCATTTCAAATTTCTCTTCATTCTGCTATTTTGAGCTTTGATCATCTGTTGAGTGAAGTTGCATGTGATCTACAACTGACATTGGATCCCGGCTTGGTTCTCACTTCTCTTCTAATTTTAGAGCCGTATTGTCTGCTCTTTGGTAATATTTGAGGCTTTTTCAGCATTTCTAGAGAGTCCAAAAGGTTTGAGAAAGTCAAAATTGATTTTTATTTCATCAAAATTAAAGATTGGAGGACACAGTAAAAAAATCAGAGTTAAAAATTTGAATTTTTTACTAGAGCCATTTTTATTTTGGCTTCATAAATCTAGCTTCCACTCATTGGTAAGAAAAATGCTTTCTGTGTTTTATTTCTAGGGTCGAAAAACCATTTGGGTATTCGTTATTTTTTGCATACAATTGGTAAATTTTGCAGAAATCAATTCAGAAGGAGGCGTGAATCATTCATCATAGGCCAATTTTGCATTTTTCTTCAAAAGTGCATAACATTTTCCTCGGGTGTCAAATTTTCACAAACGAGTACTTGATGAAAAGCTAGAAATGAGAAATTTCCATCCACAAAGGTTTTAATAAAAAATTATACATTTTTCTATCATATATTGTATCTTGAATCCGCTGCATTTTTTTATCTTCAATAGGTCATATCTTTCACTTTTGTAATCCATTTTTCAAAACCAGAAAGGTGTTGGAAAGATATTGAAGAGTAAAACACAACTACAAGTTTTTTTTAGATTTTATTTTAAAATTAATTTGTATCTTAAAAGCCTTGTAATATGGAAAAGCCTTCTAAAATAATTAATCATAAAGTACCAACATTGTACTATTTGGGGGGTGATTTTTTTAGACTAGTGGAAAGGGGGGGGGGGTGTCTCGTGTGTCTTCTTTCTTCGCACTTTTCTTTCTTATTTTCAATCTTCTTTTCTACTCTCATGGATACATCTATAGTTCCAATTTTAACACCATATAATTATTTTTGAATGGAAATCTAAGATGATAATATATCTAAAAAGACATGGATATCATCGTGTAACAATGGGACTTGAAACTAAACCACAAGATGATGCAGAAAAGATTAAATGGTTTAACAAATGTGATGAAGTGTTTGGTACTTTGAGTATGTCAATATCTCTAGGCCTAATTTTTCATATTGATTCTGCTAAAACACCAAATGAAGTGTGGACCACTTTGGAAACCCTCTTTGGTAAGAAAGATGAGTTAAAAGGTCATCAATTGGAGAATGAACTCATAGGATTGAGTCCTAATTTTGACACCATACAAGACTTCTTCACAAAATTCAAAGTTGTTAGATTGAAATTAGAACAATGTAGAATCAAGAAGGATGATAAGTAATTGATCTTGAGTATTCTTTCAAAGATTTTTCCTAACTATTATGTATTTGTTTCTACATTCTATGCTACAAAATGTTCCCTAGGTTCCACATATAAAACTCCTTTTCTAGATGAATTTGTTTTAGAGCTCACTAGGGAGCAAGACAAATTGGTTCTAATGGGTACAATTAAACCCTCTAAGTCACATGCATTGGTTGTTAATTAGGGCACAAAAGAAAAAAAAGCATCTAACAAGAAAGAGAAGAAATAAAAGAACCAAGAAAGAAGAAGAAAGATAAAAAAAATTTGCTACTTCAAAAGTAGATAATTAGGCATCCTCATCAAAAGGTGAACAACCTAAGAAGGAGAAGGTTAAATTTTCTTACTGTAAAAGGTCTGGCCATGATGAACATAAATGTTTAAAGAAATAAATTGACCACCTTTCACATCTTCTAGAAAAGAACAATATCAAGGTGCCTGATTCAGTCAAACAAAGTTCATCAGAAGGGTCTACTAAGGACATAGAAAAAAGTATGGGGAAAAGAAATGGAAAGTTCTTAGTTCTTGTTGCTTCACAACCAAAGTCTCGGATCATTGACTTAGGTGCTTTGCACCACATGGCCTCATCAGAGGATAGTTTTACCTCTTTAGAGCCATATTCTATGCCTACCATACTTATGGGTAATGACACTCTTGTTGAAGTGAATGGGAGAGGGTCTGTTGATGTAGGTGAAGGGAAATTTAATGATATTCTTTGTGTTTCATATTTGTCAACTAATATCATATTTTCTTATCAGATCACTCACACTAGTTTTGGAAAGCAAGTTGAGTTCACTCTAGATACAATGGTCATCAATGAAATGCATAATGGGTCTATAGTTGTTGTGGAAAAAGCAGATCACCAGTCCAAACTATATCAATTTTCTCACTTTTTCCCTAACTCTCCTTTGATAGTATTACTCACTCATGCAAATGAGGTGAGTTTTTTATGGCATCAATGGTTTGGCCACTTGAACTACTGTTACTTGCAGAAACTCAATCAACATGACATGGTTTCAAGGTTGCCTTTTATTTGATTTTTTGATGGAGTTTTCCAGGGATGCATTCTTGGTAAGCATCACGAGGAGAAATATGATAAATTCAAAACATGGAGAGTGAATATCTATTGGAGTTGGTATACAGTGACTTGGAAGGACCATTTCCATAACCATATTTCAGTAGGGCTAGCTGTGTCTTGGCATTTATTGATGACTTTTCTAGATACACTTGGGTCTATTTTCTTAAACAAAATTCTGAGGTCTTTGATCATTTTTTGGATTTCAAAGCTTTTGATCAAGATTATGCATACAAAAAATGGGGGGGGGGGAATATATTAACAATCAGTTTGAACGGTTTTGTCCTTTACAAGGAATCAACATGCAACACATAGTTCCATACAATCCTCAACATAATGGTGTCACAGAATGCAAGAATAGATCGTTGAAGGAGATGGAAAATTGTATGATACACTCCAAATATTTGGCACCTCAGTATTGGGCAGAGGACATCAACTATGCATGTTGCATCCAGAACCGAGTTCCTCACAAAGTTGTGAAGGGAGTAACTCCTTTTCAAGCTTGGACTAGTTGAAAACCCATGGTTAAGCACTTTCGAGTGTTTGTTTCTCTTGCATGGGCCCATATTCCAACAAAGAAACACAAGGCTATGGATCCATAAAGCAAGCTTTACATATTTTTTGGGTATCCAAATGATGTCAAATTTTATAGGCTTCTCCATCCCGCCACTCATGAGTTGTTTATTGAGAGGAGTATTCATTTTGAGGAGAACTCCTTCAGTTCTTCTCCTACCACTTCTCCATCCACCATCACAATGGAGACATTGCATCATGAAGATCATAATCCTCCTAATATTGATGAGGATTCTTCTTCCTCTATTTCAAATGGTGACAATGATGATGAGGATTTATATTCCTCTTCCAATCATCATTCAGAGGTTGACGATTCTCCTCTAGATTCTCTAGCCTCAACACCTCTTTGGGCTCAACAGACATTGGAGTCAGTGGGTGATTGGGCTGGTGATCCATCGGACACAAGAAGAACACAGTCACAATCTCAATAGGCTCCACATCTCTTCGTTGCTTTAGCTTTAGATCCACAGTCTTTTCGAGAAGCTTCTAGTATTCCCAAGTGGGATGCTACAATGCAAGAAGAGTTCAATTCCTTAGAGAGGAATCACACATGGGATTTAGTCCCTCTTCCTAAGGGAAGAAAAAAAATTCAATACAAGTGGATCTATTAGACAAAATTTACAATAGATGGTTATGGCACAAGGCTCGCTCGGTAGCAAAAGGATTCTCTCAAGTTTTTGGTATTGACTACTCTAAAACTTATGCACCAATTGCTAAGATAAATTCCATCTGACTTGTCCTTACTATAGCTGCAACACATCATTAGGAATTTCATTATATAGAAGTGAAGAATGCCTTTCTTCATGGTGACCTTTAGGAGGAAATCTACATAGAGCAACCACTAGGGTTTGTGTAGGATCCTTCACTTGTGTGCAAAATTTGAAAGTCTCTCTCTGGTCTCAAACAAGCTCCTCAAGCTTGGTATGACAAGATGGATTCCTTCCTTCTAATAGTTGGGTTCAAACATTTTCATTTTGATCCAAACATATACATTATATAGTAGGATGAAAATCTCACATTCTTGATTCTCTATGTTGATGACTTATTGATCACAAGGATTCACTCATCCACCATCAAGGTGATGAAAATTTCTCTACATGACATATTTCTGATGTTTTACTTGCGTCTTTTGCATTACTTCTTGAGGATTGAGATCACTCAATCATCTTGAAGAATATTCCTTGGACAACCTAATTATTCACTTGATATGCTCTCTAGATTTCACATGGCTAACTATAAGCCTACATCGACTCCATTTGTGTTAGGGGTCAAACTTGAGGATAAGTGTTCTTCACACTTGGTTGATGGCACCTTTTACTGACAACTTGTTGGGAGTCTCATCTACTTGACTCATACAAGACCTAACATTTCATATGTTGTGGGCATGGTCTCCCGATTCATGCATGAGCCACATGAGTTGCATTGGAAAGCAACTAAGTGGAGCCTTCATTAAATTCAAGGGACTCACAAATATGGGATTCAGTATGCAATAGACATGGATATTGACTTTGTGGGACACACAAATTCAGATTGGGTAGGCGATTCTCAAGATCACAATTCTACTTCAGTGTATTGCTTCTCACTTGGTTTTGTTCTAGTTTGTTGGTCGAGCAAGAAGCAATCTACAATTTCTCTTTCATCTATAGAGGCTGAGTATCGAGGGGCAGTTAATGCCACCACTTAGGCTATTTTGCTTTAGAATATTCTCATTGAGTTTGGTATATTAGTTAGAAAGCCTACAATCATATTTGGTGATAATCAGAGTTCAATACAAATCTCAAGGAATCTTGTTCATCATTACAAGATGAAGCACATTGAGATTCATATGCACTACATTCAGGATCTGATTCAGGAAGGCATCATTGATCTTAAGTAATTTTCTACATCAGAGAAAACTGTAGACATCAGCTATGAGCTTTGCTTGGGGTGTGACATGCGTCTACTTTAGGAGGGGCTTATTAGTCCTTCATTCTACCCTCTCTACATTGGAGGGGGTATTTCCTCTCTCTATTTAGAGGGGCTATTCCTCTTATGAGGGCTTCTTCTTATGGTGGGATCTCTACATAAATGGGTACCTAACATGGCTTCATTTGTCAGGACCCATCATTTCACCCACCTAAGCTACACTTAAGGGGCGGTGTTAGTGAAGTTTTTTTATTTATCTTATGTTAGGGGTATTGATTTTTTCCTACACATTATTTAAGCTTACTTAGGTTTATTAGGAGTGGTTAATATGAGGAAAAATACCAAAATTCATCAGCTACATGTGTCACTCTCTCCCACATATGGGTAGTTGAGTTACACATCCTCTTTTGGCTTGTTGTGCCACCTCTCATAACCACTATTCTATTTTCACCTAGGTAGGTTATGGGGTAGTTGGGTTTCTCACCCTCTTTTGGCTTTATGTGCCACCTCCTTTTTGTCTTCAACTAAGGAGGTTATACGACATGTTTTTTCATTTACCAAGTAGGTAAAACCTCCCACATTTTATGGGTAGTAGGAGTTAATGCACCTCTTGGATGTATTTTCCCTTATTTTTCTATATATTGAGCACTCTCATCTCATCTTAACTAGTTCGACTAGTTCAACGATTGCTCCATGAGAGTATTGAGATCATTATGTAATTTCTCTTATCGTGTCTCTATTTTTCTCTCATTTCATTTTTATCTTCATTCTTCTATTTTGATCTTCAATCATCTATTGAGTGAAGTTGTATGTTATTGACAACTAGCATTGGATCTTGGCCCAGTTCTTGCTTCTCGTAGAATATAACAACATTGGTCATTTTGTTTCTAAATTTCCCTTAAAAGAATCTGAAAAGAGAAACAAAGAGTCAAGAAGAAATAAGTTTAAAAAGAGTCTCTACTCCAAGGATCTTCCTGCTCTTCAAAGGATGATGAATCTATTGGTTTGAATAATGAGGATGAAATCCTATTTTTGGCTACTAAGAAGACTGAAGATTCAAGAGTTGTGTGTACTTCTTTTCATGCAAAAGATGAGGCAAACTCCTAGGTGATTGAAAGTGGTTGTTCTAACCACATGACAAGGGATAGGAGTAAGTTTATCAAGCTTGTGAAGTGGAATGGAGGCATATTCAATCTTGGAGATGATACTTCAATACAAATCTATGGAAAAGGTACAATAAATATTGATGAAAAGCACAAGACAAAAGATGTTATTTATGTTAAATATCTTAGGCACAATCTTCTTAGTGTAAGTCAGATGTGCAAAAAATGATACAATCTCATATTCAATGAAAGAGGATGTGAGATCAAAAAAGGAAAGTTCATAAAATTGGTTGCAGAAGGAACTAGGACTAATGGTGGCATATACAGTCTAAGGGATACCAATGGGAGAACTTATATTTTGGGAAAAGCAAGTGAATTTTGGCTTTGGCATAGGAGAATGGGACACATTAACTTTGAAAGTCTTGTGAAGATCAACTCATTACATATGGTAAGATATATGCTTAAGATAAGCAAGCCTACAAGTACTTTGTGTAAGGAATGTCAGTTTGGAAAATAGACAAGGATAAGTTTCAAGTCTAAAGAGTATTCTTCCTCTAGACCATTAGAGCTGGTACATATTGATTTGTGTGGACTTGCCAAAATAAAAATTCTAAAAGGAGAAAGGTATTTCATGCTTTTTATTGATGATTTCTCTAGGATGACATAGGTTACTTTCTTGAAAGATAAATCTTATGCTTTTAGTAGATTCAAGATTTTCAAATCAATGGTTGAGAATGAAATGAATGCTAAAATCAAGTGCTTAAGGTTTGATAGAGGAGGTGAGTTCACATCAAATGAGTAATGATTTTTTTGAAGAACATGGGATAAGGAGGCATCTATCTACTGCTAGAACTCCTCAACAAAATGGGGTAGTGGAAAGAAAGAATAGGATTGTTCAAAAGATGGCAAGAACCATGTTGATGGAAGCAAATCTACCAAATGTATATTGGAAAGAAGTAGTTCATAGTACAATATATATTCTCAATAGAGGTTTAATAAGGATCAACAACACTGAGACACCATATGATTTATGGTATGGAAGACTGACAACTATCAAGTATTTTAGAGTCTTTGGAAGCAAATGCTACATCAAAAGACATGAAGATACTTTAGGGAAGTTTAGTTCAAGAGTTGATGAAGGTATTTTTTTAGAATATTCATCTTAGAGTAAATCATACAGATGTAGGAGCATCCAAGGTGTAAGAGAAATCTTGCATGACCCAAAACAAATGTTGTTTCTTTTCAATAAGGGCTAAATTTGGTAGGGTTACTATTTTTAGTAAGTTTGCATTTATCCATGGTTGGACACGAAATCTTACATAGACCTCTAGAATGGTAAATTGAAGCAAATGGTGAAGAAATCACTTCAATACCATTATTCATATGAGAGATATTAAAATTTCAATTTTTGAAAATCATATTAAAATCTCCGAAGTCAATTTTGAGGCACTTAGAGGCTTTGGATGCGCCTGAAAATTGGCAAAAAGTGAAAGTGGCCGGCCTTTAGACCCCAATTATTGGTGGAACATCTCTCGAAATATTTTCAAAAAGGTATTGTAATAGAAAATCTGACAATCATATCAAAATTTATGACCCTGTGAATTTGTACTACCAAAATTAGTAAAATTTCAAAATATCTTCTTGAGGAAGTTACACCTTCCAAAAGATTCTAGGGCAGTTACACCTTCCAAATAAAGGATGTGAAAGGGGGGCTACAGAAGGAGGGTAGAGCAGCGTAGATGGTGGCTCCAATTTTCAGATTTTTAGATTTATGTAATCATAAAGCCCATGTAATAGCAAATATAATGTTATAATTTCATTTTTCATTTCAGTGATAATAAAAAATATTTGCTTCCTTCTTGCATTTTTTTATGCCATTATCTATTGTTTTTATGAGATTTAGATTGTAAGGGGAGTGCCCTTCATCAATATAGGTGCTACAATAAAAGACTAGGAAGAATAGTTGAAAGTACAAATATTAAGGTTTATGAAGATCTACATAAAAATATGAATGAAATTGAGGACTACGAATCTAATGCACCTCCCTACTTAGAAGAAGAAGAAGAAGTTGAAGAGAAAGAAGAAACAGTAGAAAATCATAGTAGGACTCCTACCATGTATGTTCAAAGGAATCATTCAGAGGATCGGATTATTGGAGATAAGAAATAAAGTGGGTTTTCAGGAATAAGTTGAATGAAGATGGAGAAGTTGTAAGAAACAAAGAAAGAATGGTATTTAAAGGCTATTCCCAAGTAGAAAGAATTGATTTTGAGGATAATTTTGCTTTGATAGAAAGAATGGAAGCAATAAGAATGTTTCTTTCCTTTTAATCCCAAAAGGACTACAAAGTATATCATATGGATGCCAAATCAACCTTCCTAAATGGAGGTTTAGAAGAGGAAGTATGCATAGATAAACATGATGGATTTAGGTTATTAGAAGACCCAAACATGGTGTGTAGACTAAAAAAGGGATTGTATAGCCTCAAACAAGCTCCTAGGGCCTGATATGCAAGGTTGGACAAGTACCTGCTTCACCAAGTTTTCAAGAAAGGTATCATAGATAGTAATCTTTACTTCAAGACTGAGGATGAAATAATTTTGATAGTTGTTGTATATGTTGATTATATAATCTTTGGTGGAGATGATGAAATATGCAAGAATTTTGTTGAAGAAATGCATAATGAATTTGAAATGTCAATGATAGGTGAGTTATCCTTCTTTCTTGGTCTTCAAGTTTCTCAACTAAATGATGGTATCTTTATTTCTCAAGAAAAATATGTCAAAGAGATGTTTAAAAAGTTTGGTATGGAATATTTCAAACATGTGAGTACTCATATGGTAACCGGTTGTCATTTGAGAAAAGATGATGAGTCTCCCCTGGCTGATCAGACTCTATACAAATCTATGATTGGAAGCTTGTTGTACTTAACTTCTTCAAGACCTAATATTATGCATGCAGTATGTTTGGTTGTTATATTTCAAGCTAATCATAAATAAATGCATGTGTAGGGGAGAATCTTTAGATATTTGAAGTGCACTCTAGATTATGGATTATGTTATCCAAAAGGTAATGAATTTGAACAAAGTGAATACACTGATGTTGATTGGGTTGGTTGTGTTGATGATAGAAGAAGTAGTTCAATGGTGGTGATTTATTTTTAGAAAACATGTTGGTTTCATGGCATAGTAAGAAGCAAGATTCAATATCTTTTTCAACAGTAGAATTTGAGTATATTGTTGCAACATCTTGTTGTACTCAAGTATTGTGGATGAAGCAAACACTGAAGGATATCAAGATAAATTATGATGAGCCCATTCATATTCTATGTGATAACACAAGTGCCATCAATATTTACAAGAATCCAGTGATGCATTCTAGAACCAAGCACATATCAATCTAATATCGTTTTATGACAGAGAAGGTTGTAGATAAAGAAGTGAAATCAAAGTATGTATCTACAAAGGATCAGGTTGCAGACATTTTCACAAAAGAACTTGCAAAGGATACATTTAAATATCTCAAGAAAAATTTAAGGGTAATTTCCCCTCCATATTCTTACTAGATACATAGTTGGTGCATCTGTCTAGGGGGAGTAGTTCAAGTCATCTTTATTCTTGGACTAATGGGAGCTACCTCTCAGGGGGATTAGGTAGTGGTTGTTGTTAACAGGGGGATCCTGTAAGTTCAAGGATAGATTGTCAAAAGGAAGTCTTTTTGCCCTCTGTCCTTGATGTCAAAGGGGGGGAGATTGTGTACCAAAGTGGTGTGAGGATGGTTTTTCCATCAATGACAAAGGGGGAGATTTTTGCAGTTTGGTTATTATTGATGTCAAAATTTCATTGGAGTATGTTGCAGTCTGGCTGTTTGATTGATAGAATCTCTAAGAAGTGCTATGCATTTCTCCGTTGATGATTTTTTTCTCTTGTGGTTTGGAGAGTTTCATATTGTGTCAAGGTAGGTATGATCCAAGTTTCAAATCATTTGAATTATCGAAAAGTTGTTTTTGATAGTAAAAGACTTAAGTCATTTATGATTCTATGAGGATGTTCTTCGAGGTATAGATATTGGCTCCACATATCTTCGCATTTATAGATTTGGTCGTGTGGATCAAAATTTATGTTCACAAAGATTTGAAGGTGTTATATCCCAAGTTTCGTGTCAATAATCCTTCTATGGAGAAATTTATAAGTGACAGAGTGTAGGATTGTGTTGTCTGGTAGTTGGATTTAATGTTTGTCTACTTGCGCCAATAGAAGGTGGTGAATTTTAGTTGTATGAGTTTGTGTGGACACTCCACATGTATCATAGTGTCTAATGCATGAAGCACATAAATGCATTTCTTATTTCTAGTACCGCATAGATGTTTCAAATTGTTTTGTGAAGATATGCTTTTGTTGAGGCCGACTAAGGCATGTTGATGATGTGTGCCACAATTTTAAGTGTATGTAGAGATTGAGAAGTGTTTGAAGGTGTTTTATGAGTCATGTTGACTCATCTAGGAGAAGTGTAGATAATGTTTTATCATTCTTGTGTACTACCACTAGTGTGGAGGCCGACATGCTACAAGCTACATGTTTCCTTGCTTATGGATGACCTACTTTAAATTTGTGAAGTGTGCAGATGATTCCTATTGAAGATCAAAGGTGTGAAGACCGACATGCTACAAGCTACATTTTTCATTGCTTATGGTTGACCTATTTTGAATTTGTGAAGTGTGCAGATGATTCTATTGAAGATCAAACATGTGAAGAAAGTTTAGGACCAGGTTAAGTATGTTCAATCCTCAAGGTGTGTTCCTCTTCTTGGTAGTCTTTTGGGTCTTTCCCTCTACACGTTTCATGTTGATTGTTTTATCCTTGGGTGACTTGGGGATGTAATATTTTTGTTGTTAAAAAATTATCTTTAGAAATTTGCACCTTATCTAGACTATCATACATGTACTTCATTAAAACCTGTAATCTTGAAAAACCTATAACAATTCATTTTATGGATACTAAAACCCCACCTAATGTCTATGAGACAATAATGGATTTTTTTTGGATAGAAATATAACTTCTAGAGTTGTAATGCCATTTTTCATAGATAAATATTTCCTAGCACAAACTCATGCTTACTCCCCATAGCTTATACCATGAACCATATTTATAAACCTCCTATTGTTGTAGACATGTCTCAAAAATAAGGTTTTGGTTAGAAAACCTCTACAAATTATAATAATCTTGATGAGATCAAGAGTATGATAATAGGTTTCTCCAATTAGTATTAACAATAAAAGTTCAAGTACTTGGGATTTCAACAAGAAATATTGTAATAATAAAAAAGGTCAAGGTCTTAGAGGCCTCCCACTAATGGAAATATTAAAAAAATTCCTTATGCTAAGATGTTATTTATCTCATTCTTTTACACTTTGTAGGAAATGGAGGTAGTGCTCAATGGTAGGCTATGGATGGGGTGTGAGAACTCTCTCTCTCTCTCTCAAGTATTGACTTCCCTCTTTCAACCCTATGACTAAATATCTCAGTTTTGTGCAGGTGTTTGAGTGAGTTTTTCTTAACTCCATCTTCATTTTTTAGAATATACTTACTTTGAGGATGTTGGAAATGTTATTGGTCATTTTTGAAGGTAAACTCAACTGTGTATAACCTTTTCCACTCCATATTTTCCCGTATTTTGGTGGACATCAACATCTTCAAGCCTATTAATGGATAGGTTGTGTTGATGGTTGAGGATAGGAAGTGAATTTAATCACTTGATTATGAGAGCCTACTATTTCATTGTAGGCATTACTTTACTATTGAACATATTTATTTTGAGTGTTCATATCCTTTCCATAGGTTTGCAAGCTTTGATATTTAGTGATGTAATACCCTCCCTAATCATTTGACTATGGATGCATGCATTTTTTATTCTCCTCTATTGAATGAGGTACATGCTTTCTAGTAAATAGATAATTTTGTTATGGATGCTCCTCTTGTAGTAGCTTCCCTTACGGTTGAAGTGGCTTTAGCTATTTTTTTGACCCATGAAAGGATGTCTTTGAAACTAATTTAGGGCTCTCCAATGTTGTATGGCCTCATTTCCCAATTGGTAGACATGGGGGGACTTTCATCATTATTTATAGTTGGTGGATTTCGTGTTGCATTGGACTTCCTTAGATAGACCATTTCCTCATCAGATGAGGTGACCTGGGATGACATGGTAGTAGAGGATGTCCTCCTCTCTCCATGTTTTTTTGAGTTTTAAAATGTTGTATCTTGGATGATTGTTCAAAGAGGGAAGAGAGGTCTTCCTAAATATTTTTCAAAAACCTATCTCTAGGTTAAGGGTGTGCAAATTACAAGGAAGATGTCAAGAATTATATAGATTTATTTTACTTGTTATTGGGCTACTATTGTGTTGTGTTTGATGGTCTATCGTATGGTGTGGGCCAACTAATTTTTTGCTAATGTTTAGATGTTATTGGGTTGTAGGTCACATTTAAGTGTTGTGAGGTAGCTTGGCTATAGTTTCATTATTTTCTAGCTTTTGTGTTGGTTGTCATTTTTGTAAAGGGTTTAAAGGGCCCTTCAAAACCTATTTTACCCTTATAATAAAAAAATAAGAGATATTGTGACAATAATTAAAACCAAGCTTACAAGATAAATATTTATCCTGCACCCATGCTTCCTCAAGCATATGCTCCACCTTTGTAAAGTATAGAATGCATCCCACCATGTCATAATAACCATCTAGATATCTAGTCTTTGTGGCACATATGTAAAATAATATGATTAAGCATATAAATTATAGTGTTTGGATTATAAATTTTGATAATTCACATGAGTTTGTTGTTAACTAGAGCAATTAATTTCTACTAGGAATAACTTGTGTCAATCTATGAATAAAATATTATAACCCTAAGGTCATTGACCCAAGGTTATGAATGAATTTTTAATGTGTAATGAGTAGTCAAAATTTTGTGGAGTAAATGAAGATTCCCTAGTGAATATTCAACCTATGGTGAAATATAATTATTTCACCATAAGAAAAGGACCCTAGAGTTAGAATCTACTATTGTTAAACCTCTTGTTTATAAAATTTGTGTCTTAGAATATTCAACTTCATGTTGTCATCTATTTATAACATATTAGAATTATTTCAAAATATATGTTCAATCTTAGATCAAATGACTCCTATTATTCTAAAGTTTGGTTTCCACTAGATTTAAAGTATCATTTTTTATACTAATAAAAAATGGGATTAAAAGACCTAGACCCAACACAACAAAATAACCAAAAATGCATATGAATAAATTCTCATGATATGTGAAACAAAGCTCAACATAAATAATTTAATATTTTTAAACTAATAAAAAGATAGAGAAACAACCCATAAGCATAAATAAAACATATGAAAAGGCTAGAAATCAACCAAATTTTGCAAGGGACTAGCCACTTGCCATTCCCTATTAAGGAAGTCTAACTTTTTGGTAAATTTGATCTCCTCAAGATCCCTTTCCTTGGAGTTTACTTCCTCTATTTGTAAATTATGCCTTGCATCCTTTCCTTTGATCTCACTCATATTTTAACCACACTATATAAGGGGTGATGACTAGCTTCTAATTATTACGCATAACGTATTCATGTATTTTAATTTTAATGAATTAAGGGAGTGCTATCTCATCATTCCAATACTTAAATCCATTTATGATTTTTCCTATGTTAGCAAGGAGATCAATGGAGGTGTTACCCTCCCTATATATCTGGTTAAATTTTAATTTCTCACTTGAAAATTTCCTTAGTTTCCTCAATGAAAGTCTTATAGACTAGTGGGGAACAGCTCTAGAGTTTAGCATCTCAATAATATTTTTGGGATCTCCTTCCATTACTAAATTGGTAATTCCTTTGTCCCTATCAAGGATAATACCTCAAAGAGTAGTCGAGGTTTCAACATAGTTTTTGGTTTGGATCCCTAAATTCTCTAAAAATGCACCAATCAGTTGGCCTTCATTGTTCCTAATAGGTCCACTCCCTCCCACCTGACCTAAGTTTCTCCTAGACGAGATTCAAAGTATTGTTATTGTTATTGTTAGTCTACAAAAATGATAGATTTTAAAAAAATTAAATGAATTTAAGAGACAAGATTTAATAGTTATTATGGTGTTATAGATGAATGATTTTATTTATTATTTAATTATTAATAAAATTAAGGGTTAGTCATTGTTATGTTTGTATTTATTTATTTTCTTAATAATTTGCATTAAAGAAACAATCAATTATATGATAGTTTATAACACAATCAATAATACGTGTTTTGATGTATATGTTAGAGTTTTTTAAATTTTTAGACAACTTAACAAAGATATAATTGATGTGGTTGCTGTTCATAACCTCAAACAATAGCTCCAAACTCTCAAACAATACTTTTAATATTTTAACTCAGTTATAGAAAAATTCAACTTACATATTAAGAATTTTTTAAGTATAAAGTTAACATACATAACTACATCAATCATCTTTGCTAATTTACATTAATATGATAAGTAGGAGGTATATTTCATAGTGTGTGAACATAATCTAGATGCAATAAGCACTAAGTAGATCATTTATTATCATTAAAAATGAGTTCATTTTAATCAGTACTCATGAAATATATATCAAAAAAATTACGAAATTGAATCTTAATATTAATATTATAATTTATATTAATATAATAAATCACACTCAATAATCTATCCTTAAAATTTAAATAAAAAATCATATCAAAAAACATAAACATAATTTGTTCATCCAATCACATAAATATAATCCATGAAAGATTAGATGTTTGTAGAAAAAAATTAAATATGTATTTCCCTCCACGTAAGATGAATGGTATATAAATGTGCACCCAATGTACTTGTCATTGAATTATGAGTATGTAGGTGTTCATTGAATGTGTTGTGGTAGATAGACATTTTGTAGTGTTTGTGTTTTGTAGCCTACTATTAAGGAGGTACCTATGTAGAACATTCAATGTTGGGGAAATAGGGTGCATATGGAATGATGAAGGAAAAAGGCTAGTAGCTATGTAGGTACCTTCCTCATGCTAATGTCCAAAATTATGCTACTATGTGGGCTACACTTTTGTTTTCTCTCACTATGCATCATTTGTCCATATGTAAAATCAATTTATCATAATTTCCAAGAGTTTTAAATTTAATATGGTATTAGTATATTATTTTTTATATATTCAAAAATAATTTAAATATTGTTTATTTTAATTTAATATGGTATTAGTATAAATCAATGAATTTGTCTCAATAAATTACCAAATTGAATCTTAGTATTAATATTATAATTTATATTAATATAACAAATCACACTTCATAATTCATCCTTAAAATTAAAATAAAAAATAAAAAACATAAACATAATTTATCACTTAAATATAATCCATGAAAAATACATGTCTATGGAAAAAATTACATATGCATTTCCCTCCACGTAAGATGATTGGTACATAAATGTGCACCCAACATACTTGTCACTGAATTATGAGTATGTAGGTGTTCATTGAATGTGTTGTGGTAGATAGACATTTTGTAGTGTTTGTGTTTTGTAGCCTACTATTAAGGAGGTACCTATGTAGAACATTCAATGTTGGGGAAATAGGGTGCATATGGAATGATGAAGGAAAAAGGCTAGTAGCTATATAGGTACCTTCCTCATTCTAATGTGCCCCCACATTTGTCCATGGAGAAGTGGCCAAAATTATGCTACTATCTAGGTGGGCCACACTTTTATTTTTTCTCACTATACATCATTTATCCATATGTAAAATCAATTTATCATAATTTCCAAGAGTTTTAAATTTAATATGGTATTAGTATATTATTTTTTATATATTCAAAAATAATTTAAATATTGTTTATTTTAATTTTATATTTAAAAAATTAATGATAAATTAATTTAATTTAAAAATTATTTTTAAAATTAATTAATTATTTTATATAATTTATTAAAAAAATATTATTATAATAATACAAATTATCATATAAACAATTATTAGATCCTTTCTTGTAATAAAATATATATCTTATTTTTAGTAAATAAAGTAATATAAGTCACTTTGCTTCCAACTTCAAAAAGAACAAATTTGTAAAATTATATTTTAGGATAAAAAATAAATATATATCTTATTTTTAATATGGATAAAAAACAAATATATATCTTATTTTTATCAAAGTAATATAAGTTACTTTGTTTCCAATTTTATTTAGGATATGTTTTAATATGGATAGAAAACAAACTGAGTACATGGTTGAAATAGAAGTCATCTTTTAATATATAATATATTCAAAATTAAACAATTATAATTTAAATGTTAGATTTGAGTTTATTGAGATTTTAGAATATCGATAAAATTAAAGAAAATATATTAATGTTTTCTTATATTTGAAACGTATCATTTTTTTTCTTCTATTAATTCATGTTAAAAATTGTATTATTGTAAAAGTGACAATTATATAATGTGTATTTATTTTAGTTAGATTATTTTTTATATAGTGAAAAATTTATAAAATAACATGATTTTTATTGATAGTTGGTACATAACTAAATTTTTATTTGATTTTAATTGTAAGTCATATATATAATTGTAGAAATGATTCATGGAACTTTAAAATTCAAATTCAAATTTAGGGTTGACATAATCCTTCTCACTTAACAATTTTATACTAAGAAAACGTGAAACATTTTATTTGTCACATTGAGATTGTATTTAAAAGAGTAACACAAATTCATTTATGAATCATCTAACACTTAAATTTATAAGAATTTTTCAATGTTATAATAATTAAAGGGTTTGCTCTATCATTTAAGACATTCACTATATATTTTTCTATTGTTTGTAATCATTCTTCAAATCATTTATCAACATTCTTATGGGGTTTCACAAGGGAGTAATTATCCTTGTAATGACCACACTTGACAACACAACCAAATTTTATTTCCAAAAAAAAAATATATATATATATATATAATGAATGGTTCATAAGGCATAACACTTGCTGAAGGTTTTGCAAATGGGGTAGCAAGCTAAGTGGGTTTTGAAAATGGGGTAGCAAGCTAAGTGGCTCTATAATGTATGGATAAAAAACAAATATATATCTTATTTTTATCAAAGTAATATAAGTTACTTTGTTTCCAATTTTATTTAGGATATGTTTTAATATGGATAGAAAACAAACTGAGTACATGGTTGAAATAGAAGTCATCTTTTAATATATAATATATTCAAAATTAAACAATTATAATTTAAATGTTAGATTTGAGTTTATTGAGATTTTAGAATATCGATAAAATTAAAGAAAATATATTAATGTTTTCTTATATTTGAAACGTATCATTTTTTTTCTTCTATTAATTCATGTTAAAAATTGTATTATTGTAAAAGTGACAATTATATAATGTGTATTTATTTTAGTTAGATTATTTTTTATATAGTGAAAAATTTATAAAATAACATGATTTTTATTGATAGTTGGTACATAACTAAATTTTTATTTGATTTTAATTGTAAGTCATATATATAATTGTAGAAATGATTCATGGAACTTTAAAATTCAAATTCAAATTTAGGGTTGACATAATCCTTCTCACTTAACAATTTTATACTAAGAAAACGTGAAACATTTTATTTGTCACATTGAGATTGTATTTAAAAGAGTAACACAAATTCATTTATGAATCATCTAACACTTAAATTTATAAGAATTTTTCAATGTTATAATAATTAAAGGGTTTGCTCTATCATTTAAGACATTCACTATATATTTTTCTATTGTTTGTAATCATTCTTCAAATCATTTATCAACATTCTTATGGGGTTTCACAAGGGAGTAATTATCCTTGTAATGACCACACTTGACAACACAACCAAATTTTATTTCCAAAAAAAAAATATATATATATATATATAATGAATGGTTCATAAGGCATAACACTTGCTGAAGGTTTTGCAAATGGGGTAGCAAGCTAAGTGGGTTTTGAAAATGGGGTAGCAAGCTAAGTGGCTCTATAATGAATGGTTCGTAAGGCATAACACTTGCTGAAGGTTTTGCAAATGGGGTAGCAAGCTAAGTGGGCTTAACCTTGAGGGAAACTCTATGGTTAAGCGTGCTTGAGTTGGAGCAGTACTGGGATGGGTGACCTGCCGGAACGGACCAATGCTTCATCTTTGTGAGCATCACCTAGATGCAATGAGTGTTAAGTGGACCATTCATTATCATGAGAGATGGGTTCTTGTGAACCACTACTCATGAATCATGGGTCAATGAGTTTGACTCGAAAACTACACAGTTGAATCCTGATAGCAATATCATAATATATGTTCACTTGTGCATCTACATTAGATCTACATTTATATGGGTTGAATTCATAGTTTTGTAATCAAACTCATAGTTGTGGAATTGACATATCTACATCAAATTTTTAACTAAATACTAATATTTCATCATTTAATTTTTGAAACACTTAATTTAAAATATTTATTTTTCTCAAATTTTTAATATGAAATAAATTTTAAATATTAATGTTAATTTCATTCTCTTTTCCAATTATAAAACTAAAATTCACTTTCCACTATAAAATAAAAAATCTACATAATGAAACTTGTATATGAAGTAAATATTTAGGGAGAAAAAAACAATGATGTGCACAAATACAAAGTAGTAAATGAAGAACAAAAATATAGTTAAATGTATTAAAATTAATATTAAGAAAATAACATAATTTATAGATTTTTTTTTAATTTTACAAATTATTTTTAAATAAATAAAATGTTTTGCTAGGTTTTTAAATTAAATTTATAAAATTAATTTAAATGGTTGTGTTAGGATTAGAGGATTATGTGTAATTTTTTTATCATTTATATATTATAAATATTTTATTTACATGGAAAAGGGTGTCCTATTTAGATATAATCTCAAGATTTCATTCTTGACCCTCTCTACCATGTGTTATTAATCATATGATGGTTGTAAGAAATTGCTAAATAGGGATCACTAAGTGGACTATAACTAACATCTTTAATCAACTAAATATAGTCATATGTGAAATATCTGAAGTTATAATTATTGCCTCAGGGTAAAATGTTTGAGAGTTCTTCTTGGACCCTTTGGTCATAGGGCTCAAACTAGTCAACCAAGGAGTTGTCGTCTATGTTCGGAGGGATAATTTTTGAAGTGGGGTGCATAAATTGAATGTGGACCATTTGCATTTGAATTTATCTCATGGTTTTGAGCCCATGCTTTCCTAGGTCTCCTTAGCCCATATATCAAGGGATTAGGATTAAGATTTTATGTAGGATTATGATTCTAGAATTCCTCAAGGTTCAAAGTGTAAATCTCTTATGAAGCACACAGATTGCTATTGTATCATAATTATAGGTTATTTATGAGTTTCTCCTATGAAAGTTGTCTTGGGGTACATTTGGTGTCATTTTGTGTTGTGTTCTATTCTTATATTCTTATCTTCTATTATTTTTATTTTATTAGTGTTATTACCATGTTGAAACTATGTTGAAATTTACATGATAGAAATAAATTTTAATATTATCCTCAAAGTATTAAGATTTAGTGTATAATTTCTTTCATTTAGTATCAGATCCTAGATAAATTATTATATACATGTGACAAGCGTATGGCTAATATTATTTTTTCCTCAAGTAGGATTTTTGTAATTGATCTTTTGTTCTAGAAAATACATATGGAAATAATATTTAGAATGAAGATGTATAATTTTAATGAAGAAACTTTAAGATTTATAAGCTCAAGATGAAGGATCTCCTTGTGGACAAAGACCTATGGGTAGTTTTTTTTTTTTAAACCATCTAACATGAAGATGAGGGCTAATTAGTTGTTGATAGAAAGGAAAATAATTTGGTTTTCGTTCAAAACTTACTACCCCTAAGTGTTTGAGGATAATCACCACCAAATTTCTTATGTGAGACAAAGTCCCTTGTAAACAAGTTTTTCCCTTAGGAAGAAGTTTTAATGTTTATGCATGAGTGATGGAGACTTAAGATGAAGCACTTGAATGCATTTAATATTATGGCGAGTCAAATTTTAACATCCATAGATATGAAGATAGATGAAGAGTAATAATGCATAACCCTTCTATGTTCTTTTATTGATTCATAGAATAACCTAATAGTGGCAATAAATAGCACCATAATAATAATGAGGTGGTGAGTGTATTACCCTCTAAGGAGATGAAACGGAAAACATCAAAATCTATCAAATATGCCTTAAATTCCAAAGGTCGTGAAAAATAAAATGGAAAAGGAAAGAAGAATGACAAGCATGATATTTCTAAGGGGAGATCTAAGTCTTCTAGTAGGTTCAAGGTAAAATATTGGAACTCCAACAATATTGAGTACATTAAGCACTATAAAGAAAAGAAGGTAAATTAGTTTGATAAAAAATTATACTTGAGAGCTCCAATAATGATGGTGATGATGCTTTTATTGTATGCTTTTTTACACATGCACATTAGGGTGCATGCATGATTGATTCTAGAGCCTCCTTTCACACAATTCACAATATGGAGTGGTTCTCAAATTGTGATATATTTGATTATAGATGGGTGTTCTTGGGAGGTAACTCTTCTCTCAAAATATTTGATTTATTCATATGCATGTCGCACTTGGAGATGGAAGGTTGAAAACCCTCTCCAATATTCTACACATTATAGATTTGGTGAGCAATAAAATTTTTATAAGTAAATTGAATGATGTTGGCATAAATGTGGTTTTCAAAAAAGATGGATGCAAGATGGTACATGGGGCCATGTTTTTAGCTAAGGGGTTTTTTTCTAGAACTTTGCTCCATTTAAAAGTTAGCACCATATAATGTTACACTTCTAAGATGGTTGATTCAATGAATCATAAGCTTCCAAAGATAATTACCATGTTATGGCATGAGTATATGGTCCACATTGATGAGAAAGGATTAAATTCCCTAAAATATAAAAAATTAATAGAGGGGCTAACAATTTTTTCCCTAGATTTTGGTTTTTGTGAACATTGTGCATATGGAAAATAAAAGTATTAAGTTTATTTGAGATATGATAAATCTATAGGGATTTTAGATTTGAATTATATTAATCTATTTAATATGGATATACCATTTCTAGTAAAATTCCTATATTATGTATCTTTTTTTGATGACTTCTCCAAAAAATCATGGGCATTTTTCTCACGAATAAATATATCTTAAAATTAAAAAATTGCAAGCCTCTTGTTGAGAATTAGATAGACAAGAAGATCAAGGTGTTGAGAATATATAATGATGGAGAATTATATTCAATAGAGTTTGATATTGTTGGTGTAATTAATTGTTTTGTACCTTGCCCTAGGTCATCATTACACCTTAGTTAAGTTTACTTAGGGACCACATAGGAGTTGTTGGAGATTTTCCACCTTTGGTGGACTTATCATGTTATCACTTTATCATTTCCACCTTTCGTGGACACATCATGTGATTCTTCTCCACCTTTTGTGGTGGTTATCACATTATCACTTTCCCACTTTAGGTGGAGTGATAGCTTTTCATAGTTGTCTCATGTCATAAGATTACGACACTTGTCATAATCTTATGCCCTCCTATGTTCTCACCTTGGCTATATATCCAAGGGGTCTCTACTACATTTGTACATTGATACATACATTATTTCTATTTGCATTATTGGCAGAATACAGTTTATTCTTGTCATATTGTTTCTATCTCTCTTATGCTTGTGCTTCCATTAGGGCTCTAGATCTTGGGTGGCTACCTTCATAGCCAATTCTTACATGGTATCAGAGCTATTGGAGTGCCTTTGGATTGCCATTTTGGAGAGATCTTGAGTGCAATCTTGCATTTTTTTCATAGAAATATCAGATTCTGGGGGGGTTCCATTTTTGGCTTTGTATTGCAGGTGCATTTTGGGAGCTTGTTGCATCAGATTTAAGCTCACCATTGTGTCCGGAGTGTCTGAAAAAGTTAGATTTGTCTTTTGTTTCGTCTCAGTTGGACATTGGAGGCCAAATCTACAAGGGTTTGAAGATCGGAGGTGGTTGCCAGATCCAGGTGGGTTCTACAAGGGAGCAGTTTTCTTCTTTGGAGCCATCTAAGGTACCTCACATCTTTATAGGTGATGACACTCAAGTGGATGTTGAAGACAGAGGTTCGGTTGTCATGGATGATGGAACATTTGAGGATGTTCTCTATGTTCCTAACTTGAGCACCAATCTTCTTTCAATCTACCAAATCACTCACTTTGGAGATGGCAAGAAAGTTGAGTTTCTACCAGATTCAGTTGTGGTCAAAGAACTTAAGGATGATGCCTTGGTTGTAGTGGGACAAGCCAATCCCAACACATGACTTTACTCATTTTCCCACTTTATTCCCAAGTCTCCTTCTACAACATTGCTCACTCATTCAAATTCAGAAAGTAAGTTATGGCATGAGCGGTTTGGACATCTCAATTACATCTATCTTCAGCAGCTTAGCACAAAGGATATGGTTTCAGGACTCCCTCAAATCAGATTTTCAGAAGGTGTTTGTTCAGGTTGTTCCTTGGGTAAGCATCCAGAAGAGAAGTTTGACAAGGGGAAGTCTTGGAGAGCTTTGGAAGTTCTTCTATTGGTTCACAGTGATGTAGCAGGTCCATTTCCAGTGCCATCATTCAACAAGGCCTGCTATGTCCTCACCTTCATTGATGACTACTCTCGCTTCACATGGGTCTATTTTCTTGTTCACAAGAGTGAAGTGTTTGACAAATTTCTAGCCTTCAAGGCTCATGTTGAGAAGCAATCAGGGAAGCAAGTCAAGATTCTCCGCATAGACAATGGAAGGGAATATGTGAACAATAGACTTGAGGAATTTTATACTCTTGAGGGGATTGATATTCAACATTCAGTTGCATACACTCCACAACAGAATGGTGTTGCAGAACGGAAGAACAAAACCCTTAAGGAGATGGCTAGCTGCATGATTCATGCTCGTTCTCTTGGTCCTCAATTTTGGGAAAAAGCTATCAGTTGTGCCACTCACATTCAGAATTGGGTTCCCCATAAGGCATTGAAGGGTATGACTCCTTTTGAGGCTTGGTGTGGTAGAAAACCAGTTGTGAGACACTTCAGAGTTTTTGGTTGTCCAGCTTGGGCACGCATACCTCCAAAGAAATGCAAGGCATTGGAACCTCAGAGTAGGCCTTGCATCTTTGTTGGATATCCTGAAGGTGTCAAGGCATACAGACTTTTGGATCCAGAGACACATGAGTTATTCATTGAGAGGAGTGTTCACTTTGAGGAAAGCTCTCCTAGCTTAGCCTCTAATCCTCCTCTTCCTTCCTCCATAGTGGAAAGTGACAATAGTGACTCAGATGATGATTCTCCCTCAACTCCGACTCACAAGATCACACCTTTGCAGGGTCCACTTGCAGTTGAGGAGCCTCATCCTTCATCTCCTACTAGACCTCGTTGGGCTCGACAGACTCTTGAGTCAGCGGGTTCTCTTGTTGGGGATCCTTCAGATACTCGAAGGACTCGGTCACAACATCAGGATTTTCCACATGCTTTTATTGCTACTGCTTCCGATCCACAGTCCTTCAAGGAAGCATCAGGAGTTCTAGAGTGGGATTCAGCAATGGAGGAAGAGTATAGTTCCTTGATGAGGAACAACACATGGGATTTAGTTCCACTCCCCAAGGGGAGAAAGATGGTTCGATGCAAGTGGATCTATCGGACCAAGTATGCAGCGGATGGAAGTGTGGATAAATACAAGGCTCGGCTTGTGGCAAAAGGTTTCTCACAGGTTCCAGGTGTTGATTACACAGAGACCTTTGCACCCGTTGCTAAGATGAACTCCATTCACTTGACACTTGCTATTGCTGCAGCTCATGGTTGGGTTGTACATCAGATGGATGTGAAGAGTGCATTTCTTCATGGGGATCTTCATGAGGAGATTTACATGGAGCAGCCACAGGGATTCATACACAATTCTTCTTTGGTTTGCAGATTGAAGAAGTCTCTCTATGGCCTCAAACAAGCCCCTAGGGCTTGGTATGCCAAGATGGATTCCTTTCTTCTCTCTGCCGGATTCACCAGGTGTCATTCAGATCCAAATGTCTACATCTTGCGACAAGGTGACTCTCATTTACTACTTGTGCTCTATGTTGATGACTTGATCATTACAGGGAGTACCTCATCCATCATTGGTAGTGTCAAATCTGCTTTGCAGGATAGATTTGCTATGACTGACTTGGGCCTTTTGCACTATTTTCTTGGGATTGAGATCAAACAGTCAACTTCTGGGATATCTCTCTCTCAGCCCAAGTATTCTCTTGATCTTCTAGCTCAGTTTCACATGGCTGATTGTAAGCCTGCTCTGACTCCCTTTCTTTCAGGAGTCAAGCTTGAGGCTAAGTGTTCTACTCCACTTGTTGATGCCACTTTGTATCATCAGCTTGTTGGGAGTCTCATGTACTTGACTCACACATGCCCTGATATCTCCTTTGTAGTTGGCATGGTTTCACGCTTTATGCAGGAACCACATGAGCTTCATTGGAAGGCAGCCAAATACATCTTGCATTACATACAGGATACACATCATCATGGGATTCACTATGCAGTAGGTACAGGACTTACCTTGGTGGGATATACAGATTCTGATTGGGCTGGCGATATTGATGATCGCAAGTCCACTTCTGGTTATAGCTTTCATCTTGGTTCTGGCCCCATTTGTTGGCAGAGTAAGAAGCAACATGCTATTGCTCTTTCTTTGACTGAGGCTGAGTATCGAGGGGCTGTTAATGCAGCTACTGAGGCTATTTGGCTTCAAAATATTCTCACTGAGTTTGGCTTCACTATTCCACGTCCTTCAGTCATTCATTGTGACAATCAGAGTGCCATCCAAATCTCGAAGAATCTGGCTCACCATCAGAGGACCAAACACATCGAGATTCATATGCACTACATTTGAGAGCTGATACAGGAGCAGGTCATTGATTTGCAGTATTGTCCTACGGCAGAGCAGGTTGCAAATATCTTCACCAAACCTTTCACTGAGAGTACCTATCATCATTTGCGAGCTCTCTTGGGGGTGCGGGATGTTTCATCTGAGGGGGTCACTTGACTTCTTCTTTCTCTCTTATGGGGGGGACTTTTTCCTCTTCTAGGGGTTTTTTCCTTCTCATACATTTGAGAGCATTTTCTCTTGTTTTTCATCTCTCTTTTGGGGGGGAGTTTTTTCCCACGTGGTTTTCTCCTTTTCTCCACTTTATGAGAGATTGCATTGCATTTGTACATGGGTACCTAACATGGCCCAGTTGCCAGGACCCATCTTGCATTGTGTACATTCTCCCTAAGTTGCACTTAAGGGGGGGTGTTGGTGTAATTAATTGTTTTGTACCTTGTCCTAGGTCATCATTACACCTTAGTTAAGTTTACTTAGGGACCACATAGGAGTTGTTGGATATTTTTCACCTTTGGTGGACTTATCATGTTATCACTTTATCATTTCCACCTTTCGTGGACACATCATGTGATTCTTCTCCACCTTTTGTGGTAGATCCACCTTTTGTGGTGGTTATCACATTATCACTTTCCCACTTTAGGTGGAGTGATAGCTTTTCACAGTTGTCTCATGTCATAAGATTATGACACTTGTCATAATCTTATGCCCTCCTATGTTCTCACCTTGGCTATATAACCAAGGGGTCTCTACTACATTTGTACATTGATACATATATTATTTCTATTTGCATTATTGGCAGAATACAGTTTATTCTTGTCATATTGTTTCTATCTCTCTTATGCTTGTGCTTCCATTAGGGCTCTAGATCTTGGGTGGCTACCTTCACAGCCAATTCTTACAGATATATTTATAAGGAACATGGTATTGTGATTAATAATACAACTCCATAAACCCCTCCACAAAATGGAGTTCCTGAGGGATTGAACTTGCATTGGTGGATAGATATGTTGGTGTAAATAGGTGTTTTACCTATCTAGGTCCTATTTACATGTTAAATCCACTTAGGTCCTAGGCATATTTAAGTTGTTTAGATAGGATTTTATTTTTTTAGATTTTATTAAATAGTAGTCTCCTAGGGTCATTTAATGTTGGTACTTCATCACATCTTACCTTTATAAGCAAGGCATCATATGTACATTATACTATTCAATTTGGTGATCTTTTATTCATAATTAAAGCATGATATTTCTGAAATTTCTCCCTTGTGGAAGTTATTGTTGTCTTGCAGGTGATCTTAGTGTTGGAAATCGGATGCCATTTAATTGCAATCCTAAACATTATTTATTTCATGTATCTCCTAAGTCCTTGAAATGTGTTCAACAGCACTAGGATTAGGAAGAGAATAATATTTCACGAAATAATCATGTTAATTGACATTTGTAATTAATTCTAAAATTTAAATCATGTGGGGACACCTTGGAGTTAGCTCCTACAAAATAGGAGCACATGGGTGCACACATGGGAGGTGACACTCACCTTGAGTTTAGTTAACTAGTTGGTAAATTGAGTACACTTCATAAATTCATCCTAGGTTCCTTTAAAATAGGGATTTTGATTTATGCATGTTGAGTACCTATAAAATAGGGTTTGAAGTTCAGTTCAAGTTCAGTTTAGTTCAGTTATCTTCAGTTAGTTTTACTTGAATGCTAGTTGACTTTAGTTAACTTGGAATGCATGGCTAATGACTTGAGTTGCATGACAGATAACAGGGACTACCTTCAGTTAATAGGGGATGACCATTCTTGCATGAATGGTGTTGAGAAATGTTTTAGTTAACAAGAATTAATTTGGACCCACCTTGGGTGCCCAAGTTGACTTCTTGGAATTAACTCCTTTGCATGTTAAGATATTTCAAATGGTTGAGTTAAGTGGGCCCTCTTTTGGGCGCCAACTTTGAGGATAAGCTTTGGAGATATTTTTGGAATAAAGGTTGAGTTATGACTTTAGTTTGGGATGCCCAAATGGATGAAGGCGATGATTTGACATTGTTCTTCATGGTAGAACTCTACTTGCAAGAGATAGGCGTACCTTTTAGGGATAGGGCTTGAGCATTGTTATTGTAACTCATTTGGAGTTTACAATGTTGATTAAAGCCTATTTATCTCAAGCAAGTTGAAGAGAGTTATGATCAGTTTTATTGCAGGTTGTGAAGAAGTTTTGGTGAAGGAAAAAGAGGCATTCTCAAGCAAGAATTGGAGATATTGTAATCTACTTCAGAGATTGAATAATAGATTAATTCTTGGTGGGGTTTTTCTCAAAAGGGTTTCTCCATGTTATATGCTTGTGTAATCTTTCTAATATCCTATCTACTTCTATCAAATTTTTTCTACATTCTACAAACAGTAAAATGGATTAATCAGATAATCACCCACAAAGAATCTGTAACAAAGGAAAAGCGTATTTAGATCAACAATATTAAAGTTTTACAAAGTATTAAGCTAAGAAAACACCTCAATTTTCAACACTTAGGGTGTTGACGAGTTCACCATAAACTCTTACATGGTATCAGCGCTTTAGTGTTGAATACTTCTTCCCAGATTTGAGGGACATATATCTTGACGTGAAATTGTTGTTGAGTGCAATTAGGGGTTTTGACGACCTCATGGTTGAATCTAGGGTGTCAGAGAAAGTTAAGTTTGCCTCTGTTTTGTCAAATTTCATCACATTTTGACTAATCTACAAGGGTTTGAAGAAGGGTTTAGTTGTTAGATCCGAGGGGTAATTGATTTTTTGAAGCATTTTGGGTCAAATCTAACCCCGTCATTGCATTTGGAAGGCCCAAGAACCTAAGGAACTATTGTCAATTCATCATTTTTTGAAATCTTGTACCAGGGGCATCAGGCAAAATTTTGGCCTAGGCGGATTTTTCATAAGGTCGTACAGATCTGTACTTGGTCATACTGTACAGTCTACGGAAGTCACATTAGTCTGTAGGTATAGGCGATATATTCAAACATATTATTTGGTGTTAATGGTACTTTGGTTGGCATCATCGACCTCTGTTGTCTTTTTGATGTACTATTCTATTAAGTTGTACTTGGCATTGTTGTTGTCATCTGTTGTCGGCATGTTTTTTAAAACTGCAGGTTCATAAAATTAAAAGTTTTTTTAAAATCTTCTTGGCTGCTAGAGTTTATAAGCCCAAGTCATAGGGCTTGGTTCACATGGGCTCCACACAGTGAATGGGGTTGAAAGCCTCGGGCGACATGGCCTTTGGCTCGTTGTCACCCTAACTGATCCACCCTAGCAATGTTGCTACTGGGTGGCGGTGGGTTTTTAAAAAAACATTTTTACACCTATGGTTCTATGGCGAACCACCTACCAGATATTTGTAGCCCCCAAGGGCCCTAAATTTTGTCCCCAGAGGCCCAATTCAAGCGTTATTTTTAAACGATCATAACTTGCAATCCAGGACTTTTTTTGCCAACAAGATATCTCCAAAAATCTAGCTTCACCAATTTTACAATGGTGTAGATTATTTTTTGATTTTTTTCTATTTTTAGACATTTATTGTTGTTTGAAGTCAAATCTTCATTTTTGGCTCTCAAGCTCATAAATTTTTGCCACAATCTTTGATTTTCACGATTCTTGCAACGTTGGAAAGGTATTGAGGAGATCTATCATGCCATCCATGCCATTTTTTGTTTCTATCCTAAGTATACCATTATTTTAATGTTTCCTTGATGGGTGTCTTGGAGATTACTTAGATATTTTCACAATTGGGAGAGTTCAATTTTGATCTTTGTGTAGAGCCTCTCTAATGTCTAATCAACTTGGTGCTTACTAGTTCTACACACATCTCAAAGGATGAATTACTAACTGAACAATTCATCTTTCACAAGAGGTTGCATTTAATTATCAACTAGGGACTTGTAAACTTTAGATAGTGATGGCACAATATATGTGTTCATAAATCCTAGACACATCATACATCAATGAAATATAGGCAGTTACACATGTGCAAAGGAGTATAAACGCTAGAAAGTGAAATAAATTACTAATTCACAAAATAAGAGAAATAAATATAAGTTGTTACCTTATGCTACGTGTACCCAACACTTAAGACTACAACTGTCAATTGTTAAAACTATGGTATCCTAACCTAGCTAATCTCTTTGGAGGATGAAACCAAGATAAAGCTATAGAATTCAATTTGAAACTATAAAATGTCATTCATGAATTACATGCATATAATTGGAAACTACTTACTAACTTCAACAATGCATCAATTAATCTAATAACAGAAAATGAAGCAGATTAGCAGTACCTCCAGTGGTCCTAGCTTGAGTTGCTTCTTCCACAGGGGTTTTCATACACTCACTCAGAAATTCATGATATCTGTTGTACCCTAACCATTTTTTTTGCTTCATTAAGGCATTTTTCTTAAAATGGTTTAAACCTTGTAAAAATGATGTCAAAACATAGTTTTTGGGTAAATCAAGTATGGGCTTTGATTCAGTGTGATGCCAGGTAGAAACTGGCAAAATTTGAAAAAAATAAAAATTAGGGTTTTTGGACCCCTGCTTTTAGGTCAAAAACCCTAAAAATTGAAACTTGTTAGAATTGACTGAAAATAGTTCTGATTAGCTTATTTTGCTACACGATCATAATGGTGAAGTCAGATTCAGTTAAAACTCAGTTTAAGTCTGATGGGTAGTTTTCTCTTTTTCAAGTAAAAAGCTACGATCTCTGAGGTCAACAATGGCAGATGGCCAGGTGTCAGGTGTCGAAATCAAAGATTAAAACGCTACGGTGAAGATTCTATGGCGATATTTTTCTAAAATAATGCTTCGTCTTGGAGGGGTTTTTCATCGAGGTAAAAATGTTGAAATGTTTTCTAACTCTGGAGCAAAAGCGCACCTGTGAGCCAGGGGTGCCCTTGATTTTGGGGATCTAGATAGTCTTTATGAGACTTATTACTTCCAGGAAGATTTCTCTGGAATCCTATCATCTTTGCAATGATCCTACCAACCAGTTCGATGGACATGTCTAGCACCTGAAATTGGAGATCAAACATGAAATGAGGGAGATGAAAAAATAAAAAACACTGGAGTGAAAAGTGTGCCCCTTAGCTAGGGGCACCCATCTTTTTGAAGCACCAGATGAAGGTTTATGATCAAATGACACCTAGGATGTTTGTCTCAAACTTGGTTTGGCTTCTCAACGCATCCATCGGTGGGTGAATTTGAGTTGCTGAACTATCGGAATCAGGAGTCAAACATAGTGTTTTAGTCATGGTAAAAATGTCAAGGAATAACAAAAGCGCCCCTGGCAAGGTTTTAGAGCCTCAAATGGAGTCTTTTTGGTCAGCTCAAATACTCATTATGTCTGTGATACTTCCAACATTCCTTTGCATACCTCAGTCGGGTTAGAAGACTTGTCAACAACCTACAATAGGAGTTTAAGTGATTTTTAGCCAGTTGCAAAAATGGCTACCTCTGGGAAGAAAAGCGCCCCTGGAGGCCAAGGGCACCCATGTTTTTCAACTACCAGGTGATGTTTTTATGAGAAGTTCTCTCCAAGAGCTCTTGTTCAGAATCCAGCCAGCTTCGCAGTGAGCCTATCAGCTAGTTCTGAAGTTTTTCCAAACACTGGGAAACGTAAGATGAAGTAAGGTCAAAATCACCTTGAAAATGATGAAAATGTATGAAATTTTTTCCATCTGAGGTCAAAAGCGCCCTTGAAGGCCAAGCGCGCCCTGAATTTTAAGGCCTCAGATGGTAGAATTAGGGTTTACAACCTCAAGGAGACTCTTGTCAAATTTGATCTTGCTCTTCAATGAAACTATCAGCTGGACTCTCTGACATGCCAATCAATTAGAATTGGTGATTGAACATGGGCTCTGGTGACGTTTTCAAATTCAATTTTTCAAAAATTTGGCTGTCTGGGAAGAAAACCTAAAGTCAAAGGTTGACTTTTTGAACTCAAGAGAGGTGGTGCCCTAGAAAGGTGGAGACAGTTAACTGAAATTAGCTCTCCAGTTTAACTCTTCAAGTTGACTTCTTCTTGACTTCATTTTTGCTTGTAACTAGGTGACTTCTTTTTGCATGCACAGTTAACTGAGGTTTTTAGAGGTGGCACCCTAATTAGGGCATATTTCTCAACCAGTTAACTATTTTGAGGCCCAGCTACAAACAAGGCATTAGTTTTGGAGGTCCAATTAGAAGGCTAGATCCATTTTCAAGATAATGCATGCATTTGTGATGCCTTTGAGGATAAATTTTTATTTATTTAGACATAGGCGTCCATTATTCTTCATTGCAGGTGAGAGAAAACACGCCTTTCTTGAGAAAATAAAGATCTGAAGGTGCTATAGGTGTTAGATTTTTGTGTTCTTCGTAGCGCCAAGTCCAGAATGTTCAGAGGAAGAATATTACAGACTTCACTTCTCAATTGCATGCAAACTACATTGAATCCAATTCAAGCATAGGCGATTTTTTCAGAGACAGAACAAAAACTTCTATTTCTCTCTCTTAAAATTCTTCTATTCTCGTCTTAGGTTTTCTCCCGCATATCAAAGCAAACAGTGAATTTTTTAGAAAGAGATCATCTGGGTTCACATATTTCAGCAACAACAACAAAATCCATGTCTTAGATTTTTTCAAGAAAATTGCCCCATTGCTTCACATTCTGAAGCACTATGCTTTTTTTCCGAAGATTCCTTTTCATGTAGGTCAAAAACTCATTTTTTCCAAAATCGAAGCATCTAGATTGGCTTAGAATTCCATTGCCTACAAAACCCATGTTTTAGTTTTTCACGGGAAAAATTTCCCCCAAAGCCCCTACAACCACTACAGTTCTCAATTGAAAACCTTTTACATGCGGGCGTAAAACTTAATTTTTTGAAAAATGGAGGATCTTGGTCTTTTCAACTCACCAACGCCTACAATACCCATATTTAATTTTTTGAAAAATGGAGGATCTAGGCCTTTCATCTCACCAGCACCTACAATACCCATATTTAATTTTTTGAAAAACGAAGGATTTGGGTCCTTTCAGCTCACCAGCGCCTACAATACCCATATGCAAATTTTTCTCGCGAATTTTTTTCCCGGGAACCCCCTATGACCATTAAAGCTCTCAATCGAAAAACTCTTGTATGCCAAGGCAAAAGGTGTTTTTTCAAATTTCTGGCATTGTGGGTTTGCTTAGAGTTATTTTCTCTACAAAACCCACATCTCAAAATTTTTCGTGGAAATTGCCCCTCAAGTTATTTTTAGCCTTGTCATAAGTTATTTTTAGCTTTCCAGAAACGTTGTCAAAACATAGTCATGTTTACAATCAAAAGGCGAGTTTTTCTAAATGTAGTTCACTCAAACTAAATTCAAGACCAAATTGGTTTTAATTCCACTTTCATAAGAAAAGTTGTCACTGTTTTGCATCAAACGCATCAGGAGGGTTGATTTAGACAACTTGACATGCATAGTCACTCAAAGTCCACATGGTTTCATACCTCGTATAGTTGATAGCCTTCCCAGGCCAGTTTAGAGGGTTGATGCCATTGGAATTTTGTGTGTGCGGCAGGTTTGTGTGCATTTCTCACAGCTAGAGTGTTTGCGGTCAAACTTCATGGTTTCATCATGCAACACTTTTCCATGAGAAGAATCAAGAAAAGCGTCAAAGGCATAAAGTTGAAGAAAAAACAAAGGCCATCACTCCAGTTGCGGAGCCTCCAGAGTTACCAATCAGTGAATTTCCAATTAATGTTGCGTAGACTGAGTTCCAGAATCTGGTTCATGAGAGGTCTTGATGGTGATCTTGAGGCATCCAAGTTGGATCACTTCTCAGTGATGACTACCAGTTTCAACAAGGTGACTGCAAAAGTCAAAGAAAGTCAAAGGGCAATCAAGGATGGAGAAAAGGAGGTGAGCAGGCAGTTCATCATCGTGGATAGCGTCAAAGTGCCAAAGGACAAGACCATCAACAAGTTCCTGGATGAGGTGATAGACAAAGAAGGCTTGTAGAAGATAGCCAGTTAGAACTTGTAGTTATTTTTGAGGATAGAGTCAGAAGCAGCAATTAACTCAACGTCATTTCTTGAGTTCTCATTGTTGATCTCATGCACACCTATCTCATTCCTGGAGATGTCTTCGCAGAAGGGTGGAATTTCAATTAGGATCCAATTAACTGATGTTAGTTATCATTAGCTCTCATTTCAATAAGGATGTGCATGTTGCACATGTCTATTTAGTCTAGTCTTGTTTCAATTAACTAATGGCAGCTTTCTAGTTAACTGTATAGTTTCATTTATTTAGAACTTAGAGAATAAATTATCGCATGCTTGTGAGACTGTAGTTGACTCAAGGTGATTTTAGGGTTCCCTACACCTTTGATGTCTATAAATAAGAGCACCCTTGCGCATTTGTAATTAACTTTTGCACAAGATAGTAATATATGTTGCACCACCTTGCCTGAAATATTTTATGTTTTGTATTTGTTCATGAGCTTTTATTGTGATAATAAATAGTTGTGTCACCTTGCCTGAATGTTATTGTTATGGTGTTTGTTCAAACTTTGTTAAATGGGGTTGCTATTTTGATCATTTATTGTATGTGTGTCTCACCAATGCAATTTTCTTTCCTAGTTTGCTACCTTGTGTTGTGTTAATAGTTATTCTTTCAATCTATGCCTTGGATAGGGGTCCCTCCTCCTTGGAAATTTAGGAAGAATAAATATCGTCTAAGTTTCGTTACCAATAAGCTTGTTGCATATCTACGCCTCAGATAGGGGTTCCTCCTCGTAAATTTAGTAATTGAGCTTATCATTTGATGTTGTGCCTAATAAACTTAATATTAGCCTATGCCTCAGATAGGGGTTCCTCCTCCTTGGAAATCATGTTATAGAGTTTATCGTATAATCACATTCATGATCCTAATTCCTCATGCTATGTTTTTCTTGAGGGAATAGGATAGATTAAAAGCATTTAGTTTTAGTTGTAGTTAAGACCTGCAAAACCAGAGAAAATACTTAGTTGCAACGTTCTTGGTTTCCTTAACCTTGTGCCTCTTCCAACTAAGTCAAAAAGATAGGATTTAGAATCATTTACTTTTTCACGCATATCAGTAAAAGAGGGAGCTTCCCCTCCTAATTTGAAGAGCAGCCATTACATATTGTGCATAGTTGTTTGTACCAACTCACACTCCAAAGGTGGTAATTGTTATGCCAACAGTTTTCTGGTGCCCACCATGGGGCACGAGGCAAGAAAAATTCAAGAAAGCTTCACGCTTTATGTCATGGGAATGACCATTTGGCATCCTACTGCTCCAGTTCAACAACCAGGACGCACTCCAGCTATCATACAACCGAACTTTGTGTTGATTCAAGGCGAGCAATCAGACATCATCATTAGCCTACGAAGTTTTATCTTTGACAATCATACATCATCTACTTAGTGGAGAAACACAGCTACTACTCTAGACAAAGAAGAAGAAAGAGCGGATCTTGCAGCCGGTCGATCAGTTTTGCCACCACCCGTGTGGGAATAAAGCATCTTGGCTTACCAAGTATACTCGAGGAGGAGAAATAATCCTCCTATTCAAGAAGAGACGATCTTTGAAGAGGTTCCTAAGCATTTCCTAGAAGAACCTGAAGAAGAATCTCTAGCCCCAGCTGAAGCAATGGGCGACAACAATAACAACAACAACAATCCCATCGGTCGAAACGGAACAAATTTGAGATGTCCAACCCCACTGCCTTGGGGAGACAACATCAGACCGTTGGCCTTAGCAGGACACCATGAGCTACCCAAGGGATCGCGAAAGCATTTTCCTCAATTCCATGGTGATGGATCCAAACATCCTGATGAACACATTTCAGCATTCACAATGGCTTGTTCCGTTTTGCATGTTCCATACAAAGACATAGTTGTTTGTCTCTTTGTTGAAACTTTGGAGAATAACACTTCAGACTGGTTCCATAATCTTGAGCCAGGGATTATCACAAGTTGGGTAGTCATGAGCGAAAAATTCTTGGGGAGATTCAAGCCTGTTGAGGATAGCCACCACTTATTTGCACAACTCTCAAACTCAAATATGGAGCCTACAGAACCGGTGAGAGAATTCGTAGCAAGGTTTAATCGCCTTGTCACACGTCTTTCCCATACACTCAACCCGTCTGATGAGATTTTGATGAGTAGCTTCATCAACGCACTACCGTCAAAAATAACCTTTTTCTTGAAGGGAATCCAAGGAGTAGATCTACATCTTACACAATAAGAAGGAATCAAAATTGAAGATAACATGATTACGATAGGAAAGATGAAGAATTATTCAATCAGATCGCTTGTTCAAGTGTCTGATGATCCACTGCTACAGAAGGTAGCCAATGAGGTGAAAATTCTCAAAAGACAATCACCCGCACAAGGGCAACAAGCATTGCCTACACCACCGCCATATAAACCTCAGCAGCCATACTAGCCAAAGAGGAATAACTTCCAACCATTCAACAATTACAAATCAAGGTTTTCACAAGGATAATCAAGATAGCTTGTTGATACTGAGAATCCTACGACCTATTGCTCTTTCCATGACACAGTTGAACACACCAGAGCCACATGTTCGGAAAATCAAAGAATGAATCAGATCATGGGATTTGTTGATGCTGCTCCAAGTACAAGCTTCATACCTTCACCAACTACAAATGTTGTCTCAACACATATGGATGACTTTGATGGCGAATCTGCAACGGGATACTTTGACAGAGAACCCATTAATGAACAAGAAGAAGAAGACTACCACCAGTACTCTCTTGCAGTCAATCATGAGAACATCTCATTGTCTGTGTTCAAATGTGCTCAACATTTCAAAGCATAGAAAGAAGAAGAGGAAAATCAGAAGTCAGGTGAAAATGGAAAGGAGGTGCCTTCCACTTCCAATCCCAAGTCTTCACAAGTGAACACCATTCTGGTTGCTCAGGATCCAACCTCAACAAACATCAACATTGTGTCTTCCATGATGAAGACGAAGGTACAAATCTCACAATTGGATTATCTTTAGGATCATCCGGAGCAGTTGGATCGAATCCTCAAGGTGGTAAAGAAGAAGGTTGTAATCCAGCCTACATTGCTTGAATCCTTCATTCCACACGAAGACAAGCCAAAACCATTCTATATATCTTTGTATATAGGAGGTTTTAAACTCAACAATTGCATCATAGATAACAGAGCTTCAGACAACGTCATGCCTTTACAGATCATGAACGCGTTAGGACTTTTGTGCACCGAAATAAAAGAAAAATGTTATTCACTTGAGTCAAAGCCAATGTCGTTGGTTGGTCAACTGAAAGATGCACAAGTAAGGCTAGCATCTTGTCTTGAAAATAAATTCATGATGACTATCTTGATCGCTGACATTCCAACCAGTTACGGGATGTTGTTCAGTAGGAGTTTCTGCAAAGACCTCGGAGGTGAAATTCAATTGAATTGGTCGTTCGCAATAATTCCATTGAAGAAGGGCACTTTCAAGCTGGAGCCTGAGGTGAAGTCAAAGTTCACGGTGGTGAAGTCCCAAGTTCCACATGCACAAGTATTATATCAATACACGGGTCCGGGGACATATGCTATGATATCTGATGTAATTGAAGACTGTCAAAATTTTACGCTTTCCACGACTACATCATATAAAGAATCAAAGGTGTGGACAATGTATTTTGATGGCAGTTGCTCAACATCAGGTTCAGGAGTGGGAGTAGTGATCATCTCTCCCGAAGGTTGTCTATATTCGTTCGCATACAGGTTACAATTTGAATGCACCAATAACATTGTTGAATACAAGGCACTCTTATTAGGTCTCAAGAATGTGAAGGATATGGGGATCAAATTGCTTAAAGTTGAAGGAGATGTAGAGTTGATTGTTCAATAGACCAGGGAGCAGTTTCAAGGTAGAAAGAATTGCCTTCAATCATATAGACAGAGGGTGTGGAATGTCATTGACCGGTTTGATGCATTTGACATCAAATATATTCCAAAAATAGACAATAGCAGAGTTGATGCCCTTGCCGTATCAGCTGCTCTTTTCATGCCACATTCTAACTTTCGTCAGAATTATTTTGTTATTGATTTAATCTACAGGCAAGCTATACTAGATAATGCAAACAACTGGCAAGTCTTTGATGACAATGATGACATCAAATAGTTTCTTGTTATTGGAGACAACTACAAAGAATTGTTCTTTGAAGGAAGTTCTACTCCTTTCAAAGAGTCAATTATAGAAGACTCTAAAGCTACAAACTCTAGGATCATTCAGTTGAGAGGAAATCAAATTCCTAAGGGTTTCGTTTCTTTAGAGAACATTTTTGACCGGCATGACCGATACATCCAAGATCAGAAGATGTCAGGTGCTAATACTTCTGCAAAGCATTACCAAGTGAACATCGGCACTGAAGACAAGCCTCGACTTGTTAATTTACACAAGTGTTGTACTCCAGAAGAAGTTGAGAAGTTTACCACCTTGTTCAAGCAATACAAGGATGTATTTTCCTGGTCATACCAAGACTTGAAGGTCTTCACACCCGTAGAATTGTCACATACAATTCCTCTGAAGTTTGATGTCAAGCCTTTCAAGCAAAAGCAGAGACATTATAATCCATGGATTAAAGATACTATCTATGCAGAGATTCAGAAGATGGTGGACTTGAAGATCATTTTTCCAATTCATCACTCCACTTGGGTGTCAAACATAGTTCCTGTGCACAAAAAGAACGGTGAAATCAGAATTTGTGTGGATTTCAGGAATTTGAATCAATCGTCCTTAAAGGACAATTACCCCTTACCAATCATGGAGCATACCTTGTAGACAGTCACCAGTTCGGAGATGCTATCACTTCTTGATTTCTCCGAATATAATCAGATTGCAATGGCAGAGGATGATCAGATCAAAATAGCTTTCACCACACCATGGGGGACATTTTCTTATGAGAGGATGCCTTTCGGCCTCATAAATTTCGGTGCTACTTTTCAAAGGGCCATGGATTTGGCTTTTGGGGATCTCAAGAACAAAATAATAGTTGTCTATCTTGATGACTTAACCATTTTCTCAAATAAACAAGATGACCACTTTTCGCATCTCATGAAAGTTTTTGAAAGATGCAGGTACCATAAGATCTCATTGAATCCTAAGAAGACTATCTTTGTGGTGATGGAGGGAAAGTTTCTTGGCCATATCATTTCCAAGGAGGGAACCAAAATTGACCCAAATCGGGTTGATTTAATTAAGAACATGTCTCTTCCTACCAACAAAACACAAGTGCACTCTTTTTTCAGTAAAGTGAACTTTATCAGGAGGTTTGTACCATATTTTTTGGAGCTAACGAAGGAGATCTCAGCTATGGTGAAAAATACATCCACTTTCATATGGACAAAAGAAGGCAAGCAAGTCTTTATTAAAATCAAAGCAGTTATTGCTAACGTACCAATGTTGGTTCGTCCTGACTTTCAAAAGGATTGTATCCTCTATTGTTATGCGTCAGAACACATGTTGTTTGCTATATTGACTCAAAAGCTCAGTGAAGAAGGAGAATCTCCAATTGCTTTCATGAGTACCAGTTTTAAAGATAGTGAATTGCGCTATTCTCAAATTGAGAAGAATGCATATGCTATTGTCAGAGATTTCAAGGCTTTCAAATTCTATATCTTGAATTCACATACAATGGTGTTTATCACCGATCTAGCAGTAAAAAGTGTGTTGACTCAACAAGAGATGGGCACGAAAAGAGGAAACTAGATCGTAAAAATTCAAGAGTACAATCTGGAGATCAAGCCAACCAAGCTCATCCGTGGGCAAGGTCTTTGTCAATATTTGGCAGAAGATGGAGATCAGAAGTATCAAAGCAATGGTGAAATTGAAACTAAACCTGAAGAGGATCTTCCTTTGGTCCTATTAGTTGATTCTGCAGAGGAATGGTACACAGCTTTGTGGTATTATTCAACTTATGGAGAATGTCCACGTCACATGGACAAACAACAGAAGAGAACATTGAAGTTGAAATCACAGAACTTTGTGCTTGTCAATAACATTTTGTACAAGCGTGGCCTTGACAGAAATTTCCTTTTATACGTCGGCAGAGACTAACAACAGAGATTGTTGGATTCTTTTCATAGTCAAGTGTGTGGTGGTCACTTCTCGTCAAGAGTCACTAAATTCAAGATCTTGCAAGCATGGTTCTATTGGCCTACCATGTTTCACGACGCATATGAATGGGTGTACAGGTGTCAGACATAATAGCAGTTTGCTGGTAAAGTCAGATTGGCGGCTACTCCACTCAGGCCAATTATCATCGATGCTCCATTTCAGCAATGGAGTATAGATTTCATAGGTCCCATCAATCCACATTCCAGCAAGAGGCGTGTTTATGTCCTTACGGCGACTGATTATTTTACAAAATGGGTTGAAGTTGTTCCTACCAAGCGAGCTACCTCGGAAGCTGTTTGTGAATTTTTGAAGGAGAACATCATTTCACACTTTGGGGTGCCTCATAAAATTGTGGCCGATAATGCAACGAGTTTATTGTCAAAGGAATTACTTAATTTTTGTTTTGATCACGACATCATGTTGTCACATTCATCAGATTATTACCCTCAAGGTAATGGACAGGCCGAATCTTCAAACAAGAATATAGTCACAATCGTGTGTAAGCTAGCTGACTCAAATCAGAAAGCTTGGCACAGAAAGATATATGATGCTCTTTGGGCGGATAGAGTCACTCCCAAAAGAGCCATCAGCACTTTGCCTTTTACACTTTTGTATGGTACATAAGCAATGTTACCCATTATACTAGAGTTGTTCGCCTTGCAACTGGCATCCACAGTGGAGGAAGGTGAGTTCAAAGATCCCATCAAGAAGAGGATTTTGTACTTGATGAAGCTAGAAGAGGAAAGGATGGAGGACGTCAACAAAATCACTTAGTATCAAGAGCGAGTGAAGAAGATTTTTTATAAGAAGGCTCGTTAGAGAGACTTTGAAATTGGATATCAAGTCCTATTATGGGACAAAAGACACAAACCTAAAGGAATGCATGGAAATTTTGATTCCTTATGATTAGGGCCCTTCCAAATCCATGAATCAAGAGGAGAGAACACATACATTCTCTCACATCCAAATGGAAGGCTTCTCCCACTGCCATATAACGGACAATATCTCAAGCACTTCATCCCTATAGGGGAGGAGTAAAATTTTTGTGAATAATTTTTTATACTTTTTCATTATGTCATAATGTGTCTCCCCATTCTATGATGTTATGTAATGTTTTAGGTGATTTAGGTAGTCTTGTTTTAGGTGATTTTTAGGAAAAGTCTAAGTATTAGGTGATTAGGAAAGAAAGTCCTGACTCCAATGCCCAATTGTTAAGTCATTGGTCTACAAAAACTCAAAAATTCTCGAATTCTCCTATGTCATAGGTGTCCGACATGATCACCAGACGGAGCCTAATGTTGTACACAAACCAATTTTTTTGCTTCATTAAGGCATTTTCCTTAAAATAATTTAAACCTTGTAAAAATGATGTCAAAACATAGTTTTTGGGCAAATCAAGTATGGGCTTTGAGTCAGTGTGATGCCAGGAAGATACTGGAAAAATTTGAAAATTAGGGTTTTTGGACCCCTATTTTTAGGTCAAAAAACCCTAAAAATTGAACTTGTCAGAATTGACTGAAAATGGTTTTGATTGGCTTATTTTGCTTCACGATCACAATGGTGAAGTCAAATTCAGTTAAAACTCAGTTTAAGTCTGATGGGTAGCTTTCGCTTTTTCAAGTAAAAAGTTAGGATCTCTGAGGTCAACAATGGCAGATGGTCAAGTGCAAAGTGTCGAAATCTAAGCTTGAAATGCTATGGTGAGATTTGTCTAGAATAATGCCTTGTCTCAGAGGGGTTTTTTTCTCGAGGTGAAAATGCTAAAAAAAAATTTAACTCTGGAGCAAAAGCGCACCTGTGAGCTAGGGGTGCCCTTGATTTTAGGGATCTAGATCAACTTTCTGAGACTTGTTACTTCCAGGAAGAGTTCTTTGGAATCTTGTCAACTTCGCGATAAGCCTACCAGCCAGTTCGACAGACATGTCTAACACTTGAAACTAGAGATCAAACGTAGGGAGATGAAAAAATGACTAACACTGGAGTGAAAAGAATGCCCCTTAGCCAGGGGCACCCATGTTTCTGAAGCACCAAATGAAGGTTTCTGATCAAATGACACCTAGGATGTTTGTCTCAAACTTGGTCTAGATTCACAACGCATCCGTCAGCGGGTGAATCTGAGTTGTTGAACTGCTGGAATCAACAGTCAAACATAGGGTTTCAGTCATGGTCAAAATGTCAAGGAATAGCAAAAGCGCCCTTGGAGGCCAGGGGCGCCCAAGGTTTTGAAGCCTCAAATGGACTCTTTTTGGTCATCTTAGATGTTCATTCTATTTGTGATGCTTCCAAATTTCCTTTGCATACCCCAGTTGGGTCAACAGCCTGTAGTGGTGGTTTAAGTGATTTTTAGCCAGTTGCAAAAATGGCTCTGGGAAGAAAAGTGCCCCTGGAGGCCAAGGGCGCCCATGTTTTTCAACTGCCAAATGATATTTTTATGAGAACTGCTCTCCAGGATCTCTTGTTCAGAATCCAACTAGCTCTGCAGTGATCTTATCAGCTAGTTCTAAAGTTTTTTCGAACACTGGGAAACATAAGATGAAGTGAGGTCAAAATCACCTTGAAAATGATGAAAATGTATGAAATTTTGTGTAAGTCTGAGGTCAAAAGCACCCCTGAAGGCCAAGCACGCCCTGAATTTTGAGGCCTCATATGGTAGAATTAGGGTCTACAAACTCAAGGAGACTCTTGTCAAATTTGATCTTGCTCTTCAATGAAACTATCTGTCGGCCTATTTGACATGTCAGTCAATCATAATCAGTGATTGAACATGGGCTCCGGAGACATTTTCAAATTCAAATTTTCAAAAATTTGGCTATCTGGGAAGAAACACCTAAAGTCAAAGGTTGACTTTTTGAACTCAAGAAAGGTGGCACCCTATAAAGGTGGAGACAATTAACTGAAATTAGCTCTCCAGTTTAACTCTTCAAGTTGACTTCTTCTTGACTTCATTTTTGCTTGTAACTAGGCGACTTCTTTTTGCATGCACAGTTAACTAAGGTTTTTAGAGGTAGCGCCCTAATTAGGGCATATTTCTCAACAAGTTAACTGTTTTGAGGCCCAGTTACAAGAAAGGCGTTAGTTTTGGAGGTCCAATCAGAAGGCTAGCATCATTTTCAAGATAATGCATGCAATTGTGACGCCTTTGAGGATATTTTTTTATTTATTAAGGCATAGGCGTCCATTATTCTTAATTGGAGGTGAGAGAAAACACGCCTTTCTTGAGCAAATAAAGATATGAAGGTGGTACAGGTGTCAGGTTTCAGTGTTCTTCGTAGCGCCAGGTCCAGAATGTTCAGAGGAAGAATATTAAAGACTTCATTTTTCAATTGCATGCAGACTACATCGAATCCAATTCAAGCATAGGCGAACTTTTCAGAGACAGAACAAAAACTTATATTTCTCTCTCTAGAAATTCTTCTATTATCGTCTTAAGTTTTCTCCTGCATGTCAAAGCAAACAACAAAATTTTCAGAAACAGATCATCTCGGTTCACATATTTCAGCAACAGTAGCAAAACCCGTGTCTTAGATTTTTTCGAGAAAATTGCCCCACTGCTTCACATTCTGAAGCACTGTGCTTTTTTTTGAAGATTCCATTGCATGTGGGTCAAAAACTCAATTTTTCCAAAATTGAATCATGTGTGTTGGCTTCGAATTTCATTGCCTACAAAACCCATGTTTTAGTTTTTCTCGAGAAAAATTGCCCCTAAAGCCCCTACAGCCACTACAATTCTCAAGTGAAAACCTTTTGCATGCGGGCCTACAACTTAATTTTTGAAAAAACGGAGGATCTGGGTCTTTTTAGCTCACCAATGCCTACAATACCCATATGACAGTTTTCCTCGAGAATTTTTTCCCTGGGAACCCTCTACGGCCATTAAAGCTCTTAATCGAAAAACTCTTGCATGCCAAGGCAAATTTTTGTTTTTTAAATTTCTGACATTGTGGGTTTGCTTAGAATTATTTTCTCTACAAAACCCATGTCTCAGAATTTTTCGTGAAAATTGCCCCTCAATAGTTTATTTTTAGCCTCACCATAAGCTATTTTTAGCTTTCCGAAAAAGTTGTCAGAACATAGCCGTGTTTACAGTCAACAAGCGAGTTTTTCTGAATGCAGTTCACTCAAACTGAATTCAAGACCAAATTGGTTTTAATTCCGATTTCATAAGAAAAGTTGACACTGTTTTGCATCAAACACATCCAGAGGGTTGATTTAGACAATTTGACAAGCGTAGTCACTCAAAGTCCACATGGTTTCATACCTCATATAGTTGATAGCCTTCCCAGACCAGTTTAGAGGGTTGATAGCATTGGAGTTCTGTGTGTGCGGTGGGTTCGTGTGCATTTCTCAAAGCCAGAGTGTTCACGGTCAAACTTCGTGGTTTCATCGTGCAACACTTTTCCATGAGAAGAATCGAGAAAAGCATCAAAGGCATAAAGTTGAAGAAGAAATAGAGGCCATCACTCCAGTTGCGGAGCCGCCAGAGTTACCAATCAGTGAATTGCCAGTTGATGTTGCGCAAACTGAGTTCCAAAATCTGGTTCATGAGAGGTCTTGATGGTGATCTTGAGGCGTCCAAGTTGGATCACTTCTCAATGATGACTACCGGTTTCAACAAAGTGACTGCAAAAGTCAGAGAAAGTCAAAGGGCGATCAAGGATGGAGAAAAGGAGGTGAACAAGTAATTCATCATCATTGGCATCATCAAAGTGCCAGAGGATGATACCATCGACAATTTTTTGGATGAGGTGATAGACAGAGAAGGCTTGTAGAAGACAACCAATTAGAACTTGTAGTTATTTTCGAGGATAGAGTCAGAAGCAACAGCTAACTTCATTTCTTGAGTTCTCATTGTTGATCTCATGCATGCCTATCTCATTCTTGGAGATATCTTCGCAGAAGGATGGACTTTCAATTAGGATCTAGTTGACTAATGTTAGCTATTAGTTAGCTCTCATTTCAATAAGGATGTGCATGTTGCACATGTCTATTTAGTCTAGTCTTATTTCTGTTAACTAATGGTAGCTTTACAGTTAACTATATAGTTTCATTTATTTAGAACTTAGAGAATAAATTCTCGCATGCTTGTGAGACTGTAGTTGACTCAAGGTGATTTTAGGTTTCCCTACACCTTTGATGTCTATAAATAAGAGAACCCTTGCTCATTTGTAATTAAATTTTGCATGAGATAGTAATATGTGTTGCACCACCTTGCCTGAAATATTGTTGTTCTATATCTGTTCATGAGCTTTTACTGTGATAATAAGTTTTTGTGCCACCTTGCCTGAATGTTATTGTTATGGTGTTTGTTCAAACTTAGTTAAATGGAGTTGCTAGTTTGATCATTTATTGTATGTGTGTCTCGCCAATGCAATTTGATGTCCTAGTTTTCTACCTTGTGTTGTGTTAATAGTTGTTCTTTCAATCTACGCCTCGAATAGGGGTCCCTCCTTAGAAATTTAGGAAGAAGAAATATCGTCTAAGTGTCATTACCAATAAGCTTGTTGCATATCTACGCCTTGGATAGGGGTTCCTCCTCCTTGGAAATTTAGTAATTGAGCTTATCGTTTGATGTCGTGCCTAATAAACTTCATATCAGCCTATGCCTCAGATAGGGATTCCTCCTCCTTGGAAATCATGTTGTGGAGTTTATTGTATAATCACATTCCTGCTCCTAATTCCTCATGCTCTATTTTTCTTGAGGGAATAGGATACATTAAAAGAATTTTCTTTTAGTTGTAGTTAAGATCTACAAAACCAGAGAAAATCCTTAACAGCAACGTTCTTGGTTTCCTTAACCGTGTGCGTCTTCTAGCTGAGTCAAAGAGATAGGGTTTAGAATCATTTACTTTTTCACACATATTAGCAAAAGAGGGAGCTCCCCCTCCTAATTTGAAGAGCAGTCATTACGCATTGTGCATAGATGTTTGTACCAACTCGCACTCCAAAGGTGCTAATTGTTACGCCAACAATATAAAAAAAATTCTCTTTATTTCTTATAAACACTGAACTCTTACATAAAATTCAACAAGAATCTATTGAAGATTTCATCTGTCAGTTTAAGGGTTTTTGGCCCTCCCACCCTTAACTGCACTCTTGGATCTCAAAAGAATGGGAGCCGTTAATCACTAGTAAAGTTCATATTTTCCCCATGGCCAAGGGGTTTTTTGTTGCAAAATTTGACATTGATCAAAATAGAAACCAAATTTTATGTGATCACTTTTTTAGCTGGGAGGATAAATTTTTGTTGATGATTAAACCCTGGCATGCTGATTTCAACCCTTCTTCTGAAACATTCAACTAGATCCTGATTTGGGTTCGGCTTCCTAATCTTCATCTCCTTTTATGGATTGATTCCCTTTTAGAGGAAGTGGGTGAAGCTCTTGGAGATTTTTTGATGGTGGATGATGCGTCCTTTGATATGTTTCACTCTACCTTTGCCCGCATACTGGTTGAAATGGATGTCTCAAAAGGGTTGCTTGCTGAGATATTACTCAAAACTTCTAAGAGTTCTTGGGTCCAAGCTTTGGACTATGAAGGGATTCCCTTCCAATGTAGAAGATGTTTTAAAACAGTTTGTGTTTCTACTCAATGTGGTTTTGAGAAAAAAGCCATGAAGGCTACTTGGTCGAAAGGTGCTTCTCCACAACATTATACGGTTGAGAATAAAGTTGAGCAACCTAGGAGTTTTTCTGAGGTGGTTGCTTTGGAATCATAGGGCCTTGGGGCATCCTCTCCGGATGTCTCTAATGGTGGGGTTGTTGACGCCATGCAAGACTACAATGTTGAAACCCCTAATGAGAAAGAGAGTGGGCCTATGGTTGCCACTGCTGGTGATAGTGCTTCGGCTATCATTTCGGGTGGCTCTCCTGAGTTGGTCATGCTTGCAAAGAGGAATACGGATCAAATCTATAAGGCAGCGGCTGCAGGCATTCCTCTTCAGGATATTGGTGCGCTGGCTTGGCTTGATAAGGCAGCGCAAGTGGAAGAGGGTTGGATAACGGTAAAGGGAAAGAAAGATAAATCCTCTAAGCCTCCTTTTGACATGACTCTCTACTCCCACAAGAGAAATTATAAATGTAAATCCTGATGGTTCTTGTTTGGGGGTTGGTTTTTGGCTGACTGCTGGTTGTTTAGTGTCTTTGTAGTCGATCGTGGTTATTTGGCCTTGGTTGCCTTTTTTCCTTGGTTGTATGTGCTTTCTTGTCTTTATGTTTTGACAACCTTTTGGTTGAGGGTTCCAGATCCATTCAAAATCTGTTTGTAAAGGGTTTCAGGGTCCCTTCAAAACCTATTTTTACTTTAATCAAAAACACATATCTATTGTTGCAGCTAATAACAAATAAACAATGAACTTATCAATCATCAACTTGATCAACTAACAACTAGATTTACTCCTCGACAACAGATCCCACTATATAGGGTCAGTGAGGAGTTTTATTCTTCTCAGAATAAGAACAAACTCATAAAGCAATCGTTCACTCTCCCTCAATGATAGGAAGAGAACTTAGTTTGAAATAGAAAATAATAACTATAAAGCAAGAGTAGAGAAACAAATTTAGAATTCTATGCTCAATGGTTTAACTGTTATGATAGAGACGTGTTCTTGAGAACAATCATATCATGAATCAATCATGTTGAGAGTAGACTCCTTCTCCTCCTGGTGGTCTTATTTGGTGAGCAAGAATGTTAAGCGATGACTCATGGTTGATCAATAAACGATCACCTTTGCTTCCTTCTGAAAGTGTCACACTTTTGCTCATTTGACTTCTCTTTTGTAACCGTCCACAATCCTTATGTTGTGGGCTAGGAAAACCTATTGTTGCGGATAAATAGTACTTCTTGTTGCAAGGTGTTAGTGTCATTCCTAAGTCATCTACATTATTAATAATCATAAATTAAATATAGTCATACTGAATTCCATAAACATTCATGCATTCAGACAAGCATATATCAACATAGCATATTTCCACTTCCACATACTTAAAATTGCTTAAGAGTATATAAAAGGCATATAAAGGTATGTAAGGTCTTGGTAATGTCTTTGAAACTTAGCAGAAGAAATGATTAAAGCATAAAGCAATAAAAGGAAAAGTGGTTAATAATTGAGCCCATCACTTTACCCTTCATTTCAATTCTAGAACGATGTTCTATATCTTTTTGCTTCATTCAAATTCCAAAGTTACTCCATATCGAGAGTGTTCCTTGGCATAGAGTACATTGTTGCTTTATCATGTCTTCTAGGATTGCTCCAAAGAGATTCTAGGATTTCTATCATAAGAATTATCTTTCATTTGCTTGCCCTGATTAAGGATTCTAGTGTTACTCCATTAGTGTGCTTCCAGTGTTTCTTTGTAGAAAGTTATTTCATTGAGGGGGGGTTGTGTTAGGACTGAAAATCAGCCTAAATTTTTCCACTAGTTATCATCACCTCATTGTTACCATTTAATTTTACATCATGGGCATCACTCTTCAAACCATCCCACTCACATAATAATCTTCAATTCATCACAAAGGTCTAAGTCCTCGAAAATAAAACATAACCATAATCCCATTTAGCCCATTTTCACCAAATACATGATCCAAAACACTATCTTCACCTCCCCATAATCGCCACCCTAGTAAATATACATCTACCCTAGGCCCACAAATAAGACAAACACATATCAACGGGATAATATAATATCACGTTTGTGTGATTTGTTCGCAAGTTTTAAAATTTTCATATATATATATAGCACATAAGTGTTAGCACTTAAGGTGCTTACCGTTGCGGAAAGGGTTTTTTTAAACCTCGCGGCTTAGTAGTTCATAGAGCGGCTATAGCTATTCTAGCATTGTAGCTTTAATCCAATGACTACAATTGACATGTAGTATAAAAATTGTGACACTTTACATTGACCGACAATGGTCTTTATAAACTGTGACACAAATTATTGTCAACTGCCTACTTAACTGTAATGCCATCCATTGGATCACCACCCAAGCTCTACCAAGTCACCACGCAATGGCCACCAGGGCCCTCCAATACGCCAAATTGGGCATTTTTTCAAACTTGCATAACTTTTCACCACGGTATCAAATTTTCAAATTGAGATATCATCAGAAAGCTAAAGATAAGCACTTTTCATCCATAGAGGTATTGAAAAGACTTTTTGCCACTTTTTGCTAGCTATTTCATGTCAAAGTTGTTTGTTGCTAATTTCTTCAACAGGTTATAGCTTTCACCTTGATGCTCTGATTTTTTAAAATGAATACGCATTGGAAAGGTGGTGAAGAGAATTACACAGCTCTAAGGCTAGTTTTTCCAGATTTTGTCTCAGGTTCATTTTGTAGTGTAATTTTAACTATTTTGAGTCTATTGAGCATTATATCTTGGAAAAAGTTTTGTAAACGCACTAGACTATAAAGTTCCAACCTTATAATATTTGGGGGGTGATTTTTTATACTAGTGAAAAGGGTGAGGGTGTTCTTGGAGTTCTTGTGTTCACTTTCTTTTCACACTTTATTTTACATTTCTTTATCATGGCTTCAACAACAATTCTTATTCTAACTGCATACAACTATTTCAAGTGGAAGTCTAAAATACAAATTCACTTAAGAATTATTGGTTTGCATAGAATAACAATGGGATTGGAAACTAAACCTACTAGAGATGGAGAAAAGTCTAAGTGGTTTAACAATTGTGATGAAGCATATGAAACATTGTGTTTGTTTGTATCTCCCGATTTTCTCTTTCTTATTGAATCTTTGAATACTCCAAAATGAAATATGGAAAAAGATAGAATCTTTTTTTTGGAACTCAAGATTCTATGAGGAGTCATATATTGAAAAATGAACTAATCAATTTAAGTCCAAGCAACTTCAACATAATTTAGGATTTCTTCACCAAATTGAAATCACTAAGGCTATAGCTACAACAATGTGGAGTTGATAAGAAAGATGAACAATTGATTCTAAGTATTCTCTCTAAGGTAAGTTCTGAATATCCAATGCTTGTTTCTATCGTTTATGTTACTAAGGATGCATTTGGGTCCAAATTCACCATGCCATCATTGGATGGTTTTCTAATTCTCTCACATGGGAGCAAGATACACTAATTTAGATGGGAACTCTTAAGTCTTCTAAGTCACATGCCTTAGAAACTAACCATGACACAAATGAACAGCAAGGACAAAGTGGTAATAAGGATAAGAAACAAAAGAATAGCAAAGAGAAGGATTATAAATCAACTACTTCAGAAGCGGCTAATAAGACCTCATCTTCAAAAGGCGACAAGCCTAAAAAAGAGAAGGTCAAATGTGCCTATTGTAAATGACCTGGTCATGATGAGCATAGATATTTGAAGAAACAAGTAGATCACTTGACACACATTCCTGAAAAGAATAATCTCAGTGTTCCTAATTCCATCAAACCGAGTTCAGATGAGGGCTCACAAGGCCAAAGACAACAGCAAGGGGAAAGGAAATGGCAAGGCCCTTGTAGCAGTTGCTTCTCCACCATCCACATGGGTTCTCGATTCAGGTGCTTCACACCACATGGCTTCATCTGAGGATGAGATTGTATCTTTGGATTCTTGTACTATGCCTTCCATTTTGATGGGTGATGACACTCCTATTGAGGTGTGTGGGAGAAGGTCTATTGATATGGGGGATGACACATTTCAAGATGTTCTTTGTGTGCCTTAATTGTCAACTAATCTTCTATTGATATATTAAATCACTCACATAGGTACAGGCAAGCGAGTTGATTTTACTCTTGATCCAACGGTGATTCGTGAGTTGCACAATGATTCTACAGTTGTAGTTGGGAGAGATCATCAGTCTCAAATTTATTTGTTCTCACTCTATTCCTGATCCAGCTACATCTATTCTATTCACTCATTCAAATGATGTGAGTAATTTGTGGCATCAACATTTTGGCCACTTGAACTACCGCTATTTGTAGCAACTCAATCAATAGGACATGGTTACTGGATTACCTATAGTTTATTTTTTTGATGGTGTTTTTGATGGTTGCATTCTTGGCAAGCATCTTGAAGAAAATTTTGAAAAAGGAAAAGCTTTGAGAGCGTCACATCTTTTGAAGTTGGTACATAGTGATTTGGCAGGGTCATTTCCACAGCCATCTTTCAGTAGAGCCCAATATTTTTTGACATTCATTGATGATTTTTCTAGGTACACTATTCTATAATTTCTCAAACATAAGTCCAAAGTCTTTGATTCATTCTTGGAGTACAAGGATTTTGCAGAGAAACAAATTAGAAAATTCATTAGAGTTATGTGTACAAATAAGTGGGGGAATATGTCAACCACAAGTTTGTGCAGTATTGTGCTTCAAAAGGCATTGATTTGCAGCATACAGTTCCCTACAGTCCTAAGAAAAATGGAGTTGCAAAACGAAAGAATCGATCCTTGAAAGAGATGGTCAATCGTATGATTCACTCCAAGTATTTGGCACCACCATTCTAAGCAGAGGCCATTAATTGTGTATGTTATATCTAGAACTACATTCCTCACAAAGCTATGAAGGGGGTATCTACTTTTCAAGCTTGAACCGATCGGAAACTCAGTTAAGCACTTTCGAGTATTTCGCTCTAGTGTATGAGCCCACATTCCAGTAGAGAAATACAAGGCTATGGATCCATAGAGCAAGCCTTACATATTTGTTGGATACCTAGATGATGTCAAAGGCCCCAGGCTTCTCCATCCTACCACACATGAGTTGTTCATTGAGAGGAGTGTTCATTTTGAGGAGATTCCTTCCAGTTCTTCTCTTGATATTTCTCTTGCTTCCATTAAATTGGAGTGCTTGCATCATGATGATAGTTCTTCAGAGGATAATAATCCTTCCAATCGTGATGAGTCTTATTCCTCCACTTCAAATGATGATAATGATGATGAGGGAAAACATAGTCCATCTTCAGAGAATGATGATTCTCCTCATGACTCTCCTCCAACCGCAGGGCCTCTTTGGGCTCGTCAAACATTGCAATCAACAAGGGATTAGGTAGGGGATCCTTCAGATCATAGAAGAACACAATCATAATTTTAGGAGGCTCTGCATCTCTTCCTTGCATAGCTTTGGATCTACAATCCTTTTGGGAAGCTTCTAGTATCCCCAAGTGGGATGTAGCAATGTAGGAAGAGTTAAGTTCCTTGGAGTGGAACCACACTTGGGATCTTGTCTCACTTCCTAAGGGAAGGAAACTTGCTCGATGCAAGTGAATCTATCAAATAAGATTTGCAAAAAATGGATCGTTTGATAAGCATAAGGCTCGCTTGGTTGCCAAAGGATTCTCCCAAGTTCCCGAGATTGACTTCTCTAAGACTTTTACACCAATCACCAAAATGAATTACATCCATCTTGTCTTTGCTATCGTTGCAATATATAGATGGGAAGTTCATCAGATGGATGTGAAGAGTGTTTTTCTTCACGGTGATCTTTAGGAGGAGATATACATGGAGCAACCACAGAGGTTTGTTTAGGATCCTTCACTTGTGTGCCATCTTTGAAAGTCTCTTTATGGCCTCAAATAGGCCCCTTGAACTTGGTATGTCAAGATCGACTCCTTCCTTTTGAAAGTGGGGTTCACTTGATGCCATTTTGATCCTGTCTATATTTTGCAACAGGATGATACGCATACCTTCCCAGTTCTCTACGTCGATGACTTGTTGATCACAGGAAATCACTCGTCCACTATTCGGGCAGTGAAAACCATCCTTCATGATTAGTTTTTGATGTCAGACTTGGGCAAACTGCACTACTTCTTGGGGATTGAGATCACTCAGTCTTCCTTGGGTATCTTTATTGCACAACCTAAGTACACACTTGATATGCTCCAAAGGTTTCACATGGTTGATTGTAAGCCTATGTCGACTCCATTTCTATCAAGGGTCAAACTTGAGGCTAAGTGTTCTTCACCCTTGGTGGATGGCACTTTATATCGACAACTTGTTGGTAGTCTCATCTATTTGACTCATACGAGACCTAACATTTCATATGATGTAGGCATGGTCTCTCGATGCATGCAGCAACCGCATGAGTTGCACTAGAAAGCAACTAAGTGGATTCTTCAATACATCAAGGGTATCACAATTATGGGATTCACTATGCGGCAGGCATGGATTTTGACTTGGTGGGACACAGATTCAAATTGGGCAGGTGATTTTCAAGATCGCAAGTCTACTTCAGGGTATTGCTTCTCCCTTGATTCTGGTCTAGTTTGTTGGTTGAACAAGAAACAGTTTGCTATTGCTCTTTCATCTACAAAGGTTGAGTATCAAAGAGTGGTTAATGCTACTATTGAGACCATCTAGCTTCAAAACATTCTCACTAAGTTTGGCATTCCCTTTTGGAAGCCCACAATCATCTTTTGTGACAACCAAAGTGTGATTCAGATCTCTCACAATCTGGTCTATCATCAACGAACCAAGCACATTGAGATCCACATGCACTACATTCGAGAGTTGATTCATGCAAAGATCATTGATTTCAAGTACTATCCGACATCAAATTAGATTGCAAACATCTTCACCAAACCCTTCACTAAGAGAAAGTTCCTTTGTTTGTGAGCTTTGCTTGGGATGCGGTTGGTGTCCTCTTTGGCAGGTTACTTAGTCCTCATCTTTTTCTCTCTATTTTGGGAGGTGTTCACTCTCTATTTGTGGGGAGGCTTCTTTTTCTTTTGGGGGTGGGGAGGGGGAATTTTATATGTACATGGGTACCTAGCATGGCCTCTTTTGTTGGAACCCATCATCTTTTACATCCTCCTAAATTATGCTTAAGGGTGGGTGTTAGTGTAAGTTTTTATTTTCCTAGAGGGATAATTTATTTTCCTTTAGTCATAGGTTTTTCCTACACTTTAGTCAAGCTTGCTTAGGATAATAAAATGAGTTTATCATTTAATAACTAGGAGATAAGTGATGTGGTGTCCCCTTCCTTAAAGGGTGGAACACATTCCACTTTTGGTGGTTAATTCACATTGGTTGGATTTTCCACCTCCATCCTCTCCTTAGTTCTATATAAACTCACTACCTAGCTTGTGTTTTTCATCTTGGAAGCTCTTAATGCAATTCTAACATCCTGACATTACATAATCTCTTGGAGTTCTGTTTTGCATTGTTTATATTTTTCCAGTTTATGTAACTTTGATTTTCTTTTCAAAACTTCTTTGGATTATTCAATCTATTTCAAATTTCTAACAATTCCAATCTTGTTTGTGGTATTTTATCCAATGCCTTGTTGAGCTTGTGATTGTTTGATCCATTTCCAAACATTCTTTAGGGGAGGCACTCTTGAGCATTCTTTTCAATAATGATTTCAAAATCTACTTATTGAACAAAAAAAATTGTCTTACTTGATTTTGAGGTCATGTCTATATACTGTGACTCGATTCTAGAATGATGCAATTTTGGTATTCCTTCTAAATGTTCCATGTACATATTCTAGCATAGATTTATGAATCAATATTCAAAATATCCTCATCTAAACAAAAGCATTACCCTATAATGTCTCCAATTTCCTTCGAGGTCTCCACCTCCCAATACTCCTCTAGAATATTATATAATCTTACCCAAATTAGAATCTTTTTCTTTGCTTGTATTAAAGGATGAAAATGGGGTTCCCATCTTTTTATGTATAATCCTACTCCATCAAGGTTCCATTGCCCCCTCTACAAAATTATCTCACTCAATTAGACTCTAACATTCCACCATAAAAATCCATTTGGTAGGAATTTCACCTACAAATTTTCCCCCTAATTGTCCCTTATCCATTTTTAAATTCTTGTTCTAGCCAACTAGGTTCCATAGAAATTGCTTATTAGCATCCTTTCCTCTAATTTTTTGAACCTCATTGCCAAGCTTTTGCCTTTGATTCTAATTTTTTGGTTTGTCATTTAAGTTTTCTCAAATTTTTGATCAAATCTTCTTTCTACAAGTTGAATTTTGTTAGCCCCAAACCCTAGTGACCATTTTTGCCACTAAAATCTTTCTTCTATTCTTCTTGTCTTCAATGCTCTCTTTTCTTCGTGAGTGTAAGTATAGCTTCCTAGTGTTTCCTTCATGGTCCTTCACATTCACATATGCCCTTTAGCTTCCGAAGATGTTATTCTCTATTTTGAAATCTTCTTCTCTACTTGTGTACCAATCCTTTCTCTTGTTGCAACTTCTCCCTTGTGGTTGCCATTTCCTTCCAAATTTGGTCTTCCTTCCCTAACATATTCCAAATCTTTAAATGTCCTTTCTCTTGAGCATTGCAATTGGTGAGCATCCTCCCCTCAATTTTGTGCCTTCATTTGTTACTCTAATTCATGCTTCTAGCATAGAAATCGCATTATTGCACATTGTCGCATAATTTTGCATTTTTTTCACCAGCGACACAATGATTTTAAAACAGTGTTACGTCATGCCATTACATGGCACCACATGTACAGAGTGGAATTGTTCATTTAAGGTGATGAGAATGCGGTGAGTCCCACTCATCACGTCACCTCCTTATATTTCACTTAACATCGGCATTTATAAACTTATGTTGTTTCGCTTTAGCAAGGGAGCAGAGGAGGCAACGTGTTTTGACTTGGAATTTCATATCATCCCCTAATTAAAATCCACTCCTTGCTCGCCATCTCTGCTTCACAATAAGTGTGAATTAAGCTCCTCTTGTCGCCCTTCTCTCCTTGCTTAAGAAAAAGAATACAGGTAGAGCATTAGAGTGGTTGAAAAAGAATCTAACTGTTTAAAAATAGGCGATCAAGATTGTCAATCAATCAATTAGCATCAATCAAAGACAATGAAACCCGGTTCATGCAAAAAATGACAATGGAATTGGGCAATGCTTTAAATGATGACAAGATTGTGAACATTCAGATTGTTGTTTAACTAGTAGGTAATGTGATGACGAATTATGTAAAACACTATGTAATGCCATGAGGCATCAACGTAACATTTCTTTATAGTATTTAGCATAGAATAAAACTTTGCAAGGTCATGATACATAATGTTTTGCATCATCTAACATGACTTTATAATTACAACATTAAATACCACAATGTAACATCGGTCAAGGTTGTGTGGCTTTGTGTAATACTACTTTATAATATCTTGTATCACTACCTAATTTTGCGCAAGGCCATGAGGCATTCCATAGAATTGTTTAATGTTGTGAAGCGTTGTATAACTATACATAATGACAGGAAGCATGGTTTTAACACTAATCTAGAACTTATAGCATTGCATATCACTACATAAAGCTTATTTATATTACTCTCATCCATATAAATGTTTTGCAATGATGGCATCCCTAAATGACAAAAATTAAAACTCGAACCTATCAAAGAAATGCAAGGGCTCTATAATATATCCTGTTTCAATAGATAGCAAGGAGGTTATAACGGGGCTACTCCATCAAGGAAATACATGCTAGTGATAGTGTTGACACTAATAACAACACAAAAAACATGTCAAAGAACAAGAAGTGTGTCAATAGGGCGTCACAAAATTTTTAATTTAAATGGGTTTTCAAGTGTCCATTCATAAAACTCGTTAAGAATGAAGATGGAGTGGACCAACCAAAACTATGCCCTTGCAAATTTACAAAAAGATCAATGCAAATGGAGAATTGAATTCAGTGATGCATTGAAAAGCCAAAGATGAATGAACTCATATTCAAATTGCAACTGCGTTTAAAGAAGACGTAAAATCACAAGCAAGGCTCCTACAGAGGTTGCATATCTCCTCTATTTATATGAGATGCATTTGTGTGTAATAAATTAATCATCAACATGTGAATAGAAAAAAATCATTACTTTTATTGGGTGAGAAGGTGGCATGTAATATTAGAATTAAGATAATTTACAAGTTGTAATATTATTAAAATTGATGTGAATAACCAATATAAAAAGCAATATATGATAATTTAGTAAGAATTCCAAAATAAATAATTAACATGATAAATTGAATAACACATCTATATAATTGAATTAGATTAACACCAAAAAAACATTTATTTTCTCAATACATTTTAGCATCAATGGTTTTCAATACTTATCTGAATCACTACACTTGGAAAAAGTCACTATCACCGTAGGAAGATGTCAATGGCATTGGTTCTCACTATGGAACACTTTGGAGGACCTATATAAAAACACAGCTTGTGCCTACTCAGACAAAGCCCTAGCTAGGACAATCTTAGGTGTACTTTATACCCCGAGTTGCTCATAGTTCACCAAATCACTTTCTTCTTCCTTGAGTGTTCTCCATGTCTCTTTCCAAGTCTCACATAAATTATTTATATAAGCCTTAAGGATTGGTTTCCAAAGCATCACACCTTTTCACAAAGATTGCCTTTAATTATTATTTAATAAATATAATTATTTCTCCCTTTTTAAAAGATTTTTCTTAAATATTCTTCATTAATCTCCGTTTAAACCAAAGAGCATATTATCCTTTATTTTTCTCTCTTTTTAATGTTTTCGTAACTTTCTTTTGTCTTTGGGAAAAAAGTTTCATAACATGGCAGCACCTTGCTCGTGTGTGAATTATTCCCTACTCCTTGCATGTTGCTTCTCTTTATTTTTGCTCAGGTACTTCCTAACAAAAGCCATTTTCACAAGTTCAATGTTTTCTTGTGCAAGTATCAAGAGTTTAGTGGGAGATTTTGATAGTGATGATGGGTGCTTTCAGGACGGTGGGCACAGTATCTGACAGACATGCTCAGGATATTATCCTAGCGAAGGAGCTGTACAATTTAAGGGTAAAATATTCGTTCCTCAAATCACTGAGAATTCTGCGTATAAATTCGAGGAAATTCTTAATAAAGTTATACTGGAATAGATTATGGGTCTATTGATCCCTAAAAATTATCTGATTATGTTCAGTGATAGCATGGAAGAAGAATGAAAGTTGGTGCTGCTGTAGGCTCTCATCTTTCAACTGATTTGGATAAGCTTTTCATGTTTTACAGAAACCTTGGCCAAGAAACATGGAGACCTTCCTTTGTATTGCCAAGACTTGACACATTATATAGAAAATCTTTTTAAGTAGTTCCTTGGGAGGGGTGCTTGGAGATATGTTGTGCATATCACCTCCCTACAATAAAGAGTAGTGCGTTGAGTTGTTAGGAGGAAGAGTTCTATAGGGTCCTCCTCAAAAAAAAGCAATATACATGACGGATTAACTGGGTAAAATTCAACCATAGCAAGGGGTTGCAAACTCCAAGCAAACTTGCTTGAAGAAAGACAACTAAAAACAAAATCTTGCAAACAGCTACCACTAAAATCAAAACCCTGAAAACAACTGCCACTAAAATCTAGCAAACAAAGCTACATTCATCAAGTACCTGGGATGGTATCCTCCTTGGAGGAAACCAAGACTCCCGCTTATTCTACCATTCTCCTAACAGCTAGACACACCAATCTTTGCAATTGTAAGGAGGTGCTATACACAACATATCTTCAAGCATCCATTCTTAATAACAACTTAAAAGATCTCTATACAAAGTGCCAAGATATATATATTGGAATTTGCAGTTATTTCTGGTCAGTTGCAGCATTTGCAATCTATTACTTAGACCAACATAGCATCAAATAACAAACAAAACACCATCAGACTCAACTTTCATGTCTAACTTGCATTTCAATTACAAGTTTGTATTAAAATATAAAAATTTAGTAGTCAATTGTCTACGTAGCAATCAAACTACTGTAATTTGCAGCCAAAAGTGGTCAGTTGCAGTATTTACTATCATTAGATCATCATATCGGCCCATCAATTCAAATCAGGTGTGAATTACAACTTAGAATGACTTCAGATAATAAACAGAATACAATCAGACTTCGCTTGTGTTGAAGCTGCATTTCTATTACAAGAAAATATTAAACTATAGAATCATAATAATCAATTGTCTAGATAGCAATTTGCAGCCATGCCCCGTCAGTTGTAGTATTTAAAATATCGCTGAAAGATAATTATGCGCTTGTTGTTTTGCTGGTCCTATTCCAGGTGATAGCTTACTAGTAACTGTGTGAATTAATAACTTTGACTATGTGTAACTATTGACACGTCGATAATTATTAGACTTTCAGAGTTAGCCCTGTGGCAAACCCAAAGCTTGGTGAATATTCAGTTAAAATTTCCAGAGCCAAAAATTATACGTAGATATTGTTAATCATTAAAATTACACTAGTTAACACAGCTCTCCTTAGCCTTTTGTAGTTGAGTCTATGAAACAAAACTCTTTAAGCTTTTAAAGCCAATCTTCTGTAAATGTTTGTTACAGATGATGATAAAAGTGAATGATAGCACAACAGCTGCGCATACAAGTGAATGGTGTCACAACACCTACACATAGACACTCTCCACCACTGCTGGTATAAGCTAGCTCCAAGTTCATTCTGGGCCACCTTTGTCATATTGTCCATATTACCATCGAAGGGCCAATAACATCATGATCAACAGATCCTCCAATACGTGCTCATCCAGGAATATGTAACATCCTATAATGAAGAAATGGATGGGCAAATAAAAAAAATTGTTATACTAACCGTTCAAGAATAATATAAGGCTTCTTTTTGTTATAATGGATATTACTCTTCAAAGAAAGGGTACTAACAAATATCTCTCTAGAAATGGTTAAAGTTATCTGGCACAAGAAGGGAAATTTCCACCACCATCATTACAAAATTAAATCCTAGAACTCAGTAAATTACTAAAAAATCTTGAAAAATGGAACTGGGGGCATTTGCCAACAGCCATTAGAATTTTCTTGAACCACATTGGTAATAAAACAGAATACACGGACAAGCAAATTTGCAAAAGCAATTATTCCTTGCCTGTAAAAAGATTCAAGAATTATTCAAAGAATGTGTATATTTTAAAAATTTAATTCGTTCTCCAATACCTGCAAAAATGAGAGTAAACATGACTCAGTTGAAAACTTTGCTCAAATGTCTTTTCACCATATCAAAGGAAGAAAATTTGTATATACCAATTTGTTCTGGTAGCTAAAAAATAACTTGAAAAAGCAATGGACAAAGACTTTGGATGTAATATAATCAAATACCCAATAGACACTATAACTAACATAATAGATTTATGGTTCCCAAAGCAGTGATAACATATGCACAAGGCAATGCATTGGTCCAACCAGCACTGAATTTTCTCACAATATATTAAACGAAGTGGCAATAACTGTTCAGTTTTGGGTCACAGTATTTAATGGGATTTCAGCTTTAAAAATTCTCGATTCAGTTCAGGTTCCCGAATGGTGAGCGGTAAAAAAAAATGGGGTTGTGTTCAGTTTGCATTTGTAAGTGAAAAAAATATATAAAAATCATAAATATTTATAACCTAAAACTAAAAATTCAATTCATAAATATATATTATTATATTATTAAATTTATAATATTATATAGAAATTTTAAAATATTGTATTAAACTAGCATACATAGATATCTAAAATACATCTATCTAAAAAACAGCTAGAGATATCAATCTTGAGTTATTTTATTTACTTGAGATTTCTTTTATTTTACTTTAGAACTATTTAAGAGTTATTTTATTTTCTTTACATCGTTACTTTATTTTTATTTGACAATTTTTTTTAATTTACTTAAAGAGTTATTTTATAGTTTCAGTCTTCTTTTTTTAATTTCTGCTGGCTGTGTTTTAGTTTTTATGTACATGGTCACAATATGACACTCCATGCCATGCTGCCATTATAGAAAATCTATCAGCATAATTATAAATATTAAAATTTATATAGATAGACCATATAATGATAGAAGCTTCACTATAACTTTAATATCCCTTTGATATGCCATTAACAACACGCTATGTAATGATGTGAAGTCATATCATTTATAATGTTAAGAATTTGAAACATATTAAAATCTTGTGGGGTTTGATATTTACCAAAGTCTCACTTTATAAGTAAAGCAGAGATGTCAATCTCCATTCATGTGATAAAACCTCTCCTCATCACTTAATTTATGCCACCACATCGATTGCTTTTTCCTTATGCCTATTCTTAGAGGATTTTCAAAGAGATTAAGCTGAGGTGGAAAAAGGTGGATGGCATAACGAGTGGAGCTTGCCATGTTCCCATCTCTTTCAAAATGAACCACCTGCATCCCATAAGTACCATAGATTTTGGCATTTTAATCAAATAGTTTTATTTCTATGTTACCAGATCCTCCTGCAAACAAGCCAGATCAAGGTCCAATTCAAACCAAATCTGTGTTCCCAGTCCGGTCTGCCTGCAAATTCCGACAGGATCCTTGGTTATGATGTTGGGTTCGTCTAGAACAAACCCGGGCAAACCTAGGACAAATCCAGGGGAACCTGAGTGAACCCGGGGTGAACTCATATGTCCTTGCGCCTCTTTTTTCTTCTTTTGCTTTCTACTTTCTTTTTGCTTTGACTTTGACCTAGGCACCCTAAATCGGAACTTAAACCCTAAAAAGTCACTTTTAAAACATATCAAACACCAAAACAAGTTCACTTTAGCTCATTTCTATTGCAAAAAACAAATATCATTCCAAGTGGCTGAACATTCATTTTTGCTTGTTGAATCAACAAAGGGAGTTGAAGATTGATCTTTGAAGGTTCTACAATGATTACATTGTCATTCTTACGTCTTTACAAGTGTCCATTGGCTGCCAAGAAGATCGTAGAAGAATATTTTTGCAAAAAGGTAAAGTTTTTTTTCATTTTTTTCCTCCATTTTTGTTTTACAAACATGAAACAAACTTTTTATTTCATGTTTTTTCTTTCATTCTTCTATGAATGCATCAAAAGAGCTAGGTTTTATATATTTATTTTTTGTTTTTTAATTTATTTATTTTGTTTTGAATGTATTGATAGGAATCACAATGGCAGCTAGTTCTAGCTTTATAGTTTGAACTAAATTCAAAACACACATTTTCCTCTATGGAAGTATGTTGATAAGATACAACCGGTTCCAAGTGGCAGAGGTTATATTTGGATTTGCCAAGGATTTGATGTTAGATATTCAAGTTCATATAATCAAGTGAAAGCCCATTTGCGTGGAATACATGAACAAAGCATCAAAGCTTGGCCTGGAAAGAATGGTGTACTAGTGCCACTGGAGCAAGTGATAGCATATATTATGGAGAAAGAGTAAACAGATGAACTAGTAGGTCATAGATCAAATCACCCCATGACGAAAAGAAGATCAAAAGGAATGAAGCTTCCAATGCCCACATCTAATCCCAATGTTGTGGTAGAGAGCCACCCATTTTTTGCCACTCCTAAAAGTGAAGAACCCACTACAAACAAAAGACCAAAGGGACCTTTGGAAATTGCATTTCAAAATGAGACTCGAGACATTGCCAATCAACACATAACAAGATGTATTTATGCAAATGGGTTGGCTTTCAATGTTGTTTGCTTACCATATTAGCAAAAAATGGTGAAAAAAAGTAACGAGGCTCCAAAGTGTACAAGGGCCCAAGTTATAAGAAGGTGCATGGCACCTTATTCGGAAAAAGAGGTCAAGCTCGTAGAAGATTCATTGAAGCCCATAAGGGATTCAAGGATTGAGACAGGTGTGTCCATTGTTTCGAATGGGTGGAAATATATTAAAAATCAGCCATTGATCAATGTCATAGGAGTTTCCCTTGAAGGGGCAATGTTTTTGGGAACTGTGGATTGTAAGGGGCAGGTGAAAAATAGCCAATTTATTGTTGATATTCTCATTGCAATCAATGAGGAAATGGGACCCCATAACATTGTTCAAGTCCTCACAAACAACACAAAGAATTGTAGAGCTGTTGGATTGTTGGTTGAGGAACACTATTCACACATCTTTTGGACACCTTGTACGGTCTACTCTCTCAAACTTATGCTACAAAATATTGGAAATAAAATTGATTGGATAAAAGAGTTGTATGCAAAGGTTGAAGACATCCAAATGTTCATTACCAACCACCACATGTCGCAAGACAGTTTTAGATCATTTTCAAAATTGGAGCTATTTAAGGTAAGTGTACTATAAAATTTTATATTTTAATTTCACTTTAGTGACTTCAAAATAAGTCATAATTTGATTGTGTATTCTAATTCTTCTTTAAACTTTGGTTTTTTCTTTTTTTCTTTTTTATTTTTGAATAGGTTGTTGAGACCCATTTCGCCTCTACACAATCGTCTTGAGACGACTTGTGAAAGTTTGAGAGACGCTTTCTAGCATGGTGATTAGCCAAAATTAATCAATATGGAGGCAAAGCAACACTCAGAGGGCAATAAATATTAATCGGATGATCCTAGATGAATTTTGGTGGGATCGTGTGAACTTTCTCCTTAGTTTCATTGAGCCCATTTTGAGGATGTTTCGTTATACTAATATGGACAAGCCTTGCTTGGGAGAGATATATGATCGCATCAACTTAATGATTGAGAAGATGAAAAGCATCATAAATGCAAAAGAGCAAGACCTTGAAGAAACTTTTTTCAAACAAGTGCACACAATTATTGAAGAAAGTGGAACACGATGACCACCCCACTGCATCTTCTTACCTTTGCATTGAGTCCAAAATACGATAGTGTTGAGATTCTTTCTATGCCAACAAGGGTTGTCCTATATAAAAATTTAGAAGTTGCTGAAGGTACAAGGCAGCACTTCGTAGATTGTTCCCTAATACTGATTTGCAAGATGTAGTCACAAATGAGTTCATTGATTTTATACACTCAACTGGTCAAAGTATTGAGGCTCTTTGTGATAAGATTAAGAAAAATGCTAGCAATTGATGATACTTCCATGGCCACCAATTCCAACACCTACAACCCCTCACAATCAAAGTTTTGTAGCAAGTTTAATAAAAAAAAATTAGTCTTTCAAGTTTCAACTTTCATTTATAGTTTTTAAATTTGTTTATTTTTATAATGTGTAACTTTGTCTCTTTACTTTATCTTGATAAGTTGCTAGTTCATCTACGAGGAATTGGAGCACATATTTTTTCATCCACTCAATAAAGTGCAATAGATTGCACTCAAAAAGAGCGGAGAACTTAGTATATGTGCATTCCAACTTGTGCCTACTTTCACATAAACAATATGGCTACAAGGAAGGGGACACGAAGTTGTGGGATATAGAGCCAAAGTATATTGACTTGGATGCTTCCACTTCCCAACATATTGCACTTTAAGATTCAAAAATCAGCACACTTTTAGTGCAAGTGGCACTAGAACTGGCACTGCTTGTTATTCATCTAATGTTCTTAGATCATCTAATATCAATGATGATTTAGAAAATCCTTTTGATGATTAAAACTAATTGTTGAGCTTGATATTATTATTTTAATATTGAGCTTGAAGTTTGAATGATATATATATATATATATATTACATGCTTTTTATACATATGAACCCAAACCCAAAAAAAATTGCTGAATCCACAAACCCAAACCAGGATCTGCACAAGAACTGGTAACATAGTTTTATTTCCATTCATGCATTCATTCGTCCATTCTCAAAGAAAAGATGAAGCAGAGAGGATTCACAGTCAAGAATGGGAGTTTGCTAGAGTTAGATAAGGTGGTGCCATTGTTGACTATTAATAGACAGCAACTTAGTTGAGCAGATCCTCTATTGCGACAGAACTTGCATGACCACTGTGAAATGAAACAATAAAGTGAAGCGCTTGTCACCCATTTTCAAGCTTCCAAATGATAGTTTATTGAAAGCTTAAACTAGACACCCGTGTGGTACTCTCAGAAATCACATTTTCCAGATATATAGATAGGGTCTGATCCAAGAACTAGACTGGGCCCTGATGATTAGCACCTAAAGGCACATCCCTTCACCCAACTGGAAAAAAAAATAAAAAATCAGTTTTTCTGTACTGGGTTATGCTGGATTTAGCCAGATTATCACGGGTTCATCTGAGACAAACCCACTGTTATCTGACAGCACCCTGGCTAAATCCCCTCACATACTGGACCCAGATCCAGGCATGCCCACTGAAGAATCGGCAACAGTAATGTATTATCTTGTATCACTGTTTGCCTTGGTAGTTCAATGATGCCTAAAGTTGTGGAAAAAAGATATTCAGAGGTAAACAAAGTTGTTTGAAAATCGCAGTTGTCTGTATACAAAATTTCAGCTTAATTTCCTATCAAATGTCTTGATGTTGCTAAATTATAAACAATTTATTAAATTTTCATTTTAAGGACATAACTAGCATTAACAAGAATCAAGACAATTAGAGAAACTATTTAGAGAGATTTTAGCATACAAATGAAGCACTATTTATAATATTAATCAGCATCAATAAACCAAAAATAATAATCAGCAGTAGCCTTTGCAAATAAAATAAAGCCATAATTTTAATTTGAAAGAAATAACAGCAGAGGCAACATATTATGAGAAGTATGAGAAATATTGATACCAATGTAAATGGAATTGCTAAAAATTCTTGAGGATCTTTTCCATTGGGACACCCTCTGCTATCAGAAGAGACGTGACATCCTGCAGTGAGGAAACATTAATAACTGTGTCAGGAACACTTCAGACCACTCAATAGATGCGTCCAAATTTTTAGTAATTTAGTTACCATTTGATGAATTGAAGTATCATAATATTATATCATTGATGGCACCAATGAGTGGGGCCATAACTGTTGTGGAACTGTGGAAGCATCAACCCTTAAACATATTTAGTGATCTGCAAGCATCAATCCTTGAACATATTTAATGATGTTGAGAAACATTTGTAATGGATAGCGTGATCAACCATTAAAGAACTTCACTGATTTGAAAGTCATCAGTGAGCAAAGTTTTTTTCCAAACATTTTTTATTGCATGGATCTACCTCACTGGAAACTACAATTAACAGTCTATATTTTGTTTATTCGTAGATGTGTTTGATGACTACATACACTGCTGACCACTAACCATGATGATTTGTAGAACGTTAATAAAATATCAGATATCTTGCTCTCCTCCGAATGAGTACATGTCTTGAAGAGGCAATCTCAATTTCCCTCCCATATCAATGTCAGAATCTGGTCATTGGGCAAAACACTTGTGATAACACATACTTGATCCAGAACCAAGGAAGTTATTTGGAAAACACTCTAAATGCCTGGAACTAGGGTGTGTTATAAGCCGAAGCAAATCATAAGAACAACTGCAGTATAAAGAGAACTGTAATACTGAACAGTGAATGGAAAGAGAGCAAAATATCATCATGGTGTAAGCAAGAAGATAGAGCTGATAATATAAATGCAGTACTATGTATTAATGCAAAGTTTCAGTACAGTATATATCACAACTTGTGTATAGAGCTACATGTTGTATACTGCTGCAGTAAAATGTCGACACATATGCAATGCAAAACTATGCAGGTGCCAAAGATTCTCATTCTGTTGTCAACCTATCCACATCAATGTCTGCCTCAATTTCTGTAAGTATGCTATCCCGTATGTATGTTATATTGTTATTGGAAACTCAATAAAATAAAATCATGAAGATGCTGAGTTCATCCTTTGAAAACTTGATGCTATAAATTTTATCCCAAAAATTAATTGGTCATGTTGCTCATATACAAGATTCCTGTAAGATTGATTATAATGCTTGGTAATTATTCTAATACCCTCCCTTAATGGTCAATCTGTCAACTACACCAAGCTGCCCTCTGAATTTTACAAACTTATCTGGACTGAGCGACTTGGTGAGAATATATGTTGTTTGATCCTTTGTCGGAACATACAGCAACTGAATTGATCTGTCTTCAACAAGCTTCCGAATGAAACGACAATGAGTTTCCACATGCTTAGTTCTTTCATGAAAGACTGGATTTTTGGCAAGTTTGAGAACTCCCTGATTATCACAAAACAAGGGAGTCGGGCCTGCTTGAGATATTTGCATATCCGCAAGCATCCGATGAAGCCAAACTGCCTCACAAGCTACCTTAACTGCTCCCCGATACTCTGCTTCTATCAAGGAGAGAGCCACTACCTGCTACTTCTTACTAGTCCATGTGACTGCACCAGATCCCAAATTGAACACATACCCAGATGTTGATTTCCTGTCATCAACCGAACCTGCCCAATTTGAGTCTGTGAAACCAGAGAGTCTAGGATTGTGACTCCTAGTGTAAAGAAGTCCATAATCAAAAGTGCCCTTCACATAAGGCAGCACACGCTTCGCTGCTATCCAATGATCAGCCTTGGGGGCTGTCATGAAGCGTGAAATGTAGCTCACTGCAAAACTGAGGTCAGGTTTAGTGGCAGTGAGATAGATGAGGTTGCCCACTAGTTGCCTGAACAAGGATTCATCTACTATAGGTGAGTTTGATTTAGCTAACAACTTGAGCCCTTTTTCCATGGGTGTGGAGGCAAGTTTGCAATCCTGCATTCGAAACTTATCCAGTAGACTTCATGCATATTTGGACTGGGAGATGAAGATACTGCTCTCGGTTTGCCAAACCCCAACACCTAAACAATAATGCAAAAGTCCCAAATCTGTCATGAGAAATGTGCTGCACAAATCCTGTTTGATCTCAACGATCAAATGTGTCGAGCTGCCAGTAATGATCAAGTCATCCACATAGACAACGGTATACTCTTCACCTCCTCCAAAAATAACTTAGTCAGTGAAAGGAGAGAAGTCTGTGAACCAATCATGCCGATGAGTGAAGTGTTGTGAAGCCCCTAAATCAATGTACTAGGCAAAGGGTTTTACATGATCTGCAGGTCTTTTAGTCATAAAAGCGTAAAAGGCAAATTCCTTTTGCTCAGTGTGCTCGGTAACATTAGATTTTTGCTAAGACCCTCCCTGCTTCTTCTGTTTAGAAGCCAAACACTGACAACAATTCTTCTTCATATGACCACAAGGAATGGCAGAAATCGTGTTGCCCAAAAAGAAGAAAAATGGCACCCAGATACACAGAAAAAACGCGGCCTGAAATGGAGGTTTTTTATTTTGAAAACACGTGCTTTATCACGTGAAATAACCACACCTAGAAAAGCCCAAGACGCATCAAAACGCAAACATAAACTGAACCAAATCGCGTCCAGAATCACGTGGATTTTTCAAGAAAAAAACCAAAGGACTTCGCCACGAAAAACACAAGGAAATCACGTCTGAAATTCGCGCGAACAAGAGAGATGAAAACACACCTAGAAAAATTTGAATCACTGATCAGAAGGGTTTTCGGGAGGTCACGTGCACAACACACAAAAAAGAAGGCACGATTTTTAGAAAATCACGAGCTGGAGAAACATCATGATTTTCAAACTTAAGAAAAACCCGTGATCTTAGCACGCGATTTGCAAAGAACCCACAATTTTTTTTTTAGAAACAATGGTGCCCAAAAACCTCCCAAAGCTCTGATACCATATTACACAAGTAATTGGTAAAAAAATAATTTGATGTATTTACAGGAAGCTGAAGCTTCAATATATAATTACAAGGAGGATCGATGTTTCTAAAAAGAAACAACTGAACAGATATAAAAAATAGAAAAAATCTAATTATACAAGTTACAATATTGACCATTAAATAGACATAAATTTAATTATTCAAATATGGTAAAGCATAAATATGCTCAATATATAGTACAGTAAACTTGTCACAATAAATGCTAGGCAATACTGATTTCAAGCATGTGCATTATTGTTGTTACATTTGCAACTAGAGCTTTTTTCCAACAACTAATTCCATACCTTGCTAGGAAATGTTTTAAAAAAGAGAAATATTAATCCAAAGTGCTAAAAGATTTGTGCAAGTTCCTGAACAGAGAACAAAATTCAAGATTTGAGTTTGATAAAGATGTCGTAAACTCCCATACGTTCTTTGGACCATAATGATAATTGATCTTGTTTTTACAACCAAAATAGTGTCAATGCTGTATACCCAATGAACTACCAATTTATCACATAATTACCAAGAGACTCATACTATAGCCCTTGGTACTTGTCTCCATATCAAAAAAGCATGTTGGTGTGAACATGGCATATTACCTAACTAGTTTCATATTATGTCCTATTCACACTTACATTTACTTAGGTCATTTACATTTTGTCTCATATTATAGGATTAAGACACTTGTCATGATCTTAGTAAGTCCTAAGGTTTTATCCTTGTCTTTATAACAAGGATTTCATCATTGTATATTCTACCAATTTCATTTTTGCATCTAATAAATTCTCTAGCTTCATAGCATTTTTAATGTTTCTCTTGTGTAGAAGTTTGTTTTGGTTGCACGTAATCCTTGGGCTACAGTGGGATTCATCAACAACTCTCATGTAATGTCAAAGCCTCCAAATATGCAATTCCCTTCACTCATTTTGGAGAGTTTCAACTAACAACTTTCATACAGTGCATCCTAGTGCAAAAAGGACCTCATGGTTGAGCTCAAAGGCCCAAAAACCTATAAATCCATATAAGGCACGATGGAGTTTGGTGCCGGAAAATTTTAGAGCTTTTTTTTTGTTTGCAAAAATTGAGGTGAAAATCCAAACAAGTGTACAGATTCGTACGAGAGTTGTACCATCGCTATATTGCTAATATGCCATTATTGTGTAGAAATCCACTTATGTCATCTCTATGGAGTCTGTACACACAATAGAAAACTCATTTGATGCAAAGGTTCAATTTCTCAATTTTTCATTAAAAAAATTGTTTTTTACACAAGATGACATTAGACTTGACAGCACAAAATCAATTAAAGGTTTACAACCCCAATCATAACAACCAAGGGCTAAGGGCTACTTCTTCATAAAGGGACCAAAGCCCTTGGTCATTTCCATACCAAGGGGTTGTATCCTGTGGGTGGTGCCCACAAATCACCACTCAAAATCATTGCCACAAGCCACCTACACAGATTAACAAAGGGACAACCCCCAATCACACCCAACCCCAAAGGATCCAAGTCTACAAGTTGCCCCACTAGCAGTCGCCATTGTCATCCACTAGTTTTTTATGCAATTGAGGGGGGATTTTCTTCTTGAAGCTATAACTTGTGCATACATTATCTGTTTTTCACTGATAATAGGTGTCGAAAAGTTGATTCTGAGCATTACATAGCCATATACTTGGTTTTTCTTAATTTTTAAATAGGTACCTATTATTTCAGCTTGAGGTCACTTTTTTCTATTTAGACTTGTACTTTGAATATCTTGCAAAATATGGAGCCAATTTTTATGTTGCAAGGATTCCAATTTCACATGTTTTGATCCCTAATCTATGTATGAGGCAGACTATCATTGTAAAATCATGGATTTTTCAATTCATCTTTCTGTAATCACCCTCAACAAAGGGAAATATAAGTCTTGCCAAGATGGCATCTTGAAACATCTTAGGTGACTTCATCTCTTGCCACATCTCTATGGACTTGTCCCTGAACAAGTACACCTAATCAAAAGCAAGTATAGGATATCAAGAACGATCATGTCCTTGGATTGATTGGTTGTAGTGTTGATTTTAACACTATATTCTATCACAAATATTGAATGTCCACGCACTCTTTGGACTAGAATTTGGGAGATCTTTGGAGACCCACATCTCTCTCCATTTCTAGATGATAACTATTATGGACAATATTCCAACCCTTGATGATAGTGATAATCTGCCACATGACAATGATACAAATGAGCAACTTGATTATTTGGCAGGTCTTGATAGTTGTGATGACATTGAAGCTTTACCTAATGCTCCTTCTCCTCCTACAGAGATTTTCATTGATTCTTTTGTTTCTACGGCTCCTAATCCAAATTCAGAGGCATCATCTTCTTTATCTTCAAGTCACTATCCTAAGGGTGAGGATTCTTGCTTTCCAACTGTTATTGCAATAGATTTGTTTTTCTTCTATGTGTCAATCCTCGCACTATATAACATCTATAGATTTCCATGTCATACAAGTGAGGAAGGAGAGAGTATAAGTATCAAACCTAGGAGACACATCCCATGAGCGGATGTGTCTCCACAAAGTGGAGACACATCGACTCAAGGGGCATGTCTCTTTATTTAACTTGTTTAGACACCGATCAATGACTTTATCTGACCGATGCTACCAAAAATTAACACTCCCTCTTAGCTAGGGAGGATAAACTCTAAACAAGTATAAGTGATAGCACCTAACTCGTGATATCAGAAGATATGGTACGCTTCTGAAAGTGTCAAGTCACATGACATTCTTCATAACACATCTTCATTATTCAATACTCCCTCTTATCTAGGGTAGATAAACTCTAATAACACTCCCTCTTAGCTAGGGAGGATAAACTTCCACCAAGTAAAAGTGATATCACCTAACTCGTGATATCAAAAGATATGGTATGCTTCTGAAAGTGTCAAGTCACATGACATTCTTCATAACATATCTTCATTATGGTATGTGCACTGACATCAAGTCACATGATGTCTACCATAATTCATGGCATATCCACGGATATAAATATCCACCATGATTATCTCTTAAGGATCACAATGATCTACAGATGATATCAAGTCCCATGATATCAATCAAAGTGTCCAAGAGATACTATCATGACATGTCCACAGATATCAAGTCACATGATAGTTTATCATTGTAGAGTCGTCACTATACAATGTCAAATACAAGTGTTCATTATTAGAAAGATCGTCATCTTTCAATAATGTACACAGGGGGAGTAGGCCCATAAGGTCATGGAGTCACACACATGACAAAAGAGTTTACACATTTAAACATCTTTATATATTAGTACAATTTTATAAACAATTTGAATTTCAAACATAATATCAAATTACATACCAAGTTTCTTCCCGAAGAGTTCAACCTTAACTCTGGAGAAAGTTTGTTGAGTATGTCTGTTGTTTGATCATTTGGTCTAATATACTCCAACTGGATTACATTCCTTTCTACCATGTTTCTTGCATAATGGTAGGGGATCTCAATGTGCTTAGATCAAGGAGTCCCACAAGCAATTTACGAAGCCAAACTGCTTTTCTTGCCCTTATAAAGGCTGCAATGTATTCAGTTTTTGTCGAGCTTTGTGCCATTGAAGACTGTTTTCTGCAGATCCAAGAGATCATAGCCAATCCTAAACTAAAGCAACATCCTGATGTGTTTTTCTGATCGGTTACACTCCCAACCCAATCAAATCTAGTTGTGCTTTGAAGATATCTCAAATATATGTTTTACAGCCATAAGGTGAATTTCCTTTGGCTCGCACATGAACTGGATATAAGCATTCAGAAGGACCTTCCATTCATTGCTGGAGTGCTCTATCAACTGAGCTACTGGCCTCTTGTGGCCAGCCCATCATCAGTCTAGGTGTGGCTTATATCCAATACCCCCCCCTTAAGCCACATTGCGGGTGCTTGGGGCTTTTCTGAAGTTAGATCCTGGGACCTGTTGTCATGAAGTCTCTTAACATGATGCCTCATCTCAGTCTCAGAGATGAACAAGGGCTTTCACCTCATATCTCTCTATCTCAGAGAATTTGTGCATTACAACAAGTAAAGATGTGACTCCCTCTAAAGCTCTAAGTACTTGCATCCGCCTCCTGACCTCCTTGACCAAAAATGTTTACAATACTTGCTTTAGAGAAATGGATTCCAATGCACACCTCTGTAAAGATTCAAGGTTGTCCTTTTCAACCTCATCCCAGATCCCTCTATTATAAATAGGTTTGCAGAGGTACCAATGTTAAATCCAGGTTGATTGACTTGAGCAATTTTGATCTCAACTGCTGAAGAGGTACTTCAAGGATTTAGAATCTGGCCTTGCAATACTGCAACCCTTACTTATTCTCAGCGAGTCATAGAACTCCCTCTGAAGGTTAATTCTTCCTCTTTGAAGAGATGTCTTCAACCATTCATTCAGTCACATGGTTGCAAGCAATGTTTCCTACATGATGCATCAAGCTCTTCTTGAAAGCAATCTCTTACACTTCTTGATCCGTCCTGAAAGCATTAAGAAGAGATTACTAATAGTTCATGGAACTCAACTATCCGAAGAGAAATACCAATGCATACATGATTCACTTTTCCCAATGTTATTGCATGAATTTATAACTACATAAAATTCATGAACATTATTCAAGCAAGGAATACTTATCTCTTTATATTGGTCAATTCTACAAATGCAGTTAGGTGCTTGTCTTGCAGTTTCTCCTCGGTTGTTAAATGTTTTCTCCTTTTAGATCATATATCTAACCAGATGATTGTCGTGGTATTACAGCTCTAAGTGGATTGGTGTCGATTCATTTGACCATTCGTGGCACTCCTTCATATCGACTCCACTTTATTATATAGAGCAGCTTCAGTCTATTCACACGCAATATCCAACTTCTGACACTTATTTGTACCAAAATACCTGGCAATGAAATTCACAAGCAGTTCCAAAAATTATACGCGGAACATAGTGTTGGCGCAAAATATAGTCAATTTGCGTATCTCCGACCAATGTTCAGGAATATATCTTTGACCATATGCACGACTCCTTGTAGTGGCGCGGGGGACTCAACTGGGTGTATGAATGTCGCTCTAGGAAGAACTCGCACGCCCGTCTCCTAAATTTGTTGCTCGATAGATGACAGAACCACTCCCGTCAAGGCATCAATGGATTCCGTCGCACTTGGAATCATGGATGAGACTCAGTACTGCACAGCCTGGATGATACTTAAATTTAATAACCGTATGCACTATCGCCAGAAGACCATACACAATACGGCTTTAGGCACGTCGATCCTAAGTGAAGGATGATAAAACCTATCTGCATGCTACTCACGATGTCGGGATGAAGGCTTTCATTTGTGCGCCTGACAATGACCTCGCCCATGGAGATCTAGCAAATGGCAAATGGAGTCCGCTGAAAATGACACCAATAGATGACATTAGCCAATAAAATATGCCTTGGATGGATCGATGGTATTACGGACTCACAAACATTGAAAGACCATTCTATTGGCCGCTTCAAGAGAGCATATGAATATGCGCAATGAGTGAATAATAAAAGAAAATGGGAGAAATTGATCTCAATAGAGCAACGCCAATAGGGCGACACTCAGACACTTCTCAGCACAGAAGCACAGATGATGCCAATACAAATAGAGAAGATGCTATATGAAATCACCATGAATGTGACAGAACGACCTTCGATGTCTCAAGTCATTACCAGCTACTACCCCAATATGTTCAACTTCTCCGTCAAAAAAAAACTATGCACCTAAATCTATGAACAATGAAGTCTACAATAGCCATCCTTATCTCCTATCATGTTGCCTAAATCGGAGGCATCTCCATCTCACACAAATAGTAGGCACAAAATCTGTATTGCTCTGATACCATGTTATTGCGACTGATTTGTTTTTCTTCTATGTGTCAATCCTCGCATTGTATAACATCTATAGATTTCCATGTCATACAAGTGAGGAAGGAGAGAGTATAAGTATCAAACCTAGGAGACACTTTCCATGAGCGGACTTGTTTGATCAATGTCTGACCGATGCTACCAAAAATTAACAATTTCCATGTCATACAAGTGAGGAAGGAGAGAGTATAAGTATCAAACCTAGGAGACACGTCCCATGAGCGGATGCTCAAGGGGTGTGTCTTTTTATTTAACTTGTTTAGACACCGATCAATGACTTTATCTGACCGATGCTACCAAAAAATTAACACCAACATTGGCAAATTCATCTTCAGGTGTTCATATTCAAACATCTTGTGTGAACACATCATCATGTGATGGCCAGTATAATTGGATGACATACATCAAGATCGCATCTCCATCACTTGTTGAGTCAAGTCATTCTTTGCAACAGGTACATCAAAGTCTTCCAAATTTGGTACGTTGGGATGAATAATTGACAAATATTACAAGTTTTTTTGGTGAGCCCTATCTTACGAATTTGGCAAGCATACTTGAGGACATCCATTTCCTCTTTGATGACAATCCCATCATAGCTATTATCACACTATCTTTGTCTTTGGATCTTGTTCTTCAATCATTTGCACATTGTCATAGTTTGTCACCTTCTTCATTTATTGGACTTGTACTTGATTTGATTATCGCATACTTACATATCAACAAGGCAACACTTGAGCATATATAAAGACAACAACATCATCGGGCATCTTGCATCTCTACTTGGTTTTATTTCTTGCCAAGGCGAGGAATGTTATTCAATGCTCTTGAATTTTCATCATCATCCTTCGTCAAGCATCCACCATCACTACAAGAAATTATACATTGTAGAGGGGCTACATAGTCTCCTTCTCTCCTATATGGAGAACATTGATTGTACATTGGTGACGCAATTGTCCTTTGGGGGTCATGTTGAGTCCTCCTTTCACTTGTACATGTTTGTTTGCATCTTTTCTCTTTTGGAGAGAGTTTCTTTCCTAGGGTTTTTCTCCTTTAATTCGCTTATGAGAGATTTGTTTGTACATGCATACCTAACATGGCCTTGTAGCCAAGACCCATTCTTGCATCTTTGCATTTTTTCATACTCCATAAGTTGCACTCTAAGTTGTTGGTTTGGGTACAGGTTTAGATACGGGTGCGGATGCGGATGCGGGTATGCCGGTACGGCAATTTTTTTCCTTGGGTACAAGTACGGGAGTATATATATAATTTATAAATTATTATATTATAAACATAATGCCATAGACTCATAAGCATGTTCAAAATTATAATCATATAATCATAATGCCATAGAATATTGAAATATGGTCGGCCAAGGCAATATAAGGCATTTTTGGCACTTTTTAGGGTTTTATTTTATGTTTTTAAATTGCGTTTTTGCCTTTTTTTGCTGGATGATGTGGGTCCGCCCGAGTCCTTTTGGGTTTGACCAAGGTTCGCCCTTGGCTACCCGGGTTCTCTATGGGTCCTTCAACCTGGGTAGCCAAGGGTGAACCCTGGGCGAACCCCCAAAAGAACTGTAAAGAACCACAGACCGAGGAGTATTTTGACCGGTACGGAGGCCTAAATTCAAGAACCCGGTAACTTAGGTTGCACTTAAAGGGGGGTGTTTATGTGAACATAGTATATTACCTAACAGGTTTACATCTTAATCTTACTTAAGTCATTTACCTTTCGTCTCATATCATAGGATTAAGACACTTGTCATGATCTTAGTATGTCCTAGGGTTTCATCATTGTCTTTATAACAAGGGTTTCATCATTGTATATTGTACCAATTTCATTTTTGAATCTAATAAATTATCTAGCTTCATAGCAATTCCATTGCTTCTCTCTCGTTTAGAAGGTTGTTTTGGTTGAAAGTGATTATTGGTCTACTATAAGGTTGATCAACAACTCTTATAAAGCATCCCCATCTTGGAAAGCCATATAGAGAGACATCTCCACACATTAAGAGACTTCAAATAATGTTCCTTTGCATCTCCCAAAAGCATCCCTTGAAAATTAGGAACTTCATAGAAAGGTTTCTCAGATATCATATAATTACATTGGATATTCCTAAAGTGCTGATATATGGTTGACAAAAGGTAAAAGAACAAAAAAAAATAGACTAACAAACTTGTAATTTTCTACTTTTTGCATATATATTTATGTTCTTTGTATCAAAAATTTTGTTTATAAAAACCCAAAGAGGTAATAATACAAAAAGAAACAATAATAACGCTTAAGATTTGTACATGCATTGAAGATTTCTGAATTAATTGAAAAATATTCATCTCCCCTCCAAGTCTCTATCTACCATCTCTAGATTTTTTTTATAATTGCGTTCCCCTCTAAGTCTCTATCTACCATCTCTAGATGATTATGATATAAAATATTTTTTTCATATCAAGATGATTATCAAATATCAATATAATTAATCTCTACATTAGTTGACATCTATTTCAATTCTTCAAAATGTTTTTATTTTTATTTTTTAGCATTTTGAATTTTACATTCTTTAAAGTTGCATATCCATTGTATAGTTATTTTTTAAGCATTAATTATATATAAATATTTTTTTACTTTTGCTGTCTCCAAGAACCCGTCTCCAACAATTTTTAAAAATGGCACCCATCCAAATTTCCTAATAACTATGGTTATTATCCCATGAAATAAATTTCATATTTATATTCATTTCTGATAATCTAGTCATTCAGCAACAGAGTTCCTTGTATTGACATAATGTTTCAGGGATTGGAGTTGTCGTTGCACATTCTTCAAATTTATTATCATCTCCATCATTAGTAGGAAATGGTAAAGAATCAAAAGGGATGCCACAACATTTGTTGCACTTAAACAATTATTTAAGGTGCATAATCCCACAAACATAATATGTTGTTCCTGTCACCTTTTCCTGTTCATTTTGTTTACTGCCTATCAGATATTTTTACTATAAATTGTACATCATGACAAAAAAACAAGGCATTCATTCTTGTGTTTGTCTTGTAGACCTATGTATCTACAATCTCTTAACTAATTTTTTTTATCAAGGAGAAAAATGGTCATTGTGACTTATACAACTACAATTGCAAGGTCCTGGGAGTAATATCTTACTTCTTGAGCATGAATGATTTTGTAAAATGAATCAAATACTGTTTAGGTACACGGTAAATATCTATGTATTAACTTAATGAAAAATATTATATAACATATAATCTGATAGGTGAGTATGAAAGATAGGATGATACAAGATAAGATTGAACCAGGGGGCACACCATTGATAACCAATGTTCCACGGGGACACGTCCCCCCCCCAAAAAAAACTTGTGTTTCCTAGACGGGGATGTCTCGGAGACTTGGGGACTTGGGGGGGACATCCCCCCACCAGCCCACCACCAGCGCCACCATCCCACCACCAATGTCGCTGTCTCCAAGATGCTGCTAGGACTTTGAGGACGTTGGGGTGTCCTCAAGATGTCTAGGGGACTCCTAGTTGTCTCCAAGATGTATAATTCTTATACTTATACATCTTTTTATAACTATTTTTTCAAGTACTATATGTATTTCAGCACCCTGCCACCCCCCCGCCACTCCAAACTTAGTCCCTGAAACGTGTCCCCTACCGTCCCCCCGTCCCCGTCCTGGAAACCCCATGGAACACTGTTGATAACTAATAAACTTAATTAGATATATAACATTCCCTCCCAAGTTGGCAAGGCCTCAACCTTGAAGCACACAGAATATGATAGTCAAAAAACTTCTGATGCATTTGTACAGTTAGGGTGGATAGAACTGTGACAATCATTTCCATATCAAGTTTAATGGGGCATTGAATATCTTAGTAAATTAATAATCAAGTCTGAATAAATTGAATATCTTTGACTAGGAATCCAAGTACATCTCCTATGATCATGATTAGAGTTCTCATAAAGTTGTCGTCAAAGTGAAATACATTCAAGTTAATGAGTATGTGCATACATCTATAGATTTTCCTAGCAGTCATATGGATTAACATTTCAAACTCTCACAATTATTGTGGAATTCAACACATTATTTTTAAACATCTCATCAATTTGGATTTTGTTTTCAGCAGCATTCTTAACATCCATTTGAGTTTCCTTATCTACAATTGTTTTGTTATTGACTAAATGTACTTCCTGTTATGGAATTTTTTTCTGTACTGCTTTGAGACACTTGATTTAGATGAAACTAATTGCAATTAATGATGTTGGATTTTCTCCTCTTCTTTTTCAAATTCTTAATTTGCAATGACCACTTTGAATTTGATCTGTAAGTGGATCTTATTGTTTCTTTTAATAACTTTTTAAGTTCTAACCAACTCAGTTTATAATCATCCATCCAAAAATTTCCATGAACATTTTACATAGAAAATTTCTTTCTAGCGTATCCCGAGTTAAATTTTGCTTAATAATAAAGACTTGACCACCACCAATTTGTGTCATCTCTTCTTATTTTCAAATTCTTCATTTGCAAAGACCACTTTGATTTTGATATGTATGTTTGTGGATCTCATTGTTTTTAATTTTTTAATTTTACTTTTAAGTGACTCAGTTTATAAACCTCCATCTGAAAATTTCCTAGAACATTCTTCCTAGAAAAGTTCTTTCTAGTTTATCCCATTTTAATTTTGCTCAACTCAATAATAAAGACTTGACCATCACTGATTTTTGTCAACTTCTCCTTTCCAAATTATTAACTTGCAACGACCTCTTTGATTTTGTTATGCAATATCTCATCGTTTTTCTTTTTAGTAAACTATTAACCAACTCAGTTTATAATCCTCCATCTAAAATTTTCCTAGAACATTTTGCCTAGAAAAGTCCTTTCTAGGTCATCCCAAGTTAAACTTTGCTCAACTCAATAATAAAGACTTGACCACCACTAATTGGTGTCATAAACCAAAAATGACTATATTCTAAATGCTAAAAAGCATAATCAACTTTTAAACTCCTTGTTACTTGTTAGTTTACAAAGATATAAAATGGCTTACTTTGATACTTCTTTTACTATCCTTTGAAGTTTCAAATTTGCATATTTTTAACTACCACCAGCTAATTTTTATTCTGCTCACCTGATAACTTTAAAAATATTTGTTTTATAATGTTTGAAATTAATCGTCATAATAACCATTAGATACAACTCTCTCTGTATAGGCATGGGATTTATGGAGAAGAATATGCCCATGACCTGAGCATGGTCAAAAATAGTGATGTGAGCAGGGGAACAAATGGTGCAATTAGTATACACGGCATGAAGAATTTGAATAGGTTAACAGGAGGATTTTAGTTATGCGGAGGTTGTGTGAGGAGTGGCAAAGGGGGAAGCAGAATGTGGAAGAATATGGTTGAGAGTGGACAGAAGATTGAGGATGCAGATTTATGTGACAGTGAGTGAAAGCATGTCTATAAGGATGAAATAGAGAATGTGGTATTTGGAAAGAAATGCTGCATCAGCATGTATTTCAAATGAAGAATATAAAAATTAAAAAAATTAATAAAAAGCACTGTTCAGGCAAATGCATAGTGCGAGGAGTGGCAAAGGGGAAGGCAGAATGTGGAAAATTATGGTTGAGAGAGAGGACAGAGGATTGAGGATGCAGATTTACAGGATGGTGAGTGAAAGCATGTCTATAAGGAAGAAATGGAGAATGTGGCATTTGGAAAGAAATGCTGCATTAGCATGCATTTCAGATGATGAAATAAAAGAAAACATTAATAAAAAGCACTATTAAAGCAGATATATATAGAAGATGGAGCCATCAAATTGATGGGAAGGCAAAAATGGAACAGAAACTGGGGTGAAGAAACAGCAACGTGAAAAAGATGTGGCAGCTGCTAAAACATTACATCAGCACAATTGGAGGGATGGGTTAGAGAATTGATCATGATGAGTACCAGAGTGATTAGAGGCACAGGAAAGAGTGGGAAATGAGGAAAAATGTGTGCTTGGGGAGAGTGAGAGAAGAAGAAAATTATGGGAATGTAAACACAGATAGCCTACTAGGAGGGGAGGGGGGAAGAAATAAAAGGGGTGCAGAGAATAGGAGCAGAGAACGGTGAGGAAGGAAGCTGAGCGTGCAGCAAGGGTGAGGAAGAACATGGGGGTGGGAGCAGAATTCAGAACATAGTTTAAGGAAATGGAATCACCCAGAAGGAAGGATAGTTTTTGTTATCATAGTCACCAGGAACCTCCAATATAAGGATGGGGAAAGTATCCTTGGTCCCGCAGCCAAACTTTCTGTTGACTATATTTATATATAATATAGCTGCATCCTTGTTTATTTACTCATGTTCCAGTACATATACCAGTACACATACCCCAATGTCTCCAAGTGACAATGCTCTATATACAGAGAGAAAAGATGACATTACAGAGCTAAACTAATTAAACAATGCCTCAGGTCACCACACGTACAAGATTTTCTTATTCAATTTGTTCTCATATCAAACATTTCCAAGAAATGACAGATACTTGTAGCTAATATAATGAATAATATACAAGTTCCATGTTCGTTGTTTATCATCAATGGCAATTAAACTAAACCATGTAAACAACACAGTTGTACTTTCGTGAACAACATAATACCATCCTCCATGCCAGCTTCTCATAATCTAATTGATTGTGCACACCCCATGGAATCAATCACCGACACAAATCACTTGACAGTAACAATATTCATTAATTCAAAAGCATAACACAAATGTCTTTCAATGAAAAATTTGTCACAAGCATCAGCAATTGAGCACACATAAATCACACAATCAGTACAATAACCAGGATTTACACATGGTTAATCACAAGTAAAAACCACCCAGGTTGCAGGCTGTGCCTAGTCAGAACAGCACAGCCAGATTATTGCAGGCACAGTCAATGCCCTGACAAACCCAGGTTGACCAGGTAAAAAAACACAAACCTTCAAAAAATCATGTATAAAACACATTTTACTCAAAAAGCAAAGGTTTTTGGCTTCTTTAGACTTATTTTAAAGCGGGAGTAGGCTTAAAGCTTTTTTCAAAAAAATTGCAGGTGTAGGGTTTAGGGTTCTACGCACTCTATTTGCCATGAAATAACAATTGCAATTTTTTCCATGTTTTTATCGAGTATTTTAAAATTTCTTAATTTGCCATTTTTCGCCATTTTAAACCCATGTAATCAAATTCCATTTACATTTTCAGTTTGCCAAGTTTTTGCCATGTAAATATAATGCTACTATGCACTATACCATGTAGTATGATTGCATGATTCTTATAAATTTATAATACACATGGACTCATAATTATATAAACATAAGGAATATATTCACAGCTTCAATTAGTGAAATCAACAACCAAACCTATTATCTACTGCAAATAATTTCTGTAATACAATTGGAAAAATATATTTCATTACTAAAATTCACATTGGAACAATACTGCCATACACAGAAGATTGATTCTTTAATACAATTGCCTATGCAACGTCTCAAAGAGAATGCAATGTACTATGGATGTGGGCTTGAGACAGTTAATGGAAATGTAATTAGGAGAGTACAATATTTGAATACACATAAAACCAAGATAAATTTTCTCTTCACCAACATGAGTACCTAGGAACTAGAGGACAAAACTATGATAAAATTATGATTTGTGAATTGGAATCCACATAATCTTCATCCATTTTACTTGTCAAGTGACTAGCATATTTACAAAGGGCATTTAGTATTCAGTACCCATATGTTTTGCTTGCTCCAATGGCCATAGGGTGGCTTCCAATTGTCACCATTACTATACAATGGCACATATCCATATCTCCCTACCTCTCTCATCACAATGTCACATTGAAACGGAATGAGTATGAAATATGAGCTAATGTTTGACCTTGATACTCAATTGCTAAACTTCAAAAATTGACCTTAAAACCTGAGCAATGAATGTATAATTTAATTGCTAAATAAAGTATTCCTTTTAAGAAATCATAAGTCATAAATCTTACCACATACCCTCAAAAAATTCCAAATTATGTGAACAATACTACCATGAACAAGTGTCATTACATGCACATACAGACACATAATAATGGCCTTAGCAGTTAATTACCTCTGCCATTTGCTTGTGCCCACATAAGACTGCACCAGTGGCTAAAGGATTTTGTATTTGTTTGGCCTTGGAAAATGCCTCCTGCAAATGTCAAAACCACCCACTCTATTTAGGAAACTTCAAACTATAGCTTCAATTAAAATACACATCTCTTCGCAAACTAATATTTTTCTAAACAGTGCTTCACTGTCCAATCTCAAAGTAAATACTACTAGCAAAAACAAACCACACACCCTGAACAGAAAATACCTGTACATAGCCTTGTTCTCCAGACCAGCCATCATCAGGCCTAGATAAAACAGGAACTATTTTCACCCCAGAAGATTCCCATTCCTTAAATCTTTCCTGTAAAAGAACAAAGTTAGATACTGGGCTATACCATAGTACATTTATTTTAAAAGCCAAAAAAAGTCAGCTCAAAGCTTCCCATCTGCAATTTAACAATAATGCACCTTGTATGCCATTCTTTGAAGATTGCGAACACCATAGTAAAGCCTCACATCAGATCTATTCTTTGCATCAAATCCAGATTCCAGAAGTGAACGAATTGGACTACAAAAAAGATTGTTAGGAGTAAGAAGTCAAAATAAACAAACAAACATTTAACTATATTAATTAGAATATGAGTCAATTAATGCCATTAATTTGCCATCAATTCTCAAAGAAAAAATTGATTATGGGTCACTTTACCAACTAAACTAAGGGACTTAGGTTTCAAACCAGTCTATTAACACTTTCTTTTAGGCTAATCTAAAATAGGTTCATTCAACCAAACTGAAACTTTTCCAGCTATTATCTACTTCAAGAAATTACTTCATTTACTCAAATATCAATCATATCATTAGAAAAACAACTGATTTTTGATGAACTTCTAATTTTGGACAAATAATACATTAATCTCAGATGCAGTTTGTGTCATCCAGGTGGCAAATCTGGACAAAACTCTGAAATTTTCAGTAACTTCTACAGTTTTTTTTTTTGCAATTCTGAGGCCGTTTGGAGATAAATTTGGTCTTGGGAAGCTACCTCTGGGAACATCAAAATTAATTCATAATTTATGCATTCCATCATAAATCTAATGTATGAATTCCAAGCCGTGGACAAGGAATTTTCATCCCATCAAGTAGAACCACCAAACCTAAATCAAACAGTCAATTTCACTTTCCAAGCTAATTTTCTTTACTCGGCAACTTGTTCATGCTTACAATAAGGACACAGGTCACACCATGAACAATGACTCTTCAGTTCTCAAGAAGAATCCTTTATTTACTATTTTTATATCTTTCTTAGTTTTTGCAATGTAAATATAAAATACACTCAAGTGAAGAACTCAGAGATAAACGCATACATCCCTCACATAGAGATTGCCCACTTTGCTACTCTCTCATTTGCAATAAAATCCAATTGTTTAACAATTTGAGTCCTTGTTAATTTTTGTTTCAGTGCTCTTCAATTTCACTCTATAACATGTTAAATCCATTGATAGTATGTTACCAACAAACAAATATGAGCATAGGTAGAGGCACAGTAACAATAACTGCAAAAAAATAGTTATTAAGGTTCACAAGGTTCAGTGAACCAATTCAGATTGGATCGCCAATTTTTTTCTGAAATCAGGCAATCTTTTGAGGCATCAAGTAATCATCAAAAATCATGTGCCCACTTGCTCTATAAAATCATGACTTGCTTCTAGGAAGAATTATCAATGAGAGACTCTACAGTTGGGCCTCCCCTCTCCCATTGTTTAGAACACATGGATGGATTGCAAATCATTTTTGGTAAGTTAGAACTTGCATGTGTTCACTGCACTGCAAAAATATCTGTCTCCAGTTACTTCCAATGCTTATCATCATCCCCATCCCCATCCCCTAAAGGAAGAGGATTGTAAGCTTGCTAGCTTCCTAGACAAAGATAATGCTCACCTCCATTATAAGGATTAAGAATACTCAATAGATGGTACCCTCTTGAATCAACTAGACGGAAGTTGGATATTGATGAAGCCTCTAAAGGAAATCCAGGCAAAGACCAAACTGAATGTATCATAAAAGATGAGTAGAGTATAATAGTTACAGCCTTTTCAATATTCATAAAAACTTAAAACTGAAGCTTGCTAAGTCTGTACCTGTGCTGTACATTCTTGAAGATGACAAAAATAATTAAATAAGGAGAATTGCTTTAGGAGAAACTTAGCCGAAATTTCCAGTTCCTTTAATTTCATGCCGTACAGTGGTCTTTTGGAAATGGCGAATTAAATATTTATCTGTTTGAACTTGCATCGTATATAATCCCAGACATCTCTTTTTAAAGTTTATATTTTCAGGTATCTTCAAGTGCAGTATTGATAAGGAAGACGTATGCCAAATTGGAGTAAGTGGTGTCAGGATGTTAATAAACTAATACGTACACTGATTCCATACAGCTTCGTACTCCTCCGCAGTCTTCCTTAAATTGGCCATAGGGGTATGATTTGGAGGCGGTACAATTAATAAACCTTTCTTTGAATTCTCAACACCAGTTAATGAATCGAAGTTGAAGCGAATGGTAGAATAAAGTGTGGGCAGGGGAAAAAGGAAGTCAGGTCTAATATATTCGCTGCCGTACATTAATTTTATGTGCTGGGTATTAACTTTATCAATTTCCGTACCTGGTCATAATCGGTTAAGTTCTTGGAGCCGCCGTACAATAGAAGAGTCACCGTACTTTTCTTTAGAGGAACCATACACCTGTAATGGTTATACAATTGGAGAGGTTCGGCCACTGGGGAGAATATTACAGGTCAGAATTGAGTTTGAATATATGTACAAACTGTTTAATATTCACTGAGTCAAAAGTTATTTGTTAATATAATATCTGTTGCAATCTTGCTCATTGCTATTAAAAGTTGTATTAAATCTGAGTTTTGGAAATTTGAATTAGTGGTAGTTTTGTGGGTTCTTTATAACACCTGAAAACAAAGAAAAAATTATATACAACTTTGATATCTGCAATTGTTTGACAAAATGCCTGAATTGTACAATTTGAGGAAGTGCAAAAATTTTGGTCTGAAAATTGGGTTTAGATCATTACACATTATAAGGATTAAGAGTTCTCAATAGATGGTGCCCTCTTGAATCAACTAGATGGAAGTTGGATTTTGATGAAGCCTCTATAGGAAATACAGGCAAAGATCAAAAAACTGAATGTATCGTAAAAGATGAGTACAGCAAAATGGTTGCAGCCTTTTCAATATTCATTGCACATCAGAAGTTCAGGCCTTAGTAAAAGGATCAAGGCTGGCTCTCAAGAGCTTAGCATAACTAGATTGGAAGTAGGAGACTACCAATTATAATGTCAACAATGAAAAAGGTAACCACACCTAGCTAGAATATCAAAGACATTCTTCGAGAAGTGCAAATGCCAACAGCCAAATTCCAATTCATAAGCTTTGCCACCACTAGCTTGAGGCCAATAAGCCCATGGACCTCCTAGTTTACAATGGCACAACCAAGATGTTTTCTCCACAATTGTGAGCTATAATGCCAATCTTAGCCCAATTCATCCAATATGGTCAAAACTGATGTGGTTAGTGTTGTTCTCAGAAGTTGTCTAATAAGGCTCGTTCTTGAGCCACCTCTACTCCCACAACTTGTGGCAGCATGGAAAGTTCTATTAATGTGGGACTACTTCAAAAAAAAGAATCTCCAAAGCATGTTGGTTACTTCTTTTCTAGCTAAGCCTAATTTAATAAGGAAAAGAGATAGAGAAATAATTGAGACAAAATAAATGAAACGGAAAATGAAGCAATGTGCCAAAATAGATCAATTCTCAATTATATGGAGGTTGTAGCATGGAACTTAATAGAACAAAAGATTTTAGCATAGTTATAGCAGCACAAAAGACAATTATTTATCCATAAACAACAAAGGGGAAACAGCCACTTATATTGAATGGTTCAAATACATGCATAATAGGCTAGCAGAGTTCTAGAAAAATAAACAAAGGCTATTATAAATGAAAAAGCATGAGACAAAACCTCTACAAACAAGGCTCTTTGAACACAAGTCTACAAATCTTCAATCTCTTCCTTTCAAATGAGCTCAAAGCTCTTATTTATACAAAGCAAGAGAGATTTTAAAAAACTCAAAAAAAACAAAGGGAATCAATGCCTTGTCAGTCATTGATGAGTACTCTTCAAAGTGGCATAGGATATTGGAGATGCCCAATTTGAATTCCCATTTGAAAACATCCTCCCCTTGACACATGCAACTACCTAAATCTATGACAATAGTGGAATGGTTACATACCTAGAATGCATCTCAATGCCTATTCATGCACCATTGAAATCATTTTGAAATCCAAAACCTATTTGCAATTCACTCTGCATTCAATTATCGCTTGTAGAACCTCCTTAAGAATCATGAGCCATTGGATCATTGATCAATGTCTACCACCTTACTTTACCTCATCACAACTGAGATTGACCTTAACAGATCCTAGGCTGAGGTTGCAAGATCACCACTAGCTTTTAACCTTTTCTTATGTTCCCCTTGACATCAAATGTCACAAATTTGATCCCAACACAACCAATAACTGATTGTCTAGAACCATTAAATTATGTGATCCAAATTACAATTATGTTGTTACAATTCAATTAGCAACTACTATGGAAGAACATGAAATCATACACAATCCACATAGATATGAGACACAAGGATTTCACCCAGGAAACCCTTTTGAAAGAAAACCCAATAGCACAAGAAACTAGAAAATTAACAATTGTATTAACTTGTCAAAGCAGAATCCAAATGCAATCTCCTTACAACCTTCTTCAATCTATAGACTTCAATATACAACCTCAAACACACTTCAAAACATCATTGCATCATAAGGCATAACCTCTACATCAACCTATTCCATTTGCACTACAAATTACTTATAACCCTAAGTCGTTATCCTAGAATTCCAACTAACTCAACACTCTAACCACTTGTGGAATACCAACTGTCACACAATCATAACATGACAACAACCTGCCACGTGTCAATCCAACCTAACATCGCAAAATTGACAAACAACTCATCTACATAGATAACCCCACAATGACTTAGTCATCAATTGTTGACCAAACACACCTGATAGTGAATGTGTCTTCCTAAAATACCACCATGACCAAACCATGGTTTGCGGTAACAAAGACAACAATTATGATAACCTATGATATTCCAAAATAACTCCTAGAACATCTACATGTCCTTAGTTGTCAATGTACACACTCTAGTAATGGTGTATGTGCATCTTCAGTGCTATTCATACTCCAGCAACATACTCTATTCATGATGCGGTAATGAATTCTTAACCACACCTCATGTGGTTGCTACCATAACACACTGGGCTCCAAGGCACCTCCATGCCATACCACAAAGTCTTAATTCCCACACCATTTTACTACACATGCTTCAAAACATTGTTTTATCAGTCTGGAATGAAACTTATCAACAAGAACTTGCCAAATCCCAAACCTTCTCTCACTCAAAACTCTCTACGAATGAATAGCACCTAAAAATTCCAGCATGCCCAATCTAATGTAATGATGAATCAGTGAGCGCATTAGGGTGTATATAGAGTGTAGAAATGCTTTAAACCTTTTCCATAGACATGATGAATTTTGCAAACAGAAACTCTTGTTACAAAACCGTAACCACCCTCCTCTCCTGATTGAGCAACAGTTTGTCACATTCTCTCCCTCTAGGTTTGCACATGAAGGGTTTGGGAGAAATACTAATTAAGTAACTAAATCAAAGATTTCCCCTTCTAACTCACAAGCTGAGCATAGGACTAACATGGTTGCAAAGTATCAAGGTGATTCTAGCATATTTTCTTAGGGGGGCATTTTATTGTCTTTATCCTAGGAGGTGCCTGAATTGTTCATAGAAGATGGTTGTTTACAAAAAATAGGTGCAATAAATGGCAATAGATCCCTAATGTGCAGATGATTAGGGAAGAGGCCTTCTTATGAAACATTTTCTCTCTCAATGAATTTGGTTTGGAGCAATATTGTTGATCCTTTCCTTTCTCTGCTGGAGAATAGCTTGTTGTTGGTACAACTTCAGTCTATGGACAAACAAGATTATGTATGGAATAGTGGTGCCTAGTTTTATGGAAAAAATAATGTTTTGTTTGCCCTTGGACACCTTTCTTCGACCTAGCTATAGCCACTATAGCTAAGGCCTTTTTATGGATTCATTTGGATAGTCTCTCGCTTGTTCTGAGAAATCCAGGTCTGATAAAAAATCTGGTTGAAAAAGTGGTTGCATTTATCAGATGCTATGAGGATTTGTTTGCTTCCTAAAACAGATATGTGAGAGTGATGGTGTACTTATCTAAGCCTATCTTGCACACCATCAAAATATGTTCCTCTCTAAGCTCCAAACTTCAGTTTATTAATTTTAGGGCCTTCCTTTCAGATGCCTTTGGTGCAACCATATGGGGCACAAATTGTTGGAGTGTCCTTCAAAGCTTCCCTTGGGCTCTGGCACTTTTCATTTGCAGAAATGGTTTCTGAAAATGGGATGCCCAAATGCAGATTTTGTGAAAAGAAATTTTAGGGGTGAGAACTGTGAAGATGGGGATGGGCGTCATAGTAGGTCCTCATCCCCTGGTTTTATGGTTCTGAATGAGGACTCATCTCCCATGGTAAATGATGTTAATCCTTTGAAGTTGGCTGAGGTATGCATGCAACTAATTCTGAAGATTTTCAAAACTGGGTTGAGGCTACTTCTCAAATGATGAAGAAGAACTTTTGGTTTCCACTGAAATTCTCACCATATCACAAATGGAATCCAAGAAGACCAAGGAGAATTGTGGTTCCACTGGCAAACATAGAGGACAGAAGACAGAAGCTGAAAGGTTTCATTTCGAAGCTTTGATCATTGTTGGTGAGGGTTCCAAGTGGACTATGGAGGAGGCTCTTCTTTCCCGCAAGGAAAGGAGAATCCTTTCAGCACACTACTTAAACTTAATTTTAGCGACTTAGGAGGCTCTTCTTTCCCACAAGGGAAGAAGGCTGCTTTCAGCACACGCTGAACTCTATTTGTTTTCTTTTGAATTTGTGTAAGAAGTCAGAAATGATGCTATTTAAGGCGTTTGTGAAAATGGATTCAAGGGTTTCTTAGCTAGTTATTTAGATTGACAAGTTTCTTCAGTTTCTGTGGAAAGTTGAGTTATTCTCTTTCCTTTTGGATGTACTTCGGTTTTGTTGGATTTCAGAGAGAGCCCCATTAGATTACCTTAATTTATAATTTGTACCAAAAAAAAAAGACCACAATGTGTGGTGACTACATTTATATATAGTATAGCCTCTCCTTATTGGGGATTTATGTTTGGTATAGACTCTCCTTATTCATTTATTGGCGCACCCTAATTCGATCGGCATACCAATCAGGCCGGCATCTACTGATACCAATATTTTTTTTCTCTAAAAATACGTGCATATAAAATAATATGAACTGTGAAACTCTAATGATCTATATAAATATATGGTTTACCTGGTGAAAATGCTTGGCTCAGGCAAAAAACAACCTTCTTGTTCAATTAATTTTGTCATCCGAAGACATATAAATAGAAAATGAAATTGAAAAGATAGATACCTGATGCCAGAGCCCGTAGCAAAGAGAAAAACCGTAGAATAGCGGTGCGAGGGCGTAATCTGCGAGATATCAAAGCCATTTCCCAAAACCTGACTCAACTCCACCGTATCTCCCTTACGGAGATCACAAATAAGCGCAGCCGTGGATCCTTCCACATCCTTCACCAAAAATTCGAGGCGCCCCCCACTAGTAATGGCGGGGGGTGAAGCAATGGCGAGGAAAGCGGGCCTGCTATCCCTCACCCGCACCTGCACGAACTGCCCAGGGCTTGTGTGCCCCGCCATTAGCTCCGGATTGTCGCTTATGTCCACCGCCACATGGTACAGAGACTCGCCCGCCATGTCGGCCTCTACTACAGGAGCTTCCGCCCATAGGACTTCCTGTTTCCAGGCTGCGACGGCTACAGTTCTCGACCTCGTTATTATTCTCCCGTTGAAGGCTCTCCTCAGCAATGGCCCGCTGAATCTCCGAGCGAGCATGGGACCTGCGGCCATGGTGTTAGAAGCATAGCTTAGAGGGGGTTTCCACGAGGAACAAGGCGTTTGTAAGGAAAGTGGAATGGTGGCCATGTTTTGAAAGCCTTGGAAAATCGTTTTTTTTTTGTGTCTTGCCGCCGCCTGTATTGTTGGACTAAACATATTCTCGACCCTTGCTGCTGACGTGGCTCGGGCAGAGCTGGAGGAGCCTTTGCGTTCATTGGCTAGCCTGGATGTTTGAATCTACGTGGCAAATCAATTTGCTTTATCTATTCCTCCCATAATTGTGGATGTGTTTAATTACTCGCGATTTATGTGTTGTTGATGTCGTGGGCTTATTTTAAATAAATTTGTAGTGTTTTTAATGGAGTGATTTTTATCACATTTAATTTGACTATTATTAGCAATCGCACCTTGGTGTGCAATGGGTACGTCGAAGAGGGGTAGAAGGTCAATTACAAAAAAAATTGGGCTTTGGTTTTTTTTTTGATTGGCATATATGAGGTCAATTGGTTGGTCGGTCATTTTGAAAATAATGTTGTTTGTGTAACAAAGGTTAATTAGAAAAAAAATTGGGCTTTGGTTTTTTTGGTTTTTTTTGTTTGGCATATATGAGGTCAATTGGTTGGTCGGTCATTTAGAAAATGATGTTGTTTGTGTAAGAAATGTCTCAATGGAGAAGTGATAGCTTCAAATCAATTATGCACCTTCTTATAAGGATCCAAACACGACTGAAACAAAACCTGTGAGTGAGAAAGATAATCATGCAATCACATATTTTGTTGTCTCATAAGCTGTCTTTGACCTTATGGACATTAAAAATATTATATTCTATTCAACCAACAAGGTATTGAAAAACAAGAATTTGTATAGAATAGCATTTTATCATATTTATGTTCATATATCCCCAAGTTTAGGTCAATAGGTCTCAAAAAGTACATTAAGCAATAATAAAGAAGACTGGAGTTAAAGGATCCTAGGTTGTGAAAAGATCAAGCAACTATGAACTAAAGAAAAGCTAGCATAACATGAGAATAAAGCCAAAGAGGTGAACTTCAAACCATAAAAACTAAGTATAACTACAAATAGTCTTATATGGAAAGGATCTCCCAAGGAAGCATTGAGATGACAAATAAGAAAGATGGGAGGAGTGATATCACCATGTTTGTAGCTTATATCACCATGCCAATGAGGTAGAGGGAGACCCAAAAACTCAAGCTAGACAAGCACTCGAAGTTTTTTGTCATCGGAGACAAAAAAATCTCGAGACCATGGCTAAAAAACCAAAAGAGACGTTGGACATACCAAGGCCCACGTTGAAAAATGGCCTCAACATGACTGATTTCAGCAAAACGAAAAAGAAAAAACCCTTTGGTGAGATTTTGAACCCCATCGAGACAAATCCCATGGGGGGCCCAAGACTTGGCAACCCAATCCCAAGTCTTGGCAACCCAGTCACAAAGCATGCTTTAAGGGGGGCGGGGGCGAGGAGGGGGGCTCTCAACAAAATAACCTATAAGAGTATCCTGCTCTAACCATTAACAAGCAAAATTAAATTTTGAGGTGGGTAAAACCACATCCGCGAGAGTTTCAGAAGGCATACTTCATGGAATACTTTCAACACGAATTTTTGAAGTTGTTTGTTTGAAGGAGCCATTGTTCACAGACGCCACACTAGCAACACCAACAACAATTGTTGGGTTGAAACTAGCCTCGACCATTTTAAATAAAAGCTCTTGCAATGAATACAGTATGATGCAAGACAAGACACTAGAAGAAAAACCAAAGTACCTACCCCACATGCAAAGCCCGACTCTCCCTCCTCACTCGTTTTCAAATCTTCAAGTGCAATTTTTTGAATATCCTACTTCCTCCAAATTTTGACTCACAACTTGTTGCAAATAAGAAATGTATCTAGAACTTAAGTAAGAAGTATACAAAATAAAGATGGGGATGTCGCAAAGTGGGTTAAAGATACGACATAAAAGGAAACCCTGAAAGTTTGTTACTCCAACAAAACACAAAGAAACACTCCATATTTAGAATTTTCACAAAGTTGAACGGATTTTTGACTTCAATAGCACCCACAAGGGTTCATACTTGACAAAGCACAAAAAAGAGAACTCATACAAAACACTTCTAAGATCGGTTATAAATAGGGTGGCAGGAACTTTCGTGATCAAACTAAGATGGACTTGATGAATAACTAAGACTAAAATATTGTGTCCCATTAGGATTTTATTGCTCGTATGTTTACGAATTCCAATTAATAATTTGGCAATAGATATTGACTTGAATTATTTCCTTTGGGCTTATTGAACTATCCAAAGGCCAAACAAAAAATAGTTCATACGCTAGGATGATACATTCGTAATTGCGCACATTCCTTTCTAGTTATCCTCTTTACAAAAACTTTAAAACGAGATTGTAGATTGCTTTCTTATGACACAATCAACGGTTGTGTCACATATCAATCATTAGGGACTTACTGTATGGTCCCATGGGGGGGGGCTTGCACTCCTATTTTTACGGAAGCAGGTGATCTCATGGGGAAAAATAAATTCTGCTATAGGATTAATTGGAATCTTTTTCAGCCCAAACTGTTTTGGGCTGAGAATTTCAGCTGGTGAGATTGGGGTGGGGCTAGAAATTGCCCCACCTGCTTATGAGTACTTTCCTACCACTTGTTACAAATCTAAAAATTTAGATTCCCGCCAAAAGAAAATTGGAGGGAAATGATGTTTATTTATTAATTTTTTATTCACACACCATCATTCCACCACCAGCTAAATTGCACAACTAAATTCATGGGACCACCAGCTTCAAAATATTCTGCTAAAATTTTGAGTAGATTCTGCTCCGGATTTTTTGGAAGCCCCCCCTCCATGGGACCGTGGCCTTAGTGGTGTGTAGAACTCGCTGATGCAAGGCATTGTGCAATGTAATAGAAAATGACCACATAAATTCCTTGGAAACAACTTGCATAGCCCATTGGTCATAGCTAGAGATGAGATAGTTGAAACCCTCGTGCCAAAAATACTTTTGCTTTTGGCATGTGGTTTACCTTTTACATGTGAAGCTGGCAAAAGGCTGTCATATATTGGCGAATGAATATTTTATTCTGAAAGGCACTCATCCATGCAAATAAGTGTAGCGATGCAATACAAGATAACCATGTAACACTTGTCTTTATAAGACTCAAGAAAATGAGGCCATCATTTGATTCGTTCTCAAAAAAGTGACATGGACCTAATGTGTACTGTACGCACAAAGCTCACGATGACAAATGGGAACTCGTCATAATGTAATAGCTAGGTAGACATGTAGACCAATAGCAGGATTGCATTATATTTCAGATTTTAACTCGAGAAATTACTAGCTAGATGTATCATTAGGATTTCTGATAACCGGAATGCATATATGTATGTGCCCATATACATAAACCAGGGTGTTAATTTCAACCAAAAATGCACCCATTATAAAAAAGATAAATATCCTTATGTGTGATGTGTACAAGGATTGTTTCTACTTTATGTTTAAATAGGAAATTTTCCTTCCCATGACTCTAAAATGAACGGAAACGTCTATAGTAAAATGGAAACGCCTATGTAGCCCTCAAATGCACATTTGACCGTATTTTTTAATTAATTGAAAATTAAAAAATCCATTGTATTTTGATTTTCAATTAATTACAGTCAAACGCACATTTTGGGGGCTGGAGAGACAATAGTGAAATTAACCACTATAAACACTATTTCAAAAGAAATGTAAGAAATAATGTCTCAGGGCCATAGTCTTAGCTTCAATGGAAAAGCATTGCATAGCTTTTTTGAATCACCATTTTGATGATGAGGAAGCCATACCATGAGGTGGCCCATTTGATATGACCAAAAAGATCCCAAAATTTCAATGATATTACAAAAAGAACATATTGTACAGAAGAACTGTTGCAATATGGTACTTTACAGAGGATAAATAATATTATACAGCAGAACTGTTGCAATACGGTACTTTACAGAGGATCTTGTTAGCCTGTAGCTTCCCCTCATTGAGAATTGCTTTACCTATTTTTTTGATTGCAACTTCATCAGTTCTGTAGAAATACACTGAATAAGTCTTTTTGCTTCTATTGAGGTGAACTCCCTTTTCTCTTGGCACATTTCTGTATTTGAATTAAGTTTGCAAAAACCATTTCCATAAATGCCCTCAAATGAGTCAAACAACAGCTTCGATGCTTTTGTTTTCTCTGGCACAATCTCAGCGATATCAACCATGGTATTTAATATGCCATGTGCTGCAGCTCCAAACCATGAAGGTGCACCATCCCAAGGCTTTTTGTGCAAAGCTAACTGCCATCTCCAAGGAGAGAAGAATTCTAAAATAACTGTCTCTAATTTGCATATTCCTGTTCTAATTAAAGATTTCCACATGAATACCAGGTATATCATGGGACAATCCTCATTATTTTCCCTTTTAAGATCAAATACAGATTGACTTAAAGAGTTATGGCTTCCTATGCTGAACTGTCCATCAACTCCACAGTCAGATTCAACAGATCCATACTCTGTGTGCTGATCACAACCTGCTTTATTTGACTCAACTGTTTCTTTTTGACATTCTGAAGTTGTGTCACCAGTTTGAGTCATGTCAAACTCCAGGCATGGAATTAGGTCCTCCCCCAAATCAATGTTTTGTGCTGTCCTTGAAGAGCATTGTACCAATTTCCCAGGTGTGAACCCAAATGCTGTCCATGGAAGTATAAGGCACCAATAGGTAGCAAGAGCAATAGAACGACGAATCAAGCCATTCTCAATCCTATGTGCATCAAAATTTTCTTCATCCAGCAAGATACAACTGCTGAATGTTCGATCAGGTTCAAAAACAATTGCATCAAAGCCTCCCAATGGAAGCCCCTTGTCTGATTTGGCCAGGATGCTTTCAATTAGAACACAGACAGATGCCAAATGGAGCCTCAGCGAATTTCTTGCTTCATCCAAATGTGTGCCCTGCGAGCAGCAATCTGACACTTTATGGCAAGAACGAGCAATCTTCTCAGCCTTTAAAGCCATATAATTCATGTTTAATTCTGTATGTTGCAAATGACAGAAATCCATCCCATCAACTGGAAAGTGTTGTTGCTTAGCATCTATCTCTGTTTGTTCCAAACCACAAGTATTCTTTACCATAATACCTGAAGGACCATTTTGCACAGAAAGCATACTGGTGGAGGAGTTACAAGTTGCATCCTTATCTTTAAAGTCAGTCACAATATTCATACATGTTGAAGTCAAAACATCGGCCTCTTGATGTACTCTTTCCAAAAACTTTTTATCCTTCATCTGCTTTTGAATCTTTTTCCTCCAATCATCAATTGCTCTAGTTATTCTCTTTCTGATCTCACTGGAAACATTAGCAATAGTTTTTTTAGTAACTGCAATAGCAGCTGCCTCAGAAGCAATTCCTGAAAAAGTCATTGGCAAGGAAATATATCAAAAGACTTCGGCACAATATTGCCTCAACCAAAGCAGATATGTATGAAGTTATGAACATCCAAATCATTATGTATGTTTTATAAGAGATCATTTTTCAAATACCAAAAAAAAATCTTCGTTCTTGTAATAAGTAGGCTTCATAGAAAGAAGAGAAAGCCAAATAAATAATAAAAACAGGATTAAAACCTACCACCAGCAACACTCAAAACATATGGCGATTCATCAGGTGCAGCTAAAGCAGATAAAGCTTCCACTGTTCTATCAGCAGAGTGTCGTTTTGCATAGTCAGTAGCTGCAGGTAAAATCTCTTGAATAGCAGTGCTAACTATCTGGGGAAAAAAATAGTAGTGAGTGCAGAGAAAGTAAGTAACAAGATAATAACTATCAATCTATGCAAGAAAGGCATTCAGTCCTTTCCAAGGGAATCAATCAAAGTCTTACATGTTCTGTAGCTTCCTCAAAATTGCTTGCATTAAGCATATTTTCAAACTCTTCAATGCTCTGTAGCTCGGAGAGATTTGGGAACCTATCCATTATGGCAACTTGTAATTTATTCATCATATCTTCTAGAATTTGAGGAACACACTTAAGGGAAGCTGCATGTGCAGCATTAACTGCAGTCGTATCCACTATAAAATCTACTAGCCTCTGCAGATTAGGTCTTTGTTCAAGAAATACATGCTGCAACAAACATTTGGAAGTTCTAGAGTTTAGTTTGATCATGAAGTCTATTTTGTATCATAAACATAGACAAGTTCAACAATTTAGCTCAATCATAAATTCTCTGATGACATGAACATAGAAAAGTTCTACAGCTTAAAAACAATTGACTGCTGAACTACAGATACACAGATGCGTTATGAAAGACAAACCTGGAGTTTGAGCTTAAGCTGATCCTTATCATTATCCATTGAATTTTTCACCATGATAGATTCCCCAAACATGTTGTTATATGTATGAGACTGGCTGTGCCTTGAATTTTGGATTGGTGTAATTTTACGAATATAATTATTACGCTGTGTCTGAGCACATGCTGGTGGCATTTTCCGTCCCTTGGCTACTACAAGAACAGATTTCATGGCCTGACAAGCACAAACCCTTTTCAACAGAGGATTATATTTAAAATGAAAATCATTGAAGTATTCTAAGAAAACATCCCTTATATACTGCTACTGTTGGTCGAAAATTTGTCATGAGGTCTAGGGGTATTTCTCACCATCAGAAGTGGGCAACAATGTTGAATGTAACTGGTATCAATTATACCAAGCATTCTGTCAATGCCACTACAAATCACACTTTTATGATAATCTTTGCCTTCGATGCTTATTCCATTGTCCTTGTTCAATCTTTTCTTATCACTCTCATTTGTTTCCAATATAGCTTTGCTCGGAGAATTGCAATGAATATTTAACATACTCATATCTTCAAAGAAGCTATCCAATGCTGCAAGGATGCAAACACTACTGACCTGGAAAACCAAAGAGCATAATACAACATTAAGTTGTCCCATATTTGTAATGATACTTTCTTTAAGTTTTAACAAAATAAACAATCATTAAAATCAAGCCACTGAAATAAGCAAGAATGTTACCCCAAAATCACTCTTGGATGGGTCGAGCTTCGGTAAAGAATACAGAGCCTTCAATGAATAGAATACTTTTCCAAAGTACGGCTGTGTTGCCTGACTTGGGACAACCTGCTATATAAAATATTGTTAGAAGTGAAATGCTACAAACTCAATTGCTATTGAAAAAATCCACCAAAACAATAATTCTGTGTTCCTTACCTTCAATAACCCTAGAAAATCAAGGATCCAGGGTAAAACTAACAACAGAGATTCATGTGATCTGGCATTATCTAGCTCTTCCAATAAATCAATGGGAGTATGGCATTGAGGTATATCTGATTCTGAATAAGAAAGGTCACAGCCTATCTCTGGAGGAATAGATGGCAATGATCCTGCTTCTGGATAAAAGAAAATGAATCTGAATGCAGCAATTATTCAATGGTTTATTAAGCAGAACTACAAAGGCTTTAAGTTATGAATAGACAGAATTACAATGTCTCATCAAATTTGTAGCCAGAGGCTCTGCAAATGCCTACCCCATCAAGCAACCTAATGATTTCAGGGAAAGAACTCTTTGTGTGAAACCTGATCCAATATCTGCTACATCCCGAGAGTAAAGTGGAAGCCTGTATTTCAATTGGTAATGAGTATAATTGCAAATAGAATCCACAAAATTGATAGACTCAACCTTATTTATGCAGTCTGAAACCATCAAAATCATAAGCGAGGTACATGATAAAATTACTTTATTAGTTTATGCATTTTTGATCTGATGCTGCACAATAACTGGCTATTTAGTCGATAACTATCGGCTGCTTCAAGAAACAAGATGTATGTCCTTGTTGACTGAGGAAATGCTTTTGAGAATCCCTCAGATGAACAAGCCTTACAATTAACATCCTCCCGACTTTGGATGGTTGCCTGTGGTAAAGGAACCTTGGAAGATTGGGAAAGCTTAGCTTTGTTCCAAGTATTACCAGTTGAAAGCACCTGATATTTATCAGAAGCATCTGGCCCTTGAGGTCCTCTTTGTGGCAAAAATACTAGAGGCTGGTTACTAGATTCAGATGTTAAACGATCATGCAGCCTGTGCAACTTTGCAGCATTATGTCGTGCTAAACCTGTAACTTCTGGATCTGTTTCGCCGTATGAAGATGCCTATGAAACAAGTTCCATCTGATTAGAAAAATTGAAAAGTAATAGAAAAGCTAAACCCAAAAATCCTTCATGTATCATACTTGAACTTGAAAACAAAACAAAAACAGTTTCAAAACAAGAAGTTTTTTTCATACTTCTTACCTGCAAATACTGCTCAATGAAGAGCTCTGCTCAAACAAAAAATAGATGTTAGGTCCTGTTATAAAATGCATAAATTGCCATTGAAGGACTGAAATAATAAAAGCCTTCTTACTACACTTCATTAAATTACCAGAAAACCAGGGGTAGTTCTCAACCATCAACGTTTTTGACAAACTTTGCACACTTTCATGTAACTTTATGTAGGCATCATTGTCCTTGCCAAATGCGGCAAATCCAAAGGCACTTTGTGATGAAGCAGCCTCCCGTATTATTTCAAAAAAATAATCCCTGCACTGTTCACGGTTGTTGTATATTCGTTGGAATGCCTGCCCATATATACAATTAAGATTTGTCAAGCCATATGTGGAAATAATTAAAATAAAGTATAGCTTGCAAACATCAAATAACTGCTTACTATAGTCCGGAAGTTATTACGAGAATCTCTTGCAGCTTGAAAAGGTGAGGATGTAGGCATGGCCATAGGCAGATGCTTTTGTGGTCTTTTATCTCTAAATTTGTTGGGTGATTCCTGTAAGGCACATTTTGCTCCATATGCAGATTCATATGCCTTGAAAGAACGCAATGCTGCAGATTGATGTTCTGCTAAAGCACCCCTTAACCGAGGAAGCAAAGATGGTGAAAAAGATGAAATTGCAGGTTGCTCGATAAGAGTGGCAAGGAGTTGCTCTCCAACTACAGAAGAAAATGAATACAAACATTCAACAAAACTCAAACGTAAAGAGGTACAGGAAGTAATTAGATGAACAAAACAAATAGGCTCTAAAGACCCAGTAAAACATTTTATCAGAATTGTATGCAATTTTGCAAAGATATAATATTTCCACAGTCCATATTTGTGTGAGTGTATGCTTCTAGATTAATTTTTTGAACATCAATGTTTTGGATAACACTACATGATCCATTAGTTTATGATACCACAATCTAGGAGTTTTGCTGCTTGCTCAAGTGTCTTGCAGGCATAAAATGAACAACTCTTTTCATCTTTGAATAGTTTTCCAGCTATATCTGGATTTTCTTGAATGATGCTTAGCTTATCATGCCCTTCGCCACAGACAGCCTCCAAACTCAGAAGCTGCAGTAGAAAGTAGAGTTCTCCAATCAAAGAGGGAACCATCTTATTCATGATAAGCTTTGCATGCACTTTTGCAAACCTCTTAAGCTTGCCACAAAACATCTTTGAAGGTAGGCTAGGGTCTACACAAGGAACTTCTGAAGACAGTTGATACAGTTGAGTTTCTCCATTAGAAACAGAAACCTGTGGTGAATGGTCCTTGACCTTAGATTTTGAATTTAAAATGGCATGGTTTTGGGAAGAATTCATTGGCCGGATCAAATGTGAGGCCTTCTGTGCTTTAATATCCTCAGTTGGAGCCTCTTTCTCTGGGTGCCTGCGATTCCTAGTTTTACTGCAACGGTCCATGAGCACATCCATATCAACTTTAAGGGATTTATGCACTGCTAAATCTATACTGGTATCATGTTCTGATTCTTTAGGTGGCTGTATATTAGCAAGAACAAAAGAACTGTCCACAGCAAGAATTGCTGATGGTGTAGGATTCACTCGCCGTGCCTGCCAATAAAAATAATTTGAAATTAATAATAAGAACCCAAGATTTTAGTGTAGATATATCATATATGCATAGACAAGTTTATGATTAGTTAACCAAATTTTACTAAAGGACCAAATATTTATACTTATATTAACAAGATTCTACAAGGAGGGCAAAACATTTTAGATTTCCAATGGGGATATGCCAAAAGCTGTGAGTTTGTAAATTAAAAGATCCACACAAGAAATAGAGCCAAAATCTTGGACCAAATACCAAACCTGTTGCATTTTCAAAGGCCATAATCCAAATGACTACGGAAGTAAAATAATAGGAAGGGCCTTCCTTCAATTTGAATGGAACTGAGAAACTTAAAATGCAAAAATGATTCTGTCCATGCAGGTACTAGAAATAACCAACCCAAATATGATATTAAATAGTTACGTGCTATGTAAGTTGTGCTTTCCTTCTAAAAGCTGTAGTATTTTTAAAGATCATAATCCAAACAGATAAAAATGTAAAATACTAGGAAGTGCCTTCCTTCAATTTGAATGGATCTGAAAGAGCTAACTTGAAAAATGTGTCTATCCACAAAGGTACCATCCTAAAACTAACCAACCCAAATAAGATATTAAATAGTTAAGATGCTTTTGCAGGTTGTGCTTTCCCTACAAGAGCAATTTTTTGCTGTCTTCAAAATTTTCAAGAAAAAGTTATTGGATCACCCCCATGTATAAATAACATAAAGGTCATTCTAATAGATGCCAACTATAGTGGCAAAGACTTACTGGCAAAACTAAGGAAGAGAAGATTCAGAAGATACCAGTAGAACCGGAGGAGTGTTCTCCAACTTGAGACCATCCATTTCTAGTTAAGGTGAACAAGGAAAATAGTAAATACAGATAAAAGTGATGGAAAGTAAATTCTGTGAGTCATCAGAGACAAAATAAATTACTCAGAATCCAACCCTCAAGAAGAAAGTACAGAAACCAGAACACCAATGGCCCTGCAAATTCATCATCAAGAATTGATTGGCTTCAAAAAGCAGCCTTAAAATACTTAAATGTGACAGAGTTAGACATTGCATATAGAATTATGTCATTTTCCTTTCAACCTTTACTTTGACATGCCTATGGCTTCGTTTGGATACAGTGAGGTTAGTTTACAATGAATTGTGTACAAGAGGATGTGATGTGGTGTAATGCTACAGGGAGACTTGTAAGAGAATGACCCATGTTCAAATTGCCCTTGCCATAATAAGGCAACTCATTACCCAATCCAACATTGAAGAGTTCAACATAGGTGTTAGCGTGTTTAAACATTACTCATAACTTCACCTGATATCTACAACTAAGAATACAACAGATACGAGGTCCAGCAGCAACACTGGCGATTGCCATGTTGACGTTCCATTGGGCATCCTACCTGTGTTAATGCAAATGTGGGATGTAAGCCACCCGAAGAAAGTAAAACTTGACCAATGGAGAACCTATTCATGTTTTGAAATTATCTCTAGGTATGCTGTACAACTGAGTTCCCCTAATGGTGAAGGCATGCATACTCCACTAGAGAGGTCAGAGGTTTCAATCCAGAAAGAAGTAGGGTTGTGCTCACTGCTGAACAATGTATAAGGTAAATGAAAAAACAATCCTCTTCTAGAACACTTCTACAAGGGGCTCTCACACAACAAATTGGTATCTCAGCTTGGCAGTTACCTAAAAAACTACATTTACCCTTCACCCTTTACCTTTATATTAGGCCTTAAACATGGGAAACGCCTCAAAATTTAAACATGATCTAGAAGAAGGTGGCCAGTTAAAATACCTTTTCTTATTAAATGTGTGAAACATTCCAAGAGGTATTAGAATAATGTAGGTAGGATTCTCGTATGAGCATGATCCAAGTTCAAATCTTGCCACCATGATAAGGCAACACAACATCCGGTGACATAAAAATTATCTTTACCTTTATATTATGCCTTGAAAATGGGAAACACCTCAGAAATCAAACATGACCCAGAAGCAGATGACAAATGTTAAAAAGATGTTATCATTCGATGTATGAAATATTACAAGAGATATTTGTATAATGGTAGATGGGAATTCTTGTATAAGCACCATCCGGTTCAAATAATGCATCAAAGCAGGCCATAACACCAAGTGACATGAAACATTACAACTTAGAAATTAAACATTAGGCAGAAGCAAAAGACAAGAGCAAAAACAGATGTTCTTATTAAATGTATGAAATAGTCCATGGGATAATGATATAATCGTAATGAGGAACAGAATTCGTGAATGAGAATGATCCGAGTTCAAATTCGCAACCATAATAAGGCACTCCATAACACCCCTGACATGTGGCGAGGTTTTAGGCAAATAATTATAGGGTGCGTTTCAGCGCGGCCCATGTAGACAAACCTTAAGAAAGTAATTGTGGGCCAAGCATACTCCACATAATATTAATGGTAACCCAAAACCTCAACCAAAACAATCTATGGAACACAAAAACACCATGACCGCCTACCTGCTTTGTTGCATTGAGATTCCCCTTTTTCTTAGTTTCTTTAGAAGGAACAGAACCAAGTGCTGGATACTCGTCTTCATACTTAACTTCAGGCGGGCACACAACAGCAGCCTTTGTAGTAGAATTAATAGCAGATCTCCCTCTTCCATTTGTCCTCGCTTCCAAAACCTTTATTTTCTCTCCAAAATTGAGCATAGTCTTCTTCTGCTCTCTGGGCATTTGTTCCACTAAAATTTCCTCTGGATTAGACAAAATCAAGCTTGACTCCGCTTGATCTGTAGCAGACTGCAGAAATGGGAATGTTTGGGACCTTATGTAATTCAAAAATGAGACTGCAAAAGAAGAAACAGAGGTGGCATTGAGCTTATCTTCCACGGCCTTAGAAACAGAAGTGGAAGCAGATTCATTGGATGGATGAGATGGAATCCAGGCTAAAATTATACTAAGCATTTCTTCATCACTTGCAATGGAATTTATCAACACCAAATCAGCTTCAGCAACTTCTCCTTCCATGGCATCTGATGACGCTGATGCTTGCATGGTAGGCCTAGTTGGTCAAAATTCAAGCTGTAATGAAGAGGCTGTGAAAGAAAGTATTTTTCTGCCAGTATTTCTAGGCGGGGTAACTTTGAACCCTTAGCGATATCCCACATAAATTTTAGTTTTAGATTTCAATATTTTTTTAATGCAAATGTGTTCCAGTTCCTATAAAATTGATTTTTGTTTTGTTTTATTCAAATTTGACCTTATTCAAAATTTATTTATCGAAGGTGGCTCTGAATGTAAGGAAGACGAGAATTCAAATACAGGTCGGGGCCGTGGGGAGAAGGTTTGCGGAAGGATTTAAGCCCTGCTATGTTAAACATGGGTGCTTATAGTAATAATTTTTTATTAGGTTTGAACTTAGATAGGTGGTTTTGTTCTCAATGTTTTCCCTATTTTTTAAAAATAATTATAGTTTATAAATATTTCAAATTAAGTTTTAAAGAAAAAAATTACAGTTTAGTGAAGTGAAAAGTATATTGTTTGTATTTGTTTAAATTTGTTTTGGTTTTGATTATTTGTTTTTAGTATAATATAGTGTTCAAATTAAGTGTAATGGTTAGTATTTAGTTTAAATTTAATTTAAATTTAAGTCCTACTTTCTAGTGGATTCAAATGTTAATCTTTATTTTTTGTTTTTATTATTGGATCAAGGTTGTAGATGTAGTCATAAACTTGGTTCAAAATTGTGAACGTATCTTGAGCCTTGTTTTTCAAAATAAAACTTAATATTAGGCCTAAGCCAACCTAATTGAAATAGTAGTACACACCAACTCAAGCGTGAATGACTCAAATTTGAATGACAAGGTGTTGTATAAAAGGACAAATATGTTAGGACTTGGGTGATATTCACTTACAAAGAGTCCTTGTAGGAAGAGTTTGTCTATAGAGTATTTTATAGTGAAATGTGACAAATTTCAAGTATTAAGGTATAGCATATATGTCAACTTACATGTGGGGATATTGTAGTGTAGCATGCATGGTTTGTTTACATGTGGTGGTGGTGTGACAACAACTACAAGTTATTTGGAAGAACTCACAACTGCATATAGAAATAGTATTTGTTGGAAGCATGAATAGTGATGCAAGAACACTTATGGTAGAATTAGAGTTCATGTGGCAAAATTTGAGAGCAAGGTAATGTTTTAGAAGATGACACAAGGTACAGCAAGTTGTTATAAGTGAAGTTACATTTCTATGTTGGTTAATAGATTTTTACTACAAAAATACTCTATTTTGTAATAACTTTGCAAGCCCTCCTTTTAGTAACAAATGCACCAAAAATTGGATAAGCTATTACTTTCTAAATAACTTTTCTCTAAATTTTAGAGGTACATCTCCCTTGTATGACAAGGTTCTATTTTAAAGGTATAATTTTAACCAGAAAGTAGGAAAGGTGAATAAAAACAAATTTACTTTAATTAAGCAATCTAATCATCCACATGTAATAACATCTAAAAAATTTAATTCACATGCATATCATCAAAGGTTCAAATTTTAAAATAGTTAAATAGTACACAAACCAGTTTACTATTATAAAACCAACCCAAAATTGTTTCAAAATGATCATTACCACTACAAGAAGAGCAAAATCCCAAAATAGTCACCATTCACACATGAAATGACAACACAAATCTATAACAGCACACAGACTTCTAAGGTTCTTTATTTCATAATATCTAAAATTGGAGAGCTCACAAGCTTACAATCCTTCTTGCTCGAGAGCCTTAGTGTCTTTTACATAGCATTTTATATTCTTTGATGTGACTAAAAAGAACACAAAAATGATACATTTTGAGAATATCAAAAGACATCTGAAAACTTAGGATCTTATAACATTTGAACAATAGTTAGACATTTGGTTTAGATGGCACATCATCAGCATCAATATTAGTCTTTTGTGGTGATTAGGGGTTTTTTGAAACACCTTTTGCTAAGTTGTAAGTTCATAATGCCTTGATAACGGGCCCCAATTCATTATGCTTTGGAATGATTAAGTTGTCGATTCACAATCTCCATAAAGCTTTGTTACATCTGATTTGCTCTAGTTTTGTTCAATGGGTTGCAAGATAACTCATTCCTTCTTTAAGTGCCACATTGATGGCACCTAACTTCTCTAAGTTGTCAACACAAAAAGACTCTATGTTAAGTAACTTTTTTATTTATGCCTTTAACCCATCTATGCTTGCCTAGGATTTTGTAATTTGAGGAGTGGATTGATTGTTCAAGTTGATAGCTTTGAAGCTTCCCTAGATATCCACCCATATTTGATCGCATTCCTTTAATAGTTTACCTTACTCTTGGATATTTTTTCTTAGAGCAATTATCTTCTACTCAATGCTCCTTTTCTAGATGGTGTACCTATTATCATTGGATCCAGTTATAATTTGTTTAGTAATTAGCTTATCCACTCCCATGTTTAACATTTATTTTAGGTTCTTATAGTTTTTTAGCTAGTTCACTTCCTGAGATTTAGAGGTTATGATATCCTCATCGATCCCCTTCCTTTTGTCTTCTAAACTATTTATCATCTTATTAGTCTCTTCCACAAATTTAACAACTTTATTTATAACTCCATTAGCCCAATCTTTGATTTCTTTCCCATAACATTTATATCGTGTAACCTTCTCAATTACAACTTTGCTACCAGCAAAGTTGGGGTCGAAGGACATTTCTAGTGCCCCACGGGCTAAGTAGAAGTATCTTTTAACTCTTCTAGCTACATCGCTAGGGGTCGTAGGTTGGGTTACAAGGCTAGGTGCCCTACAATGCATGCACCTAAAACACACCTACAACACGAGAGAAGACTCCTTCAACATTAGGAAACGAAACCAAAAAAAATCATGTCGGGTTCACCAAAATTTAGAGGAGGACCGACTACTCAGGACCCCGAGTCACAGGAGGATCTAGAATAATCAATTGCCCTGATCTACCTCACGCTAAGGGATTGTTCAAGATAGGTTTGATGTTTAAGGGGGTGAAAAGGAAGGATGACTGATCTATCTCTTTCCTTCTGCCAACCCAAGAATTTCAGGAAGTCAAGTGAGCAAGTTCTTGGAGTCCAAACCGCAACTTAGGCAGCTCACTATCAGGGGACTCCAATGCGAGACACAGACGATAGTGCGACGCGTTGGCATCTGTATGGACAAAGAGCGTAAAGTACAATCTAGACTCAAGAGGGACCTACTAACAACCCGACGAATATGGTTTAATGCAATAACAGAAAACAAAAAGTAACTAAACAACTGAAATAGCAAGAAGAATACTTTAACTTGATCTAACTATGAATTGGCAAAGAAAGGTGAGGGAGTGTACCTTCCTACCCACGAGTTGATATCTTTGAAGTCTTCACTCAATGAGCATCCTACACACACAAGAATAGAAAATTTTTAGGGTTGTGTATAAAGGACTACCGCAGTCAGTCCCCCGCTTTGGTGTTCCCACCTCCATTGATAGCCAATATAGCAACGATAGAAAAGTATGGTAAAGGAAGATATTGAAATGGAAGTAATAAGCACCATGTTAATAACAATATGCTACAAAAACAATATGATAATGCTAGGTGAAAGGAAAATGGAACAATGTCACCTTCAACCATGTGCATTCAAGGTAAATGGGAGAAGGAATGAGCTTGCAAGTTCGCAAATTTTGACGTTGCCGCAACAATGAGGAGATGGAGTCCACAAAACACCAACTTGTTGCTTCAATGGTGGTGAGAATGTTGTGAAAATGTTGTGAAGAAAGAGTTGTCCAATGTCTCGATGATCAAGAAGTTCAAGAGAGAGTGAATGAATGAATGAGATAGGCATTTGAAGATGAAATTGGAGGCAAAGGAGTCGTTCGAGGTCGATAAAGGGTGCAAAAATGTTACACTTCATCACCAATGGAGAGTTGGAACACCTCTATGGATTCTAGATGTAAGAATCATGTTAGAATGGCAGCACGCCATGCTAGCACCCCTGACAAAATATCCTCCATTGACATAAAAAACAATGGCCAAGTGGATGAAGCGAATGAGGGACATGGAATAGCATCATCAGATTTAATTTATCTAAGGTAGGAGGTACGTAAATGTGGAATTTGCAAGGGGTGCAAATTCACACCATTATAGAAAGGTTTTTCATGGCTATCAATGAATCCCATATGGGGTCCATGATTTGGAAACTTGGTCCTAAAGCACACTTTCAGGGGGGATCCTTCCCACAAAATACCCAATAGGAGTGAAATTTTAAAGCCATTTGTATGCTTCATCAAAATTTGGAATGAGGAGAATAATATTTGGAGGTGTGTCGAAAGATTTACCTCGTGAAACACCTTCATAATGAATTTTCAAGGTCATTTGGGCAGGGGAGCCATTTGATGTCACCATCAAGCTCTCAACTCCAATAGCAACAACTGTGGAGAAGTGAAAAGTTGAGGCCATTTAAAGGGGTGAGAAAAGGAAAATTCCCTTAGGTTGAGCACATGCAATAGGACCACAATAAATGAAAAAAAGGCTACAATAATCCCACAAAATAGTGCAGTATGATGAGCACATCGCAAGCCAAGAAACCCCTCTCAAAAAAATCCAGTGACCTTCAAGAGAATGTTAATTATCATAGATAGAGATAGTTTTTTCAAAATGATAGATTAGTTTCAAACATGCAAAGATGAGGCAAAAGAAAATTGTAATTAAGTAATTTGGAAGAATCTCAAGTTATTTCCCTTGACCTAGAAAGCTGACAAGCGAAAAAACACTCAAAATCAACCTTTAAACAATAAATTGTTGCGGGATGTTAGAGCTATGTGTGAATCTCCACACTAGGCACTAGTGTCCGGATAATTTATTCTAGAAAATGATGAAGAAAAAAGAAACATGGGGATAACACAAAAGTGACATGAAAAAGTAATAATTAGAAAGGAGGCCTAAGAACCTTCAGAAAGAAAAAGCATGATGTGAGGGCTAAAATGAGCCTACACAACCACTAAGGGAATGAACACCAAAGTGAGCATAAAACTTGGGTGAAATTGTAAGGATATGCAATTTACAACACTATACTAAGCATGGATTCAAATCAAGTTGTCACACCATTAACACCCCTTAACTATCATGAATGGAAACTAAAACTATAACTTGTGCTAAAGAACAAAGGGTTGTATAGGGTAATAATGGGGATTGATAAAGAACTTGCTACTAAAAAAGCTAAAGAAAAATGGTTTAATAAGTGTGATCAAGTCTTGTGGATTTTTCTATCTTAATATATCTCCTAAAATTATTTTTCATGTAGAGACCTCTAATACACCCAATGAATTTTGGCTTGGATTAGAAAAACTCTTTGTGAATATAGATGAAATGAAAGGTCATAATTTGGAGAATGAGCTCATAAGTTTGAGTCCTAGTTCCTTTGACACTCTAGAGGACTTCTTTGCCAAATTCAAGTCACTAGGTTACAGTTGAAAGAATGTGGAATAGAGAAAAAAGAGGATCAATTAGTTCTTGCGAACCACTACTCATGAATCATGGGTCAATGAGTTGAATCCTGATAGCAATATCATAATTTGACACGCTGTGGAAGAAACCTCCTACTTATCACTTGATGAGCTAAAGGGGCTCTATAATGAACGGTTCATAAGGCATAACACTTGTTGAAGGTTTTGCAAATGGGGTAGCAAGCTAAGTGGGCTTAACCTTGGGGGAAACTCCGTGGTTAAGCACGCTTGAGCTAGAGCAGTACTGGGATGGGTGACCTCCCGGGATGGACCAATGCTTCACCTCTGTGAGCATCACCTAGATGCAATGAGTGCTAAGTGGACCATTCATTATCATGAGAGATGGGTTCTTGTGAACCACTACTCGTGAATCATGGGTCAATGAGTTTGACTCGAAAACTACACGGTTGAATCCTGATAGCAATATCATAATTTGACACATTGTGGAAGAAACCTCCTACTTATCAGGGGATGTTATTTTCATAAGTGGCCAAGAAATGTAACGTTTCTATAGCTTCATGATGCATGAATCTTGTTAGGATGCTAGCACAACACACAGTCGTCCACGTGGTACACGCGCATCCCTGACAAAAATTCCCTTTACCGACACTAGACGACAGGGACACATGGAAAAAGTAGAGCAAAAGCGGTGAGTTTTTATATTATAAAACTTGTAAGGCTAAAATGAAGGTAAAATTAATTGAAAATTGCAACAAGGTGCAAATTTATGCTATTACATTTTGCCCCCACTTTAGCAAGCATGCATGTCAATGCATATGAGAGCTAAAGTAGAAAGAGGTTGAAGAGAATATACTGAAATTGTCGAGGAAGCATATCTTTGATCCAACGTACCTTGACATGAAAGAGGGAGCTCCACCAAGATGAGAAGATGACATGGGTCTTTGATCCTGCAAAGCTAGTTGTGATCTCACCACAAACATATTAGGTTGCAAACAAAAATGTTAGGAAAAAAAGCCAATCATAAAGACACACATTCATAAGACACAAGCTGACATAATAAGACACAGATTGATCAAATAGATAAGCATGTGGCTATTGCAAACTGTGTTGCAAGACAAACACACAAAATATGGGTCTAGTTAGGCTGCCCCCAAGCTAGACACCAAGATATAAGATGTCTGACACCAAGACACGCAGCATCAAATATCAAATAAATGCCACAAAGGAATCCTCCTCAAGACATCAATACATTGATGAATCCTTCTTTAGAAAGTAATTCTCAGAAAGGGGTTCTTTTAATAGAGAACCCTTCAAGACATCAAGATAGGTCAAGGGGCCCTTTTGAAAGAACACACCATTTGAAAGACACACATTTTTTTGCAAGTGATTCTGTCATCAAGGATTCCTTTTGAAAGATCTTTCATCAAAGAATCCATCAGAAAGAATGCTCATTTTTGAAAAGAAAAATTTCAGACTCTTTAATTTTAGAAAAAGGTGCTCCTTTTTCAAAGGAAATTTTTAAGATTCTTTCACTTACGAGATCCTTTCTGAAAGAAAATTTCGTAAAGGAGTCCTTTTTAGAGAATACATCTTTTTGGAAAATGAGAGATTTTCAACAAGGGATTATTTTGTCAAGGAATTCATTGTAAAGAAAATTGACACCAAGGAATCCCTTTGAAATAATTTGCCATGTTGAAAATTAGAAAAGCATGGTAGCCTCCCCTTAGGATGATGTGTGATGTGTAGAGAAGCACATGACATCCTAAGGAGAAAAGAAATATAAGAGATGTTGTGGCATGCGACACATAGCAAGATGTATTTGTGGTATCTTGTCATGCACGTGAGGGACAACACATTGAAACCACAACATCAAGAAGCAAACAAATAGAGACAAAGAAATCAAGAGACGAGGGGATCTGAGAATTCAGGGTCATAATTATTCATAGATATAAATATACAGATATAATATAGTATATGTATGAACTGTCATCAATCCCCAAATTTCTCAGAACATGAAGAATGGCACATAAAGATAAAATAAAAATAAAAATTGGGTCAACATGGAAGGCCTAAATTCCCCCAATGCTTTGCATCTTCTCCAATATCGAAAAGAAAAATTATGACACATAGAAGAATGGTGACACAAATAGAAGAAGTTCACAACAGATATTTTTGCCTGTAACCAAGTACCTACAAGAGTAGCAAGGGTCCTCTAGGTAGGATCACAAACATAAAAAGATAAGCATGGGGGAACACAAACACACAAACAAATATAATCTACAGATGTAGAAGAGGAACCAATTCCTCATTACCAACATGTCATCTTGCTCCCAATCTAGATCATTATAAGGGGATGAAGGATGAGCCTACAAGGGAGAGATAGGAAGGACAGTACCGTTTGACTTGCTTGCTATAAGAGCCAAGGAAGAAGGCCCCTCGAGGCCTTCTTCACCGAGTTCCTGAGAAATAAAGATCATTGATTTCACAAAAAATGAGGACAAAGTCAAGATGTCATCCACTAAGTTGAACATGAACTTCTCAGGAGTGCCTCATGTCAACTTAGCAAGAGAAAGACAAGGTTCCCAGGAGTCACTATTGGCCTCAATAAAAGGGGTAGTTACAAACTCTTGGGAAGCGGGGGTTGCCTCCATCACAAGGATGATGCAAGACAATATAGAACTAGCCTTTGAAGGAGGTGAACCTTTCTTATGACCATCACATGTGGTGAGGTCATCCTCCAACTTACACTTCAACAGAGGATGCAGGATCCCAACAAAAGAAGCAGAAGTGGAGGAAGAAGAAGACAAAGTTGTAGAAGACACCACCTTTGTATGAGGCATGTCAACGGGCTACAAGAAAGGAGGAATATCTGAGAGGGACATTAGAAGAGGAGCATCCATAGAGGGAGCGATAAAGACTTACACCCTTTTGGGGCGAGCATTATTAGGACTCGCCAGAGGAGCTGGAAGTAAAATAGAAGCAATGGAATTGAAGAAGGAACAACAAAAGAAAGCAAAGTGATAGAAGAAGATGCAAACATAGATGCAATTGGCTCCTCCTTTGTTTTCTGTGAGCTGGCATGCTCTGTGACTAGAGCCTTTTGCCTACGCTTGCGTTCACACGTAAGCTAGTTACGTCGATTGTGAGCACTAGAGGATGCGACCTATGAAGAGGCTAGAGGTTGTTGCTCAACTATAAGAGTATCCTTCACAACCATTTCCGGTGGAAGGGTGGTCTCTTGAGTAGAAGTAAGAGGAGGAGGCACAAAAGAAGAAATGACAACAAAAGGAGTAGCATGCATCGAAGCCTCGACAATGAACCTCTTCCCATTCTCTACCCAAGGGATAGGTGGAAGAATAGTCGGAGGCCATGGAGGCCAAGACGCAAGAACAACCCCACAAGAATGCTTCCCCTTGCCATAGATAATGGGTCAAGGAACCGTGGGAAGAACATGCAATTGAAAATCCTAACACTTTGCCTTTCATCATATGGGCACCATTGAAATCCCCATGCGAGGCACATGAGCGAGAATCGAAGATGCCACCACAGGTTGGGAAATAGAAGCAAGTGGAGCAAAAGATGCATAAGGAGAAGGCTCCAGAGTGCAAGTGAGCTTCTCCTTCCATTTTGATAGGGTAGAAGAAACAACTCGTTGTTGTAGGCTTTCACAGAAATAACATTGGGAGACATAGGAAAACTAGCCTTCAACGCCAAGCCCCCAGTCTTACATTTAACATAAGATCGATATAACAAATCTCCCCTTGGAGGGAGAGGTTTGACTAGGGTGGGCTAGAAGTGATCCAAAGAGAAGATCCCATGTGACACTAGTGGTTTGTAGCCAGTCTCACGAACCACATGCATAACACCCTCATGGGGAAATTTTAAACACATATGGACTACAGAGGCAACACCGTTAATAGAGGCCAACCATGGAATGCCTAACCTAACTCTAAATAGGTTAGATTCTAGGATCGCAACAAATGACACATCTACAGCCTTGGGTCCCACCAAGATTGATAAAGAAATGGTGTCCATAGGGCAAATAGAAATTCTGTTGTGAGTATGGAGAGTGGTTTTTGACTCTTCATATCTCTCCTTATGTAAACTATTTATGAACAAGCTTTCCTCTGTTATCACATTCACCTGACTCGTCGGATCAACCATGACACTAGTCACTGGGTGATCCCACAATAGTGGTTTACAATTTTTGGGCAAACTGGACACTGCAATTATGATTTTTAACTAAATCTTCACTTTCGGGCTCTTGTAGTGGCTAAACCATGAGGAATTTGAAAATGATGCAAACTAGAGTCTCATCAAATTTTGTCTCTAGATTTTAAAAATATTTTTTTCAAAAATTTTGGAATCAGATTGCACTTTTTTTTCCATCTTCCACGAAAACTGGTTTTTTTCAAAAAACAACATTTTTAAAAAGTGACGCTCACCGTATACAACATAACTTTTTTTTTATGAAGGATAAAATTCTAATTTTTTCGAATTTAGATTTGTAACTATGGTATCTAGCACTTCCATTTGGTCTTATAATTTTTTATTGAATATTTTTTCCTTAATCAAGTTTCAAAGTCAAACCAATTGCAATTCAGACATAGGCGAACTGTATACAACATAACTTTTTCTGTATGAATCAAAATTCCATTTTATTTTTTTTAATGGATCAAGGACATCAATACCCAGCCTTAGCATATTTAAAAAAAAAATATTTTGATAATCTACTATTTTTCCACATGTGCAGACCAGAGATTTTGATTTTCAGTGAAAAACCTATGTTTAATAAAACTAAAAAATAAAATACATAATAAAAGAAAATCATATTAAAATTATATTCGACGGATAGCTCATTCTGAGGACTATCATTATCTAGTTGGGTTTCTGAATTTTTCTACATTTTCATTTTTAAATTGAGCTTCGAACGATAATTTTTTACAAAAAAAATCATTTTTTTAAGAGGATAGGGGAAAAAGGGTGTTCAACCGAACCCTAGTTCGCTCGAACCCCTTTATTTTAATATTTCCGCTCACATCTCAAAGGGGTTCGAGCGAACAATTTGGTTCGGCCGAACCCCTTCACTTTGTGTAGAGGGAAAAAACGACTTTTCCCTTCCTCCACAAAAGTGTTCACCACTATTGTGGGATCACCCCACTACGTTTTTATTAATCTGAGTGGGAACGTATAGTGGGGAAGGCTTCTTGTTTAGTGGAAAATCATGCGAGGTAAAAGTTATATTAGGCATAGTACTCACATTCTCAGTAGGAGGAATATGCGTGAATGAGACCATGTTCACATACTCATATGGGACTAGCTCAAAAGATGTAGAAGACTGTGTAACTAGATTTGTAGAGTGAGAAGGAAATAGATCACTATAGGTTTGTACTCACTGTTAGCCTTGGCTATAGATTTATTGGAATTATATTTCCTTCCACCATGATGAATAGTCCCATCGTCGATGTGATCCCTAATCTTGTGATGCAGGTGTATGCATCACTTAGTGTCATGTCCATGCACTTGATTGAAATGAACCAACCAATTTTTTTCGAAATTTTCAATGAACATCTCAATACAGCAAGCACCTGTTAAGGTTAGCTCAAATCCAAATCAATTGCTGGAATGTAACCCTACACCAAGAATGTACACCAGGATCCTAGTATCGGGCAAGGTGTGAGCATATGGCATCGGGGATCGTTAGTCTTCAAATCAAGAAAGTACAATTCTGGAAAGTAAAGATATGCAACTCAACCACGTATTTCAACGGGAGCAAGATGACGACTCAGTCAAGAAGCAGTATAGATAGAGTATTGAGGGTTAAGATTTGTGAGTATATACTAAGAATTTGGAGCACCATCCTACCTACTCAGTTCAGATGATCTTAATGTGCAAAACAAAGCCATTTTAACTTTAACTTTAAAAAAAATATAGGGTAACTTTCTCATATTCTCAAACTTTAGTAATATAGGAATACCTGAGTAACATATTCATGCGACAGTAATATTGTTCTCACCAAAGTGCATGCAACCTCCTATATGATTATACAAATTTTAAATTAAATAGAGGAACATACAGTAAAATTGAAAGATTTGCACAATCTTATTTTAAATTCATCTTTTCGTTTTATATATACTACCCTATGTATATGTCTAACATTGAATTGCATATTATATGGTTGTATAAAACAACTTACATAATGCATTTTAAAACCAGAACAACATATTTCTATTTTTACAAAATACTATGCTTGCATTTACATGAAAACTCTTTTCATATAAAACTATACGGTGACATTTTCTTCTCCTATTATTACACTTTTTTTAGTCAAGAATGTTGCTCCAAAAGTAAGAACTTCAACAACTTTGTATATGAACATGAGACCCAAAAACAAGTGCATCCCATCCATTTTTAGAGAGCCCGAACTAATTGTTATTCTCAATAGAATGTTTAATTTTTTTTATGAATAGGCATTAATCTATATTAATTCAAAGATTAAAAATACATATTCACAAAAAAAGGGTGGGTGGTAAGAAGACACACCCTGATAGTCACATGGGCAATGCCCAAAAAAGCCAAAAAACCAGTTACAAGGGCCTAGCCCAGAAGCCCATGATTACAAAATAGATAAAAAAAGGCCATTAAGTGGCCAAAGCAACCAACAGAGCTAGGAGGGTCTCGGTCATCTATTTTCTCCCCCCATACATCAACATAAAATATTTTTTCAATAACTCCAATGGGGAAGAAATAAATAACTTAGCAACCAACGATGTCACTGATGCCTTTAAAATTTTTAGCCGATAGGCTATTCTAGATGGGAAACCCACCGGATTTGTCTGTTGTCAGATGTCAGGAAAGACTATCTCGGTGGGTCTCACTTATTTTTGACCATTCAATCCATTGGTAGTTTGTGGAAAAGGTGTTATTTATGGAGCGATCTACCCCTTGCACAACATGAGACAACTCAAATTAAATGGGAATGGGCTTGGGTATGTTGGGAATGGCTGCAGGGCATGGCATCCCAACTCTTTGAGCCGTCCATATGGCAAGTCGTGTGCAAAACATAGGCATTTAGTTAATTGAAAACCGATAGTAAGTGGAAGACAAATGCAGAGGAAGACAATTAAATGCAGGCAAAGGGAGGAAGGTATCTCCAAAATGTGAGCAACCGCTATGGGATGGAAGAATCTACGCAGGAAGAGAAGGAGGCAGGATGTGAGTAGTAGAGGCTTGTTTGGAGAAAAAAAATGAGGAAGACAAAGAGAGAGAGAGAATGCGTGGGAGAAGGAAGGCATAAAATGCAGAAGAAAGAGTGTAATGGAGGGAAAAAGAAGGAAAACGTGAGGAGAAGGGAATGGGCGACGAGAAGATGACACGCTAAGGAGAAGAGAACATATAGAAGATTATCCTCAGAGGAGATATCACAAGTTTTTGGAAAGAAAAACCTTTAGGTGTGGGCAATCGAGGAGATTCATGATGGAGATGAGAGGGTAGAAACCTGATACAATTTATGCAAAATCTTGAGGTAAGTTACCGGGCATGGTTTTTTTGTGATTTTGTTTGGTAGTTTATGGAATCTGTAGGTGGCTATATCCTCTTTTTGCTATGTTTCACTTCATTCTAAAACAAATTTGTTAAATGAAAGCTTGGTTCTATGGCTTCGTGTATAGGTTTTGTGTGTGGTTTACAATGACTGCCTCTAAAACCCTCAATCTTGTGAAGCGTCCCCCTTTCGTGTTTTTGTTAATCTACTTGCTGATTTCGTGGTTTTTGGTGAGGTTTTGCTGCACTTGCGAGTCGAATTTAAGAGCTCCAAAATTATTTTTGAGGGCATGGCTTGATGGAGAAACCCTAAGCACACTGTTTGTATACCTGGGTGCCATCAAACGAAGTGTTGTGCAGTGAATCTGGGCGAGTTTAAGGGAAAACGCGTTTGCTGTGTGAAACGACTGCTAAATAGGATCATTGTTGCTGGCTTACATCATTAAGAATGCAAGTGTACCTTGTTTGATCTGTAGTATGAAGTCTGAATTGCCTTTTAAATAATCGTGGCACATTTTGAGTCATAAGCAACTGTACATTATTGAATTATTTACAAGTAAAGATAGTCATAGTCATGTATTGGATGGAATCTATTGCATTAGATATAAATATAAATAGTTATTGTTGTTGGCTTACATTATTGAGAACGGGAGTGTGCCATGTTTGATCTGTATCATGAGTTGCACTATAAAAGGTCATAGGTTCATTGCACATTTGAATCATAAGCATTTCTAAAACGTTAAGTTATGTACAAGTACCTTGCCATCTCAATATTGTTGAACTTTTCATAGAGATATTATCATAAAAACCAATTTGTTGCATTTTGTTTTATGATAAGGAGGAATCAATATGTGGACAATTGATGACTGTTTTATATAGATAGCAGAGCTAATGGAAAATTGTTATTTGTTTTCCTACTATATTCCTGCATAGAAGGTGCATATTCTCTGTAATGTCAATAAGTACAAGGAAAAATACACTCTTTGAAAATGCTCACTATATGAGGATATTAGGTACAATGACACGAAGATTTGTACTCATAACATAGTTCATGAAGTATAAGATAATCAAGCAAGGCTTGGGATTTTTTTAACAAAAAAAGAGGCATATAAAGAAAGTTCTAAACAAGTATAACCACTTTCGATAGTTGCTATGGATAGCTTTATTCTAGAGAAAAAGATTTTAAAAAGCATCTCATCTCATCTTGGAAGTTAGAGCAGATCTCATATATATTTTTGGATTCAAATTTATTTTTCACTTCATCCTTGTGCATTTTACCTTTGTGGTGCAACTGTCAATTTAGGTTGAATTTGTATCCAGTATTAGATGGCTACACTAGTTATATTGCGTTTGAGTTTTGATGAGTATAGTGTTTCTTTAGTGATGCATAGAAATTGACAATACTTTCTAGAGTTGTTTTGTAGAAAGCACCACTAATTTTATGCTCTGTGGTAATCACATCTTTAAAGATTGCCCAGTGACAAGCATTATATTGAAGGAATCCGTTGTGGAAACTCCTTGATGTGGGAGCGAAAACTTGTCGAGAGCTCCACATCATGATAACCAGCCCTAGCTGTTACAACTTACAACCTGTTTCAACATATTTTGGGGCCAAATTTGACCATTGAAAGCCAAGAAATTGCAATTTAATTTATTTTATTTTTTTTCATTTTTTTTCCATTTTGCATTCGCCTTGTTAACAAAAATCCAAGTGAGGTCAAGACATCTTTTTTAAGAAAATCATTTACATTTTCTAACGATTTTTTCTCCTACCCTTCAATATATTGCGAGAGTATATCCTACTATCGGCATAACCATTGCACCTCGTTGAAGTACAAGCGCTAGTATATATATTTCTAGAAAAAATACTCTAAAATAGAAAACATCACCATAAAATATTTCTTTTGCTCTTTTCAAATTAGAACTCTTCAATGTACCCATTGATAGTAATAAATAAATACTAAAAAGGTGAAAAAGTGCTACACACTTCGCGAATGATGTATAATCATTAAACTCTCGTAAGAGGAGGAGGTGTGGGGCCCTCCTCAAGACACTCGTGAAGGTGTCAAAATCTACATCGTAAGGAAGGTGCCAACTATAGAAGATCCTCAAACGTGTCTATTGCACACATTCCTAACGTCCACCCCTAAATAACGTCGCCCACGGATCAAATATGAAGCTATATTCTTTCCGCCCACCACCTAATTAAAATCCCTTTATTAATTGATAATTGACTGTACCCCAAATCTCTAAATAAAAAATAAAAACAATTTGTATTGAATTCTTCCTCTGAACCAAATAATTTGTCGATCGCACGCCCCAGATGCTCCATTCCACATGTAAAACATAGCCGCGGGAGCCAGCCATACGACCGTGAACTCCCCGATATTTTATTTTCTGATCTACTCGCATTTCTAAACATTTGCCCGCCCCGCAGCAGGACTCTGCCCCAAACTTTACGCTGTTAATCGGCAAAATCTACATTTAAAGTCTACCTTTAGCCCCATTAAAACCTCAAATTTTCCCATTCAACGCCATTTTACGGCTGTTATTTTGATGTATTTTTATCAGTCAATTAGGCTGGAAATTTTCAGACGTTTGGCTTCGACTGTGACAAGTTTTGAGTCACAGATCGAGTAATTTGATCCAATTTAGGTCGGCTAATTGGATAATTTCCTTGTAATGTTTATTGCGGGGTTTAATTGGAGATAAAGAATTGAGGAGGGGATTAGGCATGGAGTCGAGCAGGAGGGCTGTGGAAGCGTACTGGAGGTCGCGTATGATCGACAGCGCTACGACAGATGACGATAAAATTTCCCCGATTTATAAGATGGATGAGATTTGCGAGACGCTTCGCTCCAGTCCATTTGCAATTGTCAAGGAGATGTCCGATTATGTTCTCAAACGCCTCGATCACAAAAGCCCTCGGGTCAAGCAAAAGGTATGGCTTGATTTTTATTTACCTTTGTTTTGGAATTTCAGCAAGAATTTGGTGAGAGTATTGGCCATAATATCGAGGGTTTGAATATTTTCTTCGGTTCGAATTCTTATCAATTGGTCTGGATTCTGCCTGTTTTTGTTGATACGTGTCCTTTGGAGGTTGTGGGAGGGGGACAGGGGACTCGACGTCTTAGATTCATATCGAAACTTGAAATTTTGGAATTTTTAACAAACCCTTGAAAGATGATATAGATTTGAGTTTTGTAATTGTAGTGATGCCTGTTTTTTATTGCTGAATTCGGCGCGTTGGTTGAATCTCAACTTAGATGTCTCGACCCAGGGGTATCCCTACAGCCAGATTCACCTGGTACATGCCGCGTTAGCTCTACTGAACTTTTCCAAGGGGTCAAGCATTGGCTTATTACCTTTTCATCTTGATATGGGTTCAGTAGAGACGTAACATGCTATGCAGTTAGATTCAAAAGCATTTGATAAAACCAGAAATTTTAACTCAGCTGTTTTGCATGGAGTAATTTTTCTGGGGATTTTAACAGAAGGCTCTGCTGTGGAAGCTTCAATGATTTACTGTTTCAGCACATGCCTTTCAACCTTTGTTGCACACATAATGACAATCTTCCTTATTTTAGGTATGCCGTTCGGCTATGTGGTTTTGGGAGGGATTGAATCGGTAGAAGTTCTTTAAGCAATTGAACGAGTACTTTTTCCGTAAGCAATTAGTTATTAGAGTTTTCGGATTGCAACATTTTTGGGAATCAGTTTTTGGAACCAACTACTTACAGTGTTTAATACCCAAGTCACACATTCAATGGTTCATTTCCCATTAGTAATCATTCCTTCAACAATCTATCTCAAATTAGTAGTGGTTCGTTCAATGAGCAATCTCTAAGTGTTTAATATTTTTTAAAATTCTGTCAACTGAAATTGCTGACATCAAGAGTTGTGGAGGGTTTCTGTTTCTTTTATTGGCACAACATTAAAATGGAAAGAGTTTCCAACAGCACATTAGGACAAACTTCTGTGCTGCAAGATTGACAATTATGTAATAGCATACAGCGTGAACACATGAAAGTTCTATACAATCCATCCTTTTTATGGGCAAGTAAAGTTTAATGATAATCAATTAAATGAAAGCATCCACAACCAAATCTGCTTATATTTTCAGTTGCCTGCAAAAGATACTAATAGTCACTTCTTGCTACAAGTCAATTGAAATTTGAAATAAAGTGCTTCAACAAAGACCCAGATTTTGTTTTTGGTGCGGGTTTACATTTCTAACTCAAATTATACAAGTTCTCAAAATTTAGTTAAAACTTGGCAAGTTGGTTAACACTCTTATCTACCTTAGTTAATATGCAAGAGGATGATGCATTTTCAAGCAAGAACAATTGTTTTGACTTCAAAGCCTTTTATGAGTGGTATTAGTTTGTTCAAAATTCACATGAGATTTGCAACTAGGCTTGTTTGGTTTTGGCCTGCATTATAACGATAGTGTCAACATCAGAAGCATACCCAGTGGGGTTTGAACTTGGGTTGGCATCCTCATGGCAATTTCTCCATCTGAAAACAAAACTTTGGCTCAGTGCACATGGTAACTTTTTGCTTTGTTGCTGTTGCAGACCATTGGACCATTGACTGGAGGAGTTTTCTGCATTAATAACAGTGGAATTTTTTAGCAGCAGAATTACAATTATGTTTAAAATTTAAAGAGCGGATAAAGATTTATAGGGGCCATTTTCATTACATCATTATTATCTTTTTTATCAGGAGCTCTAATTGTTGTCTTCTGTATTAACTGTTTCTGCTTACAGGCTTTGAGGCTTATCAAATACTCAGTAGCAAAGGCTGGAGTAGAATTCCGAAGAGAAATGCAACGGCATTCAGGAGTTATACGTCAGATGTTTCATTACAGAGGTGAGCCAGATGCTCTTAGAGGTGATGCTTTGAATAAGGCTGTCCGTGATACTGCCCATGAAGTGGTAGCAGCCATATTTGCTGCGGAGGAGAAGCAAACTGCTTCAGAGGATGTCAACAAACGAATTCAAGGGTTTGGTAATACAAATTTTGAAATGCCATTGGACGATAGAAAGTCATTTCTTAGTGAAGTTGTTGAATTGGGAAGTGCATCTATTAGACAGGGCCTGAACATGATTGGTGGACAGTCAAATAATAATTATTTTGATGCAAAAGGAAACCCAGCTGGAAGTTACAGAGGACCTAGTCTAAGAAAGTCGCTAACATCAGAAAGAGATGCTTTTTCAAAGCATCAAAGAGAGGGACCATGGACAGAGTCTCCCTATTCTTTGGGGTCTTCCGAGGTCAGAGATGTGCCACCGAATCAGGATTATAGGGTTTCTTCATCAGATGTAAGCAATGAAAAACTTGGTCCCAGTCAAGTAAGAGGAAGCAGTCAAGAAGAGAGGCTTTTAGATTCTATCACAACTGTTGGGGGTGTGCGTCTCCAGCCTAGCCGTGAAGCCATTCAGAGATTTCTATTGGAGGCCCCAAAATTGGATTGTCACATTTTGAGCCAAGCTCTAAGTGCAAAACTTCATTCAAATGTGTGGCAGGTACTATCTCCTTGGGCCAATTTTCTGATGTCAGTTTTTTGGAATATCTGCTTCATTTAATCCTCCTGATTGTTAAAGTTGCTAAATTATATTTATCTTGTTTTGGTTGGTGATTGTGCATTGCATCTATCATAAGATACAAGAAATGAGTTTAATGACATGCTAGAAAACCATAAATATTTCTCTAATTTTTTTTAAGGCAAAACTTAAGAAGAAAACTTTATACTCAACTGCACAAAGAGGAAAGAAATGTTGTGCAATAGTTACACAATGGTGATTTAGCACAACTATGTGATCTTAATTGATCATTTCACCGGAAGCTTTACTTGAAATTTGAACAGAATGTCAGGGCTTTGTTTTTTGAAAAAATAAGTTATCTATGTCTCTTAAGGTTTCTGTGTGTGATTTACTTGTGTTTGATCATGCTGGGTACTGAGTGTCGTTGCTGTGCTGTCAAATACATTGTATTCTTCTGTTGCCTGATTTGTGTTTTTTCATTTTATAGCTACCGTATATTTTCCTTCTCCTGTGTGTGTATTTTGTTTCTCTTATTTCTTCCGCTGCCAGGTATTTCCATTTATGGCTATTAATTAGTTTTAGATTTCTCTTAAATTTTTTACAGTTAAAAATTTAAATGGATTTTGATTTTTAATTAATAAACTTTAATTTTTGTTGTTTTATTATATATTTTTTACTGTAGTAAAAAACTAAGTTACCGGTCCCGGTTGGGGTTCGGGTTCGAGGGTTTGGTTTGCCGGTTCGATCAAAAAGTTTTTGTAGGTTGGGTTTGTTTTGGGTTCATTGATTAAAAAACATACAAAAATAATAAATATATACACATTTATAGCCGGAAATCAAGAATATTAGATGTAATATATATATTTTTAATATTTTTAATGTAAAATATTACTAGTTAGCCTTATAAAATATTAATAATGTATAATATTATAATATCACAATAAAATTATAAAAGTTAATATTAAATTGTTAATATATGATATAATATTAATAAAATTAATATATAATATAATGTTAATAGAACTAATATATAATAATTTATATTAATATTATATATAAATAATATCTAATATTAATTTTAAAAATTAATAAACCTAAATAACTATTAATGATTGAATAGTGGGTGGTTGGGAGGGTGGCTCTCCACAAACGCAGTTGTGGAGAGTTAGATAATGTGACGAAAATGATGTTGTATCGACTACTCTAAGGCTGGTTGGGCCGATGGTTGATGGGCTGCAAATTTTTAATGGAAAAAGGTGGCTGAGGTTAACATCAATCATTATAATTTAGTCAAAGGTGGGGGTAATGTCTCTTATCTATTGACAAACAGGCTAAACCGTTCCACGTTGGCATACCTCTAACTGTTGGATCCGTGAGTTGGACTTAGTGTTTCAACAACCTCAGTTTCACGAGCCTTGCCTCGATTAAATGCAAGAAATTATGGTTTTAAATGTAATTGCCTAACATTATGGTGCGGCCTTTTCATAAGGACGTTTCACATGCTCAAGGGAAAGTTGCTTGGTAATCGAATGACTCATATCATTAACGAAAGTTAAGGCATTATTCATGATGATGCTTACATTCTTCTCCGTATGTTTAGTGTGTGGCGAGTTGTATTTCTGACGGCGTCTTGGGACTATCATTTGACATTTGAAGGGTTAAATTTAGTATCTTCTCGATTGTGGCTTATGGTGATGTTCATTATCAGAGTTTTTGCGAGTGTATTGGCATGTGGAGGGATGGATGCGCCTGTGCAGTTGCTGGGCAATAAGCGACAGATGGCTTTCTTGGGTCCAGTGACTACGCTTAGGCTGAAGCATATTCTTTGCAAACCAGTCTTTCTCACCATTGTGGCGGTGAAATTTATTATAGGCAAAGGATTCATGGATGGTGGTGAAGGATATAGGGTCGACACAAAAATCACCTCTAGAGTGTTGGTTGGTCTTTTGGATGTAAATGTTCCCAAGCAGGAAGAGAAAGTCTTGATGCATAAACTATTCAAGAAGGATCTTTTGGTTGGTTTGGATGAAACATTGGCTGTAGCTACTCTTGGGGTTGGTATCCCTCGTCCTCGCGGTTTGGGTCTTCTCGAGGTCTCGGGGGAAACAGTCAAATATTATCCTTTCCTCCTAGATTTGTATGGGTTGGAACTACTCAAGCATCATAGGTTGGCTGCTATGGGGGCGGCATTTCTCAAGAAAAAGTTTCATCTCTCACCTGAGCAGGGCTCTACTTGGAAGCAAGAATTCAAAATTTTCATTCCTCCTAGTAATGGTCGGTGGTTGGTATGCTAAAATGTTTGTTTAGTCTTAGGTCTACCTGTGGCAAGTATGGCTAATGTCACGGTTAGGTTGTTTCTTGATGTTATTCGGCTCTGTATATGATAGTCTTAACTATACTTGTATATAGTAGTATGACCCTGCATGGTCAATTTTGGGGTTTGTCATGGACATAATCTGGTAGTGGTGTTTTGGGTTCTGGGGCTTTGCTATAGGGATTGGAAATGTTAAAAACCTTTTGCCCCTTTGTCTATGGGTCTGCTATGTAATTTTTTTGAATTATCAATATAACTACTCTCTTATGCATCAAAAAAAAAAAAAGATTGAATGGAATTTCCTGCAACACAAATCGATTATTTGAAAGAGATCAAAACAAACTTGATTCATGCTCCCCAATGGACGATTAACATCGACATTGTAATGAAGCACAGTGACATTGTAATGAAGCATCAATCAACATAACTAATACTAATAATGAAACACAGTGCCATTGTAATGAATGATTGCATTGTCGGTGTTGGGGTAGAAGGAGTGTGTGTGGGTGAGGGCATACCCTCGAGCTAGCATGAATTTTCCGCTTCCTCCCACAATGGCATCTCTCTAACCTTGTTAAACACAGGGTTGTGAGCCACCACAACGAGTGTGCTTCGATAAACTCTCCACTCTAGAAAACATATGTGACCGCCATTAGCAGTTGAATCTCCTCTTGATTGGCCAGTGCGTACAGACCCTAAGCTCTCCCTTCAGTCAATGGGAAATCAATCACCCTTATCATTCCGAAGAAAGTGGCCGAAGCATTGGTCGATGGAGTGGACGCCACATCCACGGCCGTCTCGTTTTGTCCCAAAACTGTGTCATGGAAATAGAAGTGCAAATTGCTCATCTTTTCCTTTCCTACTTTCAACTTTGTTGCCACCTCAGTTGGTTGAAAGGCAAAGATGATAATTGTGACATTTAATAATATATAGAGGAAATTTGTTTGAATAGCAAATAAAGACATTGAAATTCGTCGCAAATTCGCCTGAGACTATCTTGCACGAACCCACAGGCAGATTCTTGGACCTTGTCCGGATCCAGGCCGGACCAGACCTGGACTTGCCCTTTGCAGCCAGCGAACTGGTAATGTAGGTAAAAAACTAAAAAATTATTAACAGTTAAGAATTTAAATGGATTTTGATTTTTAATTAATAAACTTCTATTTTTTGTTGTTTTATTGTATATTTTTTCTGCTAAAAGGAATTTGGGTAAGGGAACCAAGACCCACAAAAAATTGTTATTCAGTGCCAGATTCAAATAGCCCAGCAGCTCATTTGGATCTCAATAAAATAGCACTATCAAACTTAAATGCCTCAACATGTAGGATATTTCTTCCTAGTAATTTTGGGAGATCTTAAATTCATTTGATGGGTAGTCAACCCTTGCAACTGATTTGTCTTCTTCTTTACATCGGTCCATTCATGCTCCAAAGAGGGTGGTGAATGCACACGGCAATCAAGAATAGAAACTGTTTGTTGCTTTGTTTTAAAACTTAACCCTTTCATTCTGCATGACTTTAGAAGGTGTCTTCATATCTATTGCCAAATTTCTTTTAATATCACTCCCTATTGCTGGATTAGAATACGTGCAACCCACTTTTTTATCTATAAAAGCACACATATCTTCCCTTTTGACACTGCCCCCATGACACTGCTGACCAAAGCATGAAAAAAAGCTGTATCTCTTCCACCTTTATCTGGGAAAACATGCAAAGCTTCCTGTTGCACAAATTCTCCTTAATCTCCATTGAAGCGTCATTCACCTTTCTGGGATGAATAATAAATGATGAGGTTATACCCTTTTCCACCAATTAGCTTGAGAAGAGGGCTTCTTCAAAAGATCCTGAGAAGAAATAGTACTCTTCTTAGGGCACTGAGAAGCTGAATGTCCATAAACAAAAAAAAGCAACAGCCAAAGTGGATATCCACATAATCCAATTTTTGAATCCAAGATCTGCCAGCTATTTACAAAATATTTCTTCAGGCAATTGATTTTACAAGTCCATTTCAACACAAATTTGAGAGTATGGGAACAAGCAACCTCTTGAAATACACCTAAAGAATTCCCAATAGCCTCTAAGCTAGATTTATGCTAGTATTGTAATGGTAAATAATGAAATTGCACCCATGTTGGAACTGTAGATAAGGATTTTAGGAGGGGATCAAAAGAAGGATACTGGGGCTTCAAGCTTAAAATATGAAGTCCCCATATAAACATAATCTTGAACTTAGATTAACATTTGTATCATTAGGGCTCCTAAAATTAACTTAGAGTAAACTTATAATCCTCCCATAAAGAAAATTCCCAAGCACATGATAAAATCTCAATTTCTTCCTTCACCATGGTTTTCCACAACTCTAAGGTTTGTTCATACAGAGTGCACAGATTAGGTGAAAAACCTTTAAATTTTCCAATTAAGGCATTCCTTATCATTGATTCCTCCCACAGGTCTGCTTCTTTGATGCGACAAAAAATTACTTTTGGCACCTCTTCACTTCTTTTTGCAATCATACCAGATTTCCAGATTCGAGATTTGCAGTTAGTACGAAGAATATAATCAGAATTATTGGCATTGCCCTTGCAATCTTTATTATCCAACCGCGGGCTTCAAAACTTCCCACAAAGTGCATCTTGAAATAATTTAGGGGAAACCAGGTCAGGATTTAGTGCATAGAAAGCCTCTGCAATCTTAAAATCTCCATTAGAAACAGTGACCACCTTAGATTTAAGTCCTTCAGTAGTTGAAACTTGAAAGAGACTCAGAGCCAGCAGATTTGTTGTTACCTGTGTGCACATCCATATTTGTACCATGGGCACTTTTCATCAAACTGAGGTGAGGCATATGCATCCATATCCATCCTAGACAAAGAGGAGGAAGATTGTAAACCATTTTAATCAATCTTTGCTTGCTTGAGGGAGCCTCTGAGTTCCCATGGAGGACATGCACCATCAGAAGGATTTGTTGGAGAAGAAGAAACAACTGAAGTCTGCTGTGCCAAAATATTTTCATGCTTATAAATTCTGAGCGAGATTTGGGAATGAGCCATTTGATCCTTTTTTACATTTTAAATTGTTTTATTAGTTTTCATTTTAATCTTGTATTTCATTTACTTTTATATATTGTATTTTTTATAGAAATTCTATTTTAAACATTTCGTGCTAGTTGATTTTTAAATGTTTTTTGGATATGTGAATCCAGGGATTTGGGCCCTCTCCCATAATATAAACTTTGAGACAAAGAACATTGCTAGTTGATTGTTTACATAAACTGGGATCAATGTAATACTAACAATTAAACACCTACCCAACAGACAAAACTAATCACCTTCCATGATACAAGAAGCAGTAAGCTAAATAAGAGACTAAAATCAGTGGGCTGATAAATCTTCAGATTCTTAACTTGTAGTAGAGTCTTGTATTTTTTGCCTTGGAAGATCTAAGTTTTATTTGCAATGGTACAACCTTCTCAATTTATGCTCATTTTTGGATTTCATTTCAATCCATCCAATCTCTAAATGTGTCTGAGACAGGTTGTCTGATGAGCATTTCAAATGGCTAAACAATGAATCTTCCCAATATGGCAAGTATAAATATAGAAGTTTAACTTAAAGGAAAATAGGGGAAAAGGAATCTACTTGGGGATCAAAAGTTGGAGACCAAGACTTGTTGTAGAGATAATCATTCCTTAATTCTGAGGGATCGTTTTTACGAGTAACTCCTTAAGGAATCTGTTGAGTTTTTAGCTTGGATAGGAACTGTTGTCACTTGGAACTGCACCCTACTGAACCTACTGTTGAGTGTTCCAGAAAAACATGGGACTGATCTCAAGCGTGGGACCTTTGCTGTTGAGATCAGACCACTGAAGAAGGTTGGCTTCCATTCTGACCTAGATGCAGCGGTGTTGGTCCAACACAGCACTAAATTAAATCTAAATTCGTCCTACTACTAACTGCATGTAGAGGAAAAGAGGGATAAAGAGGAATGCAGAAAACAAAAGGGTGGTTATGCGCCTAGATTAAAATATTTCTTCTTGCTTATTTTAGCACAGAGAAGTAATGAGGATGTCAAGAGATTCACACTCTTCAATTCTACTAACCCTTATGAGCTTATGTGGAGGTTAGGGTTTGACAGATGCCAGGAGGCAAGAAACATTCCCCAGCTAACCTTGCAAACAGGTATTGACACAACATACAAACACACAAAATAGAGAACATACACTCATAAATGAAGGCAAGATGTTTATGCATAACACAACTGGATGGAAGAGAGGCAAAATAGACAACTTTTCATTAGTTCAGAGGCTTGAAGCCTTGTTACAGTAGTAGAGATGCAAAATGCATAAGTCTTCATTAGAGAACTGGGAGAAGAACCCTTTTCAATGAGGCTTAACAACCTTATATTCATCTGTTGGGGACTGAAGAAACATGGTATGTGGCAGAGGAAAACCCTAGCTGTGGGCCCGTATAGAGGTCTGACAAATCTTATACAAAGATCCGATCTGTGGTGTAAAAGAACATTCCTGACATCCATTCCATACATGAGCATTGATGATGATGAAGTGTGATGTACTATATTATTCATGGCCCCTGCTGAGGAATCTACCATACAGCAACACCCTTTTCATGCTAGTCAACCATGTGAACATTATGATCTAAATTAATATTATGATTTTGGCCGACCACCATTGTTAGCACTTATAATCGACCACAACAATGACATAGTTAAACAAGTATGATCGCCTAGGTGTTAGGGGAATGTGGCGGCTGGGAGTTAAATAAAGGCAGAATAAGACAAAAAGCAGTGATTATTATTTGTACAAAAAACAGCGATTAAAAGAAGACAAAAAGGGTAGTTAAGGCAGCACTCCAATAATGAAGAGGTGCCTTTATAATTATGGTCGTCTCGCTTAGTGAAGAGTAAATAGTGTGAAATGGCTTGTCTTTTTATGAAATCACCCCCTTTGTGAAGAGGCACGAAATAGATATATAAGGAGATAGCTTGGTGTCTAAGGGAGGGGGAAGAATAATATAATGAGATTTAAAAGGCAGATATATGAACAGGGAATAAGGACAGAAATATGTGGGGTATTTTCTGAGTATAGCAGCAGATCGTTAATAGGATATAATCAGATTTGGAAGAAGAAATATGTGGGAAGAAGCAATAATTATGCTTGCAGCAATTATTGAGCCCTATAAGTAATTATGATTCTTTAATATAAGTATGATAATAGATTCTTATAAAGCAATTTCTTCTGAATATTTGAAACAGGTTGAACAGGAAGGCAATGGGAGCAGATCAAACATAATTATCTGCACTCAGCAGACAAGGGCAAAAGTCAGCAATTGTTAATATATTTGCATCTTAGAATATAGCAGTGTTATATTTTAGCAAGTATTGTGGTATGCTCTATCATGATTATTGTGATGTATTTATTGTTGTATAATCTCTATGAATCTGGATATATTTACTATTTGTAATTCTCACCAAGCAACCATGAGGAGAAGTGGGGGAAGTATGAGTAGGGTGAGCAGATACTAGATTACTTTCTAAGTACCCTACTCCATGTGGATGGCCAGAGGTTTGCCACTTGGGGCCAAGGGGGTGAGTGACTGCCCTTGGACTTAGAAAGAGGAATCTACGGGCCTCCTATTGTAGCTTTTCCCCAATCTCTACATAGATGGGTTGTTGGGAAGGATTCAAGGAGTTTCAATCATAAGAAGGATGGATAAGGCAGCATGGATAGGGAATGCAGATACAAGTTTATCCACTAAGAAGGATGTAGAAGGCCCCAACAAAGAAGCAGGGGTTGGTGAGGTTGAAAAAGGTCCCTCAAACTAGTTGATAGTTTGTTGATAGCTGCGTAGGGCTGTGCAGAGATGTGGAAATGATGAGTATCGCATTAACAAAATCTTATCTTGGATGATAGGTTAAAGTTTTCCTATGAAAATCCTTTGTGCATTTAAATGCGGAAGAACATATGAAATTTAAAAAAAAAAGATAATATGGACTGCGGTGATAATATGGGGTGGTAAGCAGTTGCGAAGTGGTGGATAATGAAGCAAGTTGTATTTGTAGACTATCCATTTTTTGCATTAATTGGTTTATAACTGGGTTAGTCATGTGGAAGGGAGTCGTAGAAGTTGCTGTGGCAATAGTTGTAGTAGGAATGCTTGAGAGAGCAGGAGGTTGTGAAGCATTGGAGAGGCTAGTAGCTAAAGTAAATGACAGACGCTGAGATGGAGGAACAAACACATAACGGAAATGGGGTTTCGCATCATCCTAGAAGAGGAGGCACTTGCATTACCAGTAAACCAATTACCTTGACACATCTGCTGATTAAAATGGAAATAGGAATCTTTGCAACTCTGATAGCTCCACTGCATCCAAAATGTTCTTATGCATTGTTCAGGTGATTGCCCAAAACAGATTTTATCACAGCCAAATATTTGAAATTTAAGAAGTATCGTCTTTGAGTTCACTGGATTCTACTTTCTATTTCTTTTCATTCCACTGTTGATGGTGAGCCTAGGAAGCCACTATATGCATCTCTTTTTGCCTATTTAATTATAATCTGATCACACATTTATAGCAAATATTAAAGATACCCCTTTTCCTTATGAGGAGTGAATGCCATTATTTCTTTACCACTCAGTTGCCGGTCCTTGTTTGGGAAGGGGTATGAGTTCAGGGTTCCTGTGTGCTGGTATATATATATATATATATATATATGAACATTTTTGTTCTCTCTCTCTCTCTCTCTATTTAGTAATTTACCCAATTAGAGTCAAATTAGTATAATGTATATTTGGGATCAAACATATTCAAAGAAATAATAATTTGACCAAACTATATATATTCAGGATCAAACTTATTAACAGTTATCAAATATCTTTAAAGGTTAATCCAGAAATTTGCAGACAAAATCACACTGAAAATAGAGCTACAGAAAATATAAAGCATTCATGAAATCGAGCTACATAAAATCATGACAGAATCACACAGAATTTTATGACAAAAATCACGATGGAATCACATGAAATACATAGAGAATGTGACAGACCATGGGTGAACCCAGGCCTGTCCTGATCCCATAACCGAGCGTGAACCGTATTTACCCAGTTTGTCTAGTGTTTCTGCTGAACCCAGTAACATAGCTTTAGAAGATAGAGGCAATGCTTATATTCAACAAACAATTGAATAAAGATTTTTCAATGTAATCTATCAAGTTATTGGCATGAATTACCTTATGACCAATTGATGTTTTGTCTCGTATTGAAATATGTTTTGTAAATAATTTACTTTGATACTAGTCAATATTAGATTTCTATTAAATGTTAGATGAGAAATTTTTCTGCTGATTTTTATTTGCTTATGTAAGAGTAAAGCTTATTTTGCTAATGAACATTTGACTTAAGCCATTTCTATGTGATTGGACAGGTACGGTTGAAAGCGATGTGTGTTCTGGAATCAATGTTACGCCAACAAAGAGAAGATACCTCCTTTGGGACTGTGGCATCGTTTTTTCAAGAAAACAAGGATGCAGTAGTTGCTTGTTTAGAATCTCCACAGGCATCTTTAAGAGAGAAGACAAATCGGGTATGCACTTTGGTATTTCATTGGTTATAATTTATTTTCTTTAAGAAGGAACATCGGTAGATTTTACTGTTAATACATTTTCCTTTCTTATGATGTTACTTTCTGTGTGGTTTATCTGCGATAACTTTTCAAGCTATAATTGTTCATAGCAATTGTGATCTACCATTACCTAGTGCCATTGCAGACAAAGTTTGGAATACCTTGCATACCCAAATTTAGAACCCAAGATACAAATACTGTGGATTGAGTGACTCAAATATCATGGTACAAATGTTCTTATGAATAGTTTTCAGAAGAGAGAAATTAAATTTCTATTAAGTTGCATTGGGGATATTTTTCCATTGAAAGGAGACACATTATCTAACATTATCTAACAAACAACATTTTGGTAACTAGCATGGCACAGTTTTTCCTGTAAAACATGAGGACATTTACCCTATGTTTTAGAGGTCTTCCCTACTTTTCATGCTGTTGGGGGTCACTGAGGTGCCTAGGAAATGTTTCCATTCCCATCATCTAATCTTCTTGTATCCAAAATTCAGTCGTGAACTTTTCTCAGTCTTGGGTCCTATTCTTGTTTTTTAAGCCATTTGGTTAATGTTTATGCATCCCACACATAATTGGGGGGTGCTGAATTGTCCCCAAGCTGAATTGAGGTATGCCCAGGCACCGCTCATCTCAGTCATCTTGGTGATAGCTCTCCTAAACTAAAAATATGAAAAATCACAGGGTTGGGAAACATTCCAAAGTCTGAACCTTTAAACATGAAAACAAATTCATTTTGCAAAAGAGGAAAAGAGAGAGTGAAGTTTTAAGAAAGGAGACGTAGACAGGCAAGGGAGCACATCCACAGTAGATTTGGAGAAATATTTTGCCGATTTCTTGTTTTGCAACTTTTAAGATTCTTATTGAATTCACTGAGCCAAATATGCAGTAATGAGGAGATAGAAATAGTAATAAGCCGAGTGGGGTAAAAAGGGATTGGAAGTGAGTTGGGGGAAGGGGAGTGGATGCTTCTGGTTTGAGTGACTCTTAATTATGTTTTAGAAATATTACAAGAAACACAAAGGGTACACAATATTATTTATGCCGTGACCACAACACTAGTTTACAGGAAATTACACTGGGATTAATGCTCATGTCTTGCACATACCCATGGAAGGGCTGAGGTGTTGTGATAAACTCACTATTTAAGATAAAGTTGACATGTTCAGGTTGTAACAACTGAATTAGGGTCTTCTACTCCAGCTGCATCAATATTGCCCATCCTTCAAGTTATGCCAAGAGGCATTCCTACAATGGCAGCTAATGGGCATGGAGAGCTGTAATGCTGTTTGTAGTTCTGTGATGTTATAAATCTTCATGTGTATTAAGGAACTGACACAAAGAAGAAAAAATAATAAATTATCTCATTCTGCTAAATCCTTCTCCAATTTAAATAAAGAAAGGAATATACTTTCTCCGCTTTACAAGACTAGGTAGAAGTTAATCTTGCAACTAGTATACTATCCATTTCTGTGCGTGTAGGTGCGTTACTACAAAGTGAACCCTTTACTTATGACAAATGAGAAGTACAAATCTTGATTGCATGATGAATTCCATCCTTTGTGATGTGTAGCCAATACAAAGCATGAAAGATCAAATTCAAATTGTGAAATGGCAAGGTGTGTACCTGCATTACTACAAATTCACCCCTTATGACAAATGAGAAGCTTAAATATTGATTGCATGGTGAATTCCATCCTTTGTTATGTGTAGCCAATACAAAGCATAAAGATCAAATTCAAATCGTGAAATGGCAAGGACACCCTCTGAGCATACGAGTAAATTAGTTTCAAAAGTAAAATAAAATAGTTGTCTTTTTTTTCATCTATTTAGCAAGCTAACTTTTTCATTTAACTTTTTCATATTTATAGGAAATATAGCTCTCCAATAAAAAATAAAGTAATGGAAAAGTTGTGTATTTGAAGAAATAAAATAACATATAAAACTATTGAAATAATTTATTTTCGTAAAATTTTGGCACTATTGATATAATTATGTTTTCAAATATGAAGTAAATAATTTATTAAAATTGTAGATAAAAGATAATCTTAAATATATCTATCTAAACAACACCAAACACCAAGAGATATCTGTAGACACTAAAAATTGTCCTACGCCTGCGACTCTTAGATTCTTCATCATTTCCCCTTTCATTCTTCATAATTAAATAATTTTTAATTATTTATTTTGTTTTCTAATGTCATATGTCTTCTATTAATTAAATAATTATTTAATTAATTCATTTCTATCTTTATTCCTCCGTGATTAATTAAATAAATTTATTACATCACTAATTAAGTCCCTTTCTTTCTGAAATTAAATAAATTCTTTTTTATTTATTTTTTGTCCATTTTCTACTATAATTAAATAATTATTTCTAATTATTTAATTATTCATTAGCCTTTTCTCTCCTAAATTAAATAAATTTAATTTATTTAATTTGGTCCACTCTCTTGAATTTTAAATTAAATCATTATTTAATTCAAAAGATTCCCTTTGTCACATTTTTCTATAATTAAATAATATCTTTATTATTTAATTATTCATTGGCCACTTAAATTAAATAATTTTTATTATTTAATTTCTCCTATCACCTCTTTGCCCATGCCAATCTTATCTTCCACATCAAATCTTTTCTCTTGACATCTCATTTAATCTTAGCCCTTGATTGAATTATCTCATAATTCAATCTCAACCCTTCATCCTTATCATTTTCCCTAATTTAGCCCTAACCCTATTTCATACAACTTTCAATCTTGGCCATTGATTAAGACATCTTATTGACATCCAATCTCAACCATCAACCCAAATCAGACCTTGCCTATAAATCAACCCTCTCATAAGCCATTTGGGCGTTCGATTCTTCAAGCATCCTTATGCTGTCAAAATCATTCTTGAATCTTTCATCTATCTCTATCTATCATCCTTCATCTATCACCCTCATCATATCATTATGCTGCTGATTAGAGCAACCAACATACCAAATCAATCGATTCATTCATCCTTCATTTGCATCTATTTGAGGTATTGAAGATTTGGATTAGGTAATGCATATTATTGTTTTATCATATCTTACTTATCCAAATTTTTTCGTATACAATATCTCTCGGTGTCTTTTAGATAGATGTATTTAACATATCTATGCTACCATTAGGTTTTCCTCTATTTGTTTGAAATGTTGAATATTTTGGATTTCTAAACATAGACCTAGAAATTTGAAAGGTAGGCTCTTCATAGTTTAGCAAGACCACCAATTCGAAATTGTCATGGATGTAGGGACAAGTTATGTGACTTGCGCTCTATGTTTCTCAACTCAAAATTTGAATTTGATTTAGAATTGCTTTGTAATCTTTGTTCATTATTAAATCAATGAAAATTGTATGGTTCAACATTCTTTCCTTAAGAAGAGGTGGGGAAAAGATTATTAGTTTGAGGTCAAGTGATCTCATGTTCTAGGTGGCTTGGGGAACTACACTTTAGATGAGGACCTAGATGTGTTGTAAGTGTGTGGAAGCAATATGGAGACAAGAGGATTATACAGAGAAGAACATGAGATTGGAATAGTCTATTTTATTAGTCTGTGCATTTTGTACATGGCGTACTCTTTGGGGAGATGTATGGCTTTATATTTATGCCTATCTATCATATGCAATGTTTGCTTATTTGTTATATTGTAGATGCACATTTATAATTTACATGATTGTGAAGACAAAGGCTGTTATGGAAGTTGAATCAGTTGACCTTCCATTTTTTATGCTTCATCTTCCAATGTCTAGGGTTCTAGTCATGTGTTGTGTTGACAAGTGGTATGTCATGAAATGGCTCTATAAGATGCATGAGATTGTTGCGTGGTGCTTTGAGATGTTGCATGATGTTTTGTGTTGAGTTTTGGATTGTACAATCTACATGTGCTGATGTGTGGTGAGAAATGTAGATGGAGTTGTTAGTGAAGATGTGCAACATGATCCTTGGTGTTGTCTGGATGGTGCATGATACAAAGGGCTGCCCATAAGCTAGTTGGTGACTTAGGAATTGAGAAACATTGTTCCAAGTGTTGCGCTGGTTGCACATGAAGCAAGGAGTTGTGCATAGATCATCAAGACCATAGCTATAATTGGATTGACTTTCCTCCCATCATATAAAAATATAGTCTAGTTAAACTCTCATCAAAATTATAAATTTTGTTCTAAAATATTTTCTTATAGTTTGTAATGCCTCGACTTTTACATTAGGATTACTAGACAACAAATGGGCTAACAATTTTTTTCGTTATACAATTGCAACACATATGAGTCATAATGCGTGCATATGCACCAAAGATGCCACAACACAATGACACTCAAGAATGCGATGTCGATGTACAAAGTATGATTGTACATGCAAAGTACTTAACATGATTGTGAGATGAACCCATTGTGACAACCAAATGAGAAGGTAGAGTTTCCTTTAATAGGATGGTAGGGTACTTGACTGCTAGCATTGTCTCTCAAAATGAGTTACAATGAAACACCATTGTCTTATTCAAAGGAAACCCTAAGAACTGTCTCCTACAATACAATCCATGATACATTATCATATAAAAAACAATGGAACGATCAAGTATGAGGATATTTACCTATGAACTAGAATGATAGGGAGATCTTATATCTCACCCCTAGTCTGTAAAGAGATAGCTGTTTTCATTTAAGGGTGCAACTATGACTCAAATAGGTGAAAACTGAAAAAAGACATTAAACATCACCAAACCAAGATGACAGGGAAGATCTGTAGACCCCAAGTGTCATCTTTGGTTTAGGAAAGTTTTCTGAAAATTAACATTTACTGTTCATCATGATAGAATCATCTGTTTTACCACAAACAAAATGTTCTTAGCATTTTTGCAATCATGTAATGTCTTGTGCGTGAAGGGCTAAACCTCGACGGATGTAACCCGTCGTCTTGGCAGGCGTGTACTTGATAACCAAATGGTGGGGCTCCACGATCATGTGTCCACTGTGCTCGTGGCTTCTATGCCTTCACCTCCGAGGCTAGTGTGATGCAAACCTCACCCTTAACACCTTGGGTAGCCGCCCTCACTACTAGGCCGATCTTTTGGTGTAGTGGTATCAAAGCTAAGGTCTTGAGGTCGAGCCCCGCAGAGCGTGGTGGGCTGTAATTTCCCGTGCATGAAGGGCTAAACCCCAATAGATGTAACTCGTCGTGCTGACAGGTGTGTATTTGATAACCAGATGGTGGGGCTCCACGACCATGTGTCCATTGTGCTCGTAGCTTCTATGCTTTCACCTTTGAGGCTGGTGGGACGCAAACCTCAACCTTAACACCCTAGATAGCCGCCCTTACCTACTAAGGCCCAACCACTACACCAAAAGACCAGCCTAGTAGTGAGGGCGCTAATTGATGTTATAGGTGTTCGTGGATAAAGCAGATATATATGTAGGATGTTTTGAGATGTATGTATGTATGATGAATATCGATTGATGCGAATTGCGTGAATATAAGGTGAATTGTAGAGCAAAGCAGAGTGTTAGTGCAGATCAATATGAAGTGTATAAAGTTTGTATTTTGAGCTTCAATGGAACTGTAATTCATGCATATGTTAGATGCAACTGTAACAGTTCAAATCTTGGCTGTGTGCCACAATCTCTTCTATCTTTTCTTCTTTCAATGGGCAGTGAGTCCATCTATAGTGAGCACTTCTGTAATATCTTATAACCAGTTATAATATATTGTGAGCTAATTCTCACTGTAGTATTTCTCATTTTGGGTTTTCCATGTAAAAATCTGTTGTTCATGTGTTATGTGCTTTAATGGTTGCTTTCATATTTTCCTTTCCTGCTGCAAATTGAATATGCTATGTGGAATGAATGTTTAAATGTTTAAGTGGTTTAAAAGAATACTGATTCACCCCTCCGCCCCACCACCCTCCCACCTTGTCCCCTCCTCTCCCCCACCCTGTCCCCTCTCCTCCACGCCTCCCCCGCCCTTAGTATTCCAGGTGTTCAACAGCAATCAGTCATAATAATTCTCTCCTTTTTTCTTTCCTTCTAGATCTACCTTCCTTATATACCTTATCTTGCTCAAGGGACACAACCTTTCATATGCTGGTTGACCATTCTTAACAACTTAATCTTTATTTAATGCCAGTTTGGTGTAATATTAATTATCTTTATTGATTTCTTTTGAAACATAGGCTGCAGACATTTAGGAATTAAACGGGACATTACATTGTCATTTTGAGACTCGATTATATTTTCTCTTTTTATATTCAATTACATTGTTCATTGATGAATGCTCATGCTTATGGATATCTATATTATCATGGATGTCTTATGGATGTTTATAATATCATGATTGGCTAATCATTCAAAGAATAATTGTCAGTGCTGACCCTAATTTGTTAGGAATTATAGTGCATGACATAGAATAATGAAATAAACAATAAATTAACATGTTAATGTTAATTTATTATATGTTAGCTTTTAGTTATGAGTTAGTTGGTAGTTAGTGGTTTGGGTAGTTAATAAGTTAGAAGAATTTAGAAAATCATTGCAATGTAATCATTTGTGTGTTGTTGATGAATGAAGAATTTACAATTTTATGGGTTTGAGCCTTTGGCTCACTCTCATCACCATTTCAATATAATCAAGATTCTACTTCACAAACCTGTCTAAAATAATAAGCCCTTTAGCCTGAAACTTTACAATGACAGCCCCCAACAATTGAAAGCTTTCATTGATGCTAGTCGCTTTCCAAAACATGCTTTTAGCAATAATCTCACTTGAAATGTTGTTGCCGAACCCTCTTAATGAGCCAAACAGGGTGAAAAGCTTGTATTGATGTCTATTTGGGGATATCCTAGGAAAGAACTGCTTTGTAACTAAGAGGTTTATCTTAGAGTGTGCTGTTTCTCAAAAACAGCCGAACTAGGTTGTTCTGTGCTTTTATTGGACTAACACAGCATGTATATCTAAGAATAAAGATAATGTCTCAGATGAATATAACACTGGATTTCCTGTTCATGAAAACAAGTGTTACTTTAGTTGCAATGTGTCTGAAAGGAATTTTGGTTGGAGCTATTTATAGTGTTAATTTTATGATTTGATCTTTTTCTGATGTATAATGTGCACCAGGTATTGGCTCTTCTGGGAGGCAGTACTGCAGGTAATGATAAAAGCACAACAACAGAAAAGCCAAATGGTTCTACCAGGCCTGTTGCTGTCGAGATGCCAGATTTAATAGACACTGGTGAAATGGACCTGCTTGCAACTGAAGATCCTTCACAAGTAAAACTTAATGAAACTACAATGTCACCTATGGTGGACTTATTGGGTGATAATATTCAATCTGTTACAGAGGAAAGAAACACTATATATAAAGAAGAGGACCCTTTTGCTGGATTGTCTATTCACACCGATGTAACTGAAGGCAGTAACTCTACCAGTAATCTTTTTTCTGGTCTGGTTGTCGGTACTGATAGTGAAATAGAAAATGAAGTGAGTAGAACTCTGTTCGAGGAAGAAAACAATATTTTTAGTGATTTTTCTCAAAGTGTAGAGCAACATCAGAGCAAATCTCCTTCACAGTCTGAAAACTTGGATGATCTATTTAGCTCTCTATCAGTGAGTCAACCATTTTCAGATGGTAGTCAACAGGTAGAAAAAATCAATGCTGGAAATGTCATTTCTAATGATCCACAAGCAGGATTACAGTTTCTTCAGCAAAATCATCTAACAGGGTATCAGGCTTTTAATACTGCACCAAGTTCTCAGATAATGGGTGGGAATTCACCTCTTCTATCCTCGGTCGGCCCTATAAACAACCTCCCACAAAATATGATGATGCCTCAAATGTTTCCCTTACAGTCAATGAACTTTGGACCCATTGGAAATCCACTTGCACAGCAGCAACTACTAGCTGCAATGGCTAATTTGCAGCGTTTTGGAATGGGAGTAAATTCAGATTCTGGAGGCCTTTTGCAGACTGATTCTGGAATTGGCAAAGGGTCTTCTCATATGTATCCAGATGGCTTTGATTTTTCGAGTGATCCACTGGCTAGTCGTGTTTTAAGTGCAGAAAGCTCAAGAAAAGAGGAGAAAACAAGGGCCTTTGACTTTATTGCAGTAAGTTTAAAATATGAAAGGAATTGACAACAAGGATTACTTTCTGCTTATTTGAGATGTTTTGGTTTGTCCATATTTGCTTATAAGTTTTAAGTATAAGAAACAATTCTTATATCATCTAAATCACGTTGAAGTTCCTAGATTCCATGCTGCTGGCAGAATTTGTTAAATTGAGTACATTGAAGGATCTTGTGTGTTGTAAATTTGTAAATTGTATTTGATCCTAGCCTTCATGTTCCTTATAGAATCTTCTGTGAAGAATTGTAATTGCTTGGTATCAAATATAGAAGTCAAGTTCTTTGATTGATAAGCCCATTCTTAGTGAGTTGTTGCCAGGGAGTCGAACTGTGTGTAGTAATATACTAGAGACCTACTTCCTTGGCCAGCTACCTCTGTCCTGGATACCAAGATTGAAATTATTTTCATCCAAAATAAGAACAGTTTTTACTTGAACCTTTAACCAATATCAATCATCAAATGATCGTTCCCATGTGGGTGGCCAACAATCATGAAAGTTTTTAGAAATCTTTTTTTTTAAACTAATATTCTTTTGTATTTGCTACTTTTTGGGTTAACAATAAAGTTGAAAAAATATCTAGATTATGGAGTTTGGACTCAGATTTAGGAGGGTTGTTGCAAAGCCTGGGATATACTTTGTTACAATGGAAAAATCTTATATATAAATAATTTTAGATGTTACTCATGTTAGGTAAAACTATAGCTAGAATCAATGAAATATAATGTTTTAACAGTTTAAGACTTGGTTGGTATGGATTACTACTTCCTTTTACCCTCAATTTTAATGGACCTAACTGAGGGATTCAATATCCAGTTTTCCACCAAAATGAACCATATCTCAGTAACAGAGTGCCCTAAATCTCTGGACTACACCCTTGAAGTAACAGGTCCATAAGGCTGCATTTTTAGTTCTTTTTAATATTCAGAGGACGTATTATTATCTTAGCTTTTCTTATTATGAGATGACTTTACCATTTCAATATGTTAGCCCTCTGTCTATTTGTTGAGTTCTTATTAGTGAGAAATACCCAGGGTCTATATTTTGAGTTCTGATTAGTGGGAAATGCAGATCATGGTAGGTAAATATTGGCAAAATTACTCGAGTGAAATTGGATGGAGGTTCTAATGATTTTGGACATAGATAAGCTCTGCATTATTGAAGATGCAATTCCATAATTACATTGGTTTATTTCCTTGCCGATGCAATTGCTGTAGCAGTGGCAACATTAAACCTAGATTGCTAATTCTTTTACGTTTGTTTTGTCATGTGCTAAGAAGGAAATCGACTATTTAATAGTGGGTAACAAGCTCACTTCAAAATTTTATGGAATATCAGCAACATGATCTGTGAATAAGTTCTAAAAATTTAAATGAACCATGATTTATACTTTTTAACCATAGTAATTGTGCATTATTAATCATTTTAGACTTCAGAGTAAATGCTGTGATTTCCAGTGCAAATTTATTGCTTGATGGAACTTTGGAGGAGTTTAATGAATCATTGAATCAATTATCAAGTTGCCTCCAGATAGTACATTTATAGACCATACAGAAATTTTATATTATGAGTTTTTGGAAAGATCCGTGTTAAAATAAAACCAAGAACTTCCAATTTTTCGGATCTGGGCATCTGACCCATCATCAGAAGAAAACGATACAAAGTATGGATGTAAGGAGTAAATGCAAGTGTCCATATAGAGATAACCAGGTGAAATAGCTCCTGAAGTATCCATAAGGACCTTAATCCAGGTGGTAACCCTCCTTGTGTAGAAAGATAAATGCATTAAATGCAATGCATTGAGGAAAGTGTTTGAAAAAGCCAAATGTCCAAAAAAACATTGTGCCTAAACATTATAGATAATACTAAAGAGGAAACAAAATGACTACTACTTAATTAAACTTTTAGAGGGACTAATTAATTAATCAATTGCATGTTAGAATCCATACATTAAGAGTTTGTTTCTAAGGGGACCCCAAGTTTGACTAATCCCTTGTTCCTATTTAAATTGTTTACATGGATAGCAATTTCTAGGGACATGCCAATCTTCTTCCTCATGTATTTCCTCTCTTTGGATATTACCTCAACCTTCTCTAAGACATTGTGATGCTTCATCTAATCGGATTGCTCTACAAAGGTTGATTTGGTAGTTCGGTTTCTTTTTATTTCCACACTGTGCTCCTCAACTCATGCTCTGACAATCCTGCATGTCTCTTGTATGTAGACCATGTCTCAGTCTCCACCACTAATGTTGCATTCTTTACTCCATAGTGTGGGATCATCTTTATCCTTGGCCAAAAGCTAGGAAGCTTTTGATTATTCTTTGTGGAAGAAACATTGATGCTTGAACTAATATCATGTTTCCGAAGGATTTTAGTTAACCTGTTAGAAATCTCCTCAAGGTAAGGCATATATATTATATAATCTTTGTTAAATGCCACCATCCCAATGAAGTCAGCTGTTTCTTCTTTCCTTGAAGTGCTTTATTCATTGATCTCTTGATATGCTTGTTATTATGGTTCTACAAAATCCCCTTTTTTAAATGCCTATCTATGTGATCTTCATGGCCACCCTTGCCCTAGTGTTCAAGGTGGTGATTACCTGTCTTTCTGTGTTTGATAGTAGTGGGATGCATCATGAGTTTAGCTTTTAGTGTGGGTGTCTTTTTGATACACCTCTCTTGTAAGGAAGGAGCCTTTCTTTTTGATTAAATGTAGATCATGAAAAGGAAGGAGCCATTCTTCTCAACATTTATTGTGAATTGAATACTCTTGCATTGACCACAGTTGTGGATACGTGGCAGGGAGTGTGGGGCAAAGAGATGTGTTTTCTTGTGGAACAAAAAGATTTATTCTATAGATAAGAAAGGCATCCGGCAATCGTAGTCATCGACATTGTTTTGTTGCGTGCACTCGTGGCAGCAGTGGGAGGAATTGGAGTTACGGGTGCTGCTGCACAAAACACTTCTCTACCGACAAACCCAATTCAATAGTACGGGTACTGCTGTGCCACAAAGCACAAAAAGGTAGAGATGCTTAAAGAAATTCTACAGTTCCTCTCACCTGTGTTAACACAAATTTGTGTCATCCATAGATCTCTTCCATCATCTTGGAGCTAGTTGTGCTGACCTAAGCATCCTTCTCAAGCTCCTCCAGATATAGATTAGCTGTAAGTGGCGATAAAGGTGAACCCATAGCTACCTCACCTGTTCAAAATGTCTGCCCTCGAAAACTGAAAAGAGTAGTCATCAAGCAAAGCTCCACCAAAGATGAAGTTTTTTTCATCTGTTTCACCATTTTGAGGGCTTCCTCAATTAGAATTTTAGTAAACAGGGAGACAATGTCAAAACTTACTGATATGTCTCCAACCTTCTAGCTTTGTGTGCTTGATAAACTTGACAAAATCCTTTGGGTTCTTGAAAAAAGAAAATCACCTACCAAGTGTTAGTTGTCAGAAAGGTCACTAGTTCATAAAAGAAAAATAGGTGTAGGAAGGTAAAGTTCATTTTAGGTCATTGCCAAGCAAGACACTAATTTGGTGAGTGAGACTGTTCCCACAATCGGTCTCATTGCGACCCCAAATAAATATTTTGGTGGACCATATAACCTTGGGATAACTTATTTATGGGATTGAGTTTCTTCTCAATTCTTTGTCCAAATAGGAATTTAAAGTTGCCTTGGATGCCTTTCTCTAGGTTACACTAACTGGATTGCTTAATAATTATTAATTCCTTAAAACTGGCACTGGTAGACAGATGGTCTGCCAGTTCATTAACTTGGTCATGTTCTTGACTATGATTGCAATGCCTTTCTCTGCTTTGGTGACAAATAAGTTATATGCCTTTTTAGCTTATCATTCCTTATAACATTATTTTTTAGTAGCTTCACCGTAATGAAGGTACCTGCACTTCACATTTGAATTCTTCTGCCACCTCATCTGGCAACTAACCGTATTTCTATGGAGTCTCAGAATCATGGGACAGGGAGACCAAGGGCCTAGGTTTGGAGATAGTGGGGGTATATGGTATTTCAAAATTAGCTTAAAAAAATGTTAAGTTGCTGGTCCTAGTCCAGGAATGGGTATGATGGTAAGGCATCCCGCTTTACCAACCCCCCCACCCTGGGTATGGGTAAGGGTTCATATATATATTCATAATTTGCAAATATATATATTCATTTAATATAAATATTTGTGTCCCATGGGGACATGTCCTCGGCCCATAAACCCCTGTAGCCATCCCCAATGGCATTTTGGGTACGACAGGATGGCAGGGGATGTCCATTGGCTGTCCCCAAAAATCTTCAAATCTTTGAAACATTTCTGAAATGTTTTGCAGAAATAGAAAATGCCACAGGGATATTTGGCTGTCCCTGAGACACAGCCAGGGAAGACTGCGACATCTCTTGACCATCCCAGGGAGGGCCAGACGTCCACAACAACAAGGTAAGTTTTTATAATGTTAAAAAAATAAACAAATCATTCATGACATTAATAAAAGACTGTCAAATTATTAAATATATCGTGACAGCATTATAACAGCAGTATAATTTGACAGCATTATAACAGTGGCAACAAATATATCATGACAACAGTATAACAGCAATAAAATTAATCATGACAGCAGTGACAGCAGCAACAGTAGAATAACAGCAATAAATATATCATGATTCAGATTCATAGCTAATGATATAATTTATATAATATATAACAGTCAACACTAACAGCAATAATTGGAATTTTTGATTTCATTGTTAAAACTTTAAACTCAATTGTTAAACTTCAAAATTTTTGATATGGTATTAGAGTCGGATATTATTGTCAGTTGCAATAGAGATTAAAGGTGCATTGGCAATGGTCTGGTACAATGTGGTATTGTGTGAGAAATGTAAAACAATTTTTTTTGGGAATCTGGTTGACATGCAGGCTTTTGCAGACTATGTCCAGCATCATTTTAATAGTGCCATGTTGTAATGTTGCTGTTATACTGCTGTCCATTAACTTGTAGAAATTTGAGTCTCTCTCTCTCTCTCTATATATATATGTTCCACAGTGTTTCGGAGATGGGGACAGTAGGACGGCAGGGGACGCATTTCAGGGATGGTCATCTAGGGGCCATTTTTTGGAGTTGGGGAGGGGAAGGCAATATACATACATACATATAGAGAGAGAGTATACATATACTTATTGAAAAGAAGACTATAAACATATAATAATAATTCATATATTTACCCAATTAGACGAAAAATCATTCATTTTTATTGATATATTACGTAGATTATAAATTAATATATAACCTACTAAAGGTCAAACTTACATATTTTTTAAGGTCAAATTAATATAATATATATTCAGGATCAAACTTCTTCAAAGAAATAATAGTTTGATCAAACTATGTATATTCTAGTGTAATATATATTTAGGATCAAACTTATTCAAACTTTTCAAATATTTTTAAAGGTTGATCTAGAAATTTGCAGACAAAATCACAAAAAATTTAGCTACATTAAAGATAAATCATTCATGAAGGAAAATTGTTTGGGAAGGGAAATCATTCATAAAATCGAGCTACAAAAAATCATAACAGAATCACATGGAAAACTAGACAAAAAATCATGATAGAATCACATGAAATCTATAGAGAATGCTTAGGTTGGGTCTTGGGTGAACCCAAACTCGTCCTGACCCTGTACTTGAGCTCGATGAAGACGTGCTCTTCCTCTTGCTCTCACTTGTGCAGCCTTGCTCTCACTCATAGTTCATTTTTTCTCAATGCAATAAAAACTTGATAGTAATTGGATTGATTGAGGGTGGGATGTCTTTTTATAGGTTTTTGGAGTGTTTAGGATGTGGATGGGGCCAAAAGAACATTTTGGGTTAGCACTAGTGGTCTACTTTAAAAAAATCAGTTTTTTTACCGTTCAGGATTGGGGGGATGAGTGCAGGTTTCTGAAATTTTCAAGGGACGTGGGTGAGTTTCCTCGAGGTCTTTGGGATGTCCTAATGTCTCCTTGATGTACCCATCATGTGGGGACACCCTAAAAACATCCCCTATCTGAGGGAAATATCTTGGGGATTCCTCCTTCCTACTGGTGGCAGTGGGGTGGGTAGCTGGGGGATGTTTCCCTCAAATCTGAGTCTTGGGGATGTCCTTGTTTCTTGAGACGGCAAGTTTTAGTAGGGATGCGTCTCTGTGGAACACTGTTGAAATAACAGATACACCAAATTTTTTGTTTTGTAGTTTGTTTGGTGCCATTGCAAAACCTAAACCCTTGCAATAAATTCTAATTGTCGGTGGCCTCAAATTAATGTCTGAAAGATCATTAATAAGCGTCTTTTTCCATGTTGCCTCCATGCTAGTTCTCGAGTGAAAATGTTTTTCATCAACAGCAGTATTTGAATCTTTCTTCCCACTATTCTTTGCAATATCATTTATTGTAAGAGCCGAGGATTCAATGAGTTGAAAATTTGAATTTCCCTTGGTTTGTGCTCCATGTGGCACTGCTGACAGGGTGCCTTAGCTTAATCTCCATAGTTTTGGTCAAAATTAGCACCTGCACTAATACTTGAAGACTATTTTTTAATTAAACAGATACTTTGGAATATTAATTCCCAATATTGTTTGCAACATCATTTACTGTGAGGCCCAAGATTCAATGAAGTAAAATTTTCCCTTGGTTTGTGCTCTCTGTGATATTGATGGCAGTGTATTGTAGCATAATCTTCATAGTCCTGTTCTAAACTAGCGACTGCTAATTCTTAAGTCAATTTTTTATTTAACAGCTGTGTTGGAGTCTTACTGATACTATTTGCAATATCATTTACTGTGAGGTTCAAGGGTTCAATGAATGGAAATTCTCCCTTGGTTTGTGCTTCACATGGCATTGGTAGCATGGTGCACTAGCTTAATCTCCATAGTCCTATCGTATATTAGCATCCAATGCTGTTTGACGCCTTGAAAGGCGACCTCAATAGCATACAGCTCCCATGCCTATGTTGTCTGTTCAGCTCCACCTGCATGGTGCCAAACTGAAGAAAAAACCCAACAGGGTTATTGATTCTGTGGCATTACCAATTTAGAGGGTGGATTTTTGCGAATAGAAAGACAAACTACATCTGATGAGGTGTTGTGAGATTTGAGGAGGCAATATGATAGAAAAGCTGTTACAAAATCTGATCTTTTAAGGAAGCACATGTGCTTCCTACAGCATTTATAACCCATGGGCTTACCATTTGTGAGGCTGGAATGCTTGGCACTGTGTCCACTTCAGGCCTCATTGGGATCCCAGCCTTGTGTATTGCTTGGAAGAACATGTAACCTTAGGGTGATCTCTTTACGTATAAGATGAATTTCTTATTGAAATCTGCACTTAAAAGAGGATTTTAAAATTGCCTAGGATGCCTTCCTGTAGGTCACATTAATTGGATTGCTTAATAACTCTTTAAGAGCTGCCACTGTAATACAAATGGTCTGCCATTTTATTAGTAGCCTTTTATATTCATACCACCATTGTGATGCCCTTGTCTGCTTTGTTGACAAGTAAACTATGGCTTGCTTTTAGATCCTTCAAAGTTGACCATTCCTCACATATAGACATTATCATCCAGTGAGTTTACCCTAATCAAGATACTACACATTCCACTCCACGTCTGCCACCGCATCAGGCAAATAACAAATAACAGTACTATATTTTTAATAGAACTTTTGATTGCTACATTGTCCAGTGTCATCATGAAACCTAAACCCTTTCTCAAAACACTGATTGTTGGTTGGCTCAACAGAAACATCGACAACCAGCTTCTCTTTCCAATCTGTTTGCTTTGGAATCCTTCATTCCAAACTAGCAATATTATTTACTGCAGGTGTTGAGGATTTAGTAGATGAAAATTCAACATTGGTTTTGCTTCATGTGGCATTGCTGGCAAGGGTATCATAGCATTATCTCAACAGGACCTGTTCTAAATTAGCACTTAACACCATCTATCATGTTGAATGGATACCAGGCAGCCCCCACGTTCAGTTGCTCATTCTTTTTGTTCAGCTTCACCTTTAGGCAGCCAACTGAAGAAAAGACTCGATAAGGACACTATTGGTTGCTACTGCATTGCCAATCAAGGGGTGCAGACTTTTGTGAATGGAAGGGCAAACTACATTTGAGGAGGTGTTATGGGAGAAAAGCAGGTTACCAAATCTGAATTCTTTTGAGAAAGCACGTGTACTTCCAGAAGCATTACTGGCCCACAGGATTATCATTTTTCAGGACTCAATGCTCGGCACTGACCCTGAACACTCTAAAATGCTTTCATCTTGTTTCAAATGCACACTTCTGATGAATTTGAATCTGTTCTTGCATTTACACCCCTCAGAGAGGTAGTGCAGCTACTGCCTGAACTCTCTAGTTACCCAATGTCTCAAATGCCTTAGTTCCTATCTACTTCTGTGCTCCAACATCTTACTCTCAAGCATCTCGAACTTCTTCAGCATATTTTCAAACCAGTATCTTTTTTTCTCAGTGATGAAGGAGGTGGTGAGTCACCTGCAACTCTATGCAAAGGTCAATTATTAAGTTTTGCTGCAAGCACTGGCTGCCAATGAAGGGTATTATTTGACAGTAACTCAAGTTATCTTCAAGTGCCTCTAATTACACTCAGCACAGCCAATTCCATCTTCAGAAAAAGGATTTCTATTGAATTTACTATGAATAAAGTGAACAAATTTGGCGCAATTAGATATCAACTGATAGTCACGGCATCTTTTCAGGAAGGCAAGTTTTGTATCCCTTTCAACAATCTTAGCTCTTAAGCTTGTTAATGTTTTTCTGATTGAAAAAATGCCATATATTTAGGGAAAGGAGAAAATGGCAGTCTTCCACAGCCTGATATAATATAATGAGTTTCTGAAAAGGTGTGTTAAAAAGAAACCAAAAACCTTGACACTATGGCTCTGGACATCCAACCCATCATCAAGAGAAAATGATGCAAAGTGTGAATTTAATGAGTACAACTTAAGATTCCTTGAGGTATGTGGAATAGCTGCTGAAGTCTCTGTTAGGACCCTAACACAAGACTCAAGACTCAAGTAGTACCGTTCCTTGTGAAGAAAGATGTCCGTGTTAAATGCCATACATTGAGGATACTGTTAGAAAAAGCCTAATGTCCAAATAAATATCCTGCCCTGATATTCTACTTAATAGTAAAACATAAATTGTTCTTTTCAAAATTCATACTTAAGATAGCTCTCACCTACACTGCTATGTTATTTGTCATGTGACCTAAACCTTCTCTCGCATCACCTGAATTGCACTTTCTTGCTCGAACACAACTTTGTTTGCAAGTCAATTCAGGCCAAGGCAACCAAATTTGTCACAGCATAGGCAACTGTTGATATTGAAGGCACATTTTTAATCCAAAAACAAAAAAAGATTCTTGGATATAATCAGGAGCTTCTGCCTCCAAAATGCTTCAATTCATCTAATTAAGCTTTCTCTGGCATGTTATTCATCTTGAAAGCTGCAAAAAATGTGCTCAATCGTTAGTGCTCAATACATAAAGTAAGAACCATTTTCCACAGGAAATTCAACATTTGAGATTGGAAGCTTTGCTGCACAAAGCATAAAACCTTGTGACATGTATATTAAACTTGTTTGGCTTGTTAACTGTCGTTCAGATATGCCACTCAGCATGCCCGTCAAAGCCAGCATCTATGTGGTCAGATCTGCATGTAGCAAATAAACTGGCCATGGTGTGAGTGATAACAAAAGTAGGATTTTTTTTCTTCTGTATTAATTTTTTAATGATTATCTGATTAATGAAAACGACTGAGTTTTCCCAATTTCAATCCACCAAATCTGAGTGATGCTGTTGTACTATGTCTGCTGTGACAATTTGGAGAGAAGCAAAACAAGAGATAATTGTTGAAAAGTGAATGCCCATCTAACTATATCTCAATTGCAAAGGTGATATCTGCGAATGCCAATTTGTAGATATTTGATCATGCATATTAAAAGTTCTGATTTGTGTGAATCACCATATCAGGGCATGTACTTTCAACTTTCTTCAGGTATGACATCTTTTTGATGACTTAGTTTTCATCTGACAAGTTTTATGGCCTGTAAAGTCCTGTTTTGAGTACATGTCTGCTTTGATTTGGCCAGTTCTTTCCTTGAATAGTCCCCCTATAATACTAAATGCGACATAACTGGAAATAGCTGTCGAGGGGAAAGATGAAAATTTTCTGCCGTACAGTAGTTATCCCCAACTAAAGCAAACTAAATAATATTATTGTACATTGAAAACCCTAATTTATCTCTTGCAGGTCTTTCAGAGACAGCTTGTATGCAACTTGCATATATTCACTTTCATGTTTAGTCTTAAATAATGTGATTGTCTGCAAATATGTTTTGTGCTCAACATTGCCATTAATTAATGCTTACTGAACTTGCAGGACCACATTTCTGCTGCCAAAAATGTGAAGAAAGTTACCTGAACTGCAAGGTATCATACTGGTAACAGCTGATAAGAACTGCCAGTTATCGAGTCTTGCAAAATAATACCTTCACGGTTAATGCGGAAAATTTGAGATTTTTAAAGTGTTTCTGTTGGCGGCTTCTTCATTTCAATAAAGAAATAAGTTGTTTGAGACTTATTGCACGGTGAAGGTTATTGAGTGACATGGAACTGTTTCTTGCTCTTGTATTATCATTTGTTGTATGATGGCTAAAATAACTGGTCCATAAATTCTGTTCTAAATTAGTTCAGATCATGCAGCTGAGAGGTTATTTTTCTTATTATATAAAATTAATCTCTTCTTCCCATGCATTTCATGCTTCTGCATGTGAACTCGTGATCAGACATTTCCTGTGGCATACATGTACATGTGGCATTTATGCAGATCATATATTGAAAATTGATTCGAGTGATGGGAAATACGTAGAGTTAGATGCCAGTGACTGGGCATTTTTCTTGGTCCCATATAGATTATCATCGGGAAAATCATAAAATTGCAGGCTACCTCCATTGTATTAATTCTCTGATGCATATATTGATTGCAGCTATAATGGTGTCTAGACTATCCTTTTACTAGGAAGGAAATATATTTTTTTACTGCAATTTGGTGGAGTCATGTGGCAAGTTACCAATCTTTTATAAAATGGGTATGTGTGGTTATGTGTTCTCACTCAACTGCATACAAGGCTGCTTGTTCAATGGATTCAAACAGTTGATTCCCCTCCCTATTTAAATGCTATACAGCAATCTTTCATAATGCTAAAGAAAGGTACTAAAGTATAATACTTGTTAAGGTGTTCAAAGTAGAGTTTGACATGCTAATGCTTCTCTAATACTGCATCTAAAAGATTAAAAGAGAATCTAAAGCAAGGTGCACGGTATTTTTGAAATATTTTATACATTGTTGCCATTATATATAATCTCTCATCATGGTGCTATTGCAATTTGCAAAAAATAAGAATGCAATTTACGTTAAAAAAAGGAGTAAGAATGCAATTTACATAATCTAAACTTTTACAAGTTAAGACAATATTAAAAAACATGTATGCTACTAGAGACCAAAATTTTGATGAATTTACATTTTTTTTTGCTGTATCAGAATACATAAAATAGTAAAGCTTCACCTTTTTCTTCCCCTATTGTAATGTGCCAATATGGGAAGCTACCATACAATGTAAGGAGTTCTGAGTTTATCACATTTTTATATATTTTCCATTCATATTCAGTATGCAAAGTGCAGGGTTACATTAGAAATATTTTGGATCCCATTCCATGATATCATTAAAATGACATAAAATTATATATGAAGAATGTAGTAATAATTCAATATAAAGTTCTAAAAGATGGCTATAGCATATAAAAGAAGTTCAGAGCTGATAATATTTTTGATGATGAAAATACAATATTTAAAGATCAAGATAAGTAGTAGCAGCATTGTTGCAAAGGAAAACATAAATATTGTTATTATATAAAAATGTTTGTCTAAATAACCTAGAAATAAAGTCAAGTAATACTATTATTACAATGAAATGTTTATAAAAATTTAAATAAAGATTTCATGGTATAAAAAATTAATAATTAGTAGTCATATCAATTTTGTTGCAACAATTATATTAATACCCCCCTTCATGGTCATTCTTTTAACTACACCAAGCTTATCCCAAAATTGACAAATTTGTCAGGACCCAAAGACTTGGTAAGGATGCTTGCAGTTTGATCTTCTAAAGGACAAATTTGCAACATAATCGATCCATGTAGTGAAAACTTGTTTGATGAAGTGACAATGTAGATCCAAATGTTTAGTATGCTCATAGAAGATTCAATTCTTGGTTAGTTTTAACACCCCTTGATTATCACAGAACAAGGCTGAAGGATTTGCTCGAGGCATCTTCATATTTGAAAGTATTCTTCTTAGCCATACTACTTCACACGTTGCTTTTACTATTCCTTGATATTTTGTTATAGTTGAGGAGAGAGCTACTGCATGTTAGTTCTTGATAGTCCATATGATTACACCTGTGCCAAGGTTATAAACATATCTAGAAGTTCACATTGGGCATCACCACTATGGCAGCAATCTGTGGCCACCTGACGATGAGTGGGTGCACGTTGGTGCTAGCACATGACTATTGCTTCATGGTGCAAGGGTGCTCTATGCTTTGCATGAGCGAGCTTGACCATGGCATGCACATCCCTAGGAGTATGATGGCAGTGATTCACAACAAGTTGCATCTCATCGCCTTGTGTGACATGATGTTGGGTGCTCACAAGATGAGCGTGTAGATGGCCTTTTAAAGGATTCAATGGACACTTTGCAGGTGGCGGTTAGGAAGACAAAGAAGATGGTGAGTTGAGGTTGGAAGAGGGATGTTTACTATGGCCTTAGGTTGGGGGCCTTTCTTGGGGTTTTGGAGGTGCTCGATCCTCATGTTGAACCCTATACTTACCTCACTTCTTTCAAGCTATGATGCTCATTTTTGTTGCCCACAAACCTATTTGTTCTACTATTTCATGGAATCTTTCATTTTGAGATTTGGGAGATCATAATAAAATTTTTGTGGAAGAAATATGATTGTTAAAATGGTAAAATCTAAAGTCAACATGAATTTATTAAATAAGAATCCTAAAGACTATTCTAAAAGCTAATTGACCATTATAATATAAAACATTAACTAGTTGGCCCATAAACACTCTTTCAATTGAATTTACTTGATGCGGTCCTAAACATGATAGGCCATGACCCAAATCTATCATGACACATCTTCCATTGTTTCCGCAACCCCCCAAGCACACAAACCAAGCAAAGGAACAAGCCTTGTCGGCTAGATATCCACAAAAGATCAAGAAAGCAAACTCAAGATATAATGCAACACCAAAGCGACCAATTAGCAACGTGCAAATCACATAGGGATGTTCCTTGAACATACAACATCACTTCCATACACTTCTTTCATACTATCATGCCACCAACAACCACCATACATTAACAAGGCACAACCAACCCTGTTCAAGAAACATATAATACATAATTGAATGATGTAACATTCGTAGAACAACTTGCAGACCATTTCAGCATATAAGATTGGAACTGAAACATTTCACAAACATTGTGAACACATTCACCAAGCTGTAGGAGTAGAGACATCAATGCAGAGAAATGTGAAGCATTTCTCAAACCAATCTAGATGACTAGCACGCTGCCAACCTATTGCAATTCATAGGAACCTCCTCGGCAACACAGGGGACTTAAACAGATAAGAGTGTAACATACACAAAACATTGACATTGTAGACCAAACCAAAAGACTAGAACTACAACAATGGAGGAATGCAGAGCATTTTCCCAGACAGACTCCAATTCAACTTATTGAGCCAAAAGCATTTCCCAAACCAATCTAGACGACTAGCACATTGCCAACCTATTGCAATTCACAGGAACCTCCTCGACAACACAAGTGACCTAAAAAGATAGGAGTGCAACATACACAAAGCATTGACATTATATACCAAACCACAAGACTAGAACTGCAACAACGAAGGAATGTATCCCAGAACTTCAATGTAGCTTCCTGAGCTAGAAACATTTGAGCAACTTGCGGAGACCAACACTTCTTTTTAGCAACACATATTGTTAGGAACATCATGCGAGAGCATGCGATAGAGTGTAAACCTTCAGTAACATCTCTCCAACATTAGTCATGCTTCTAATACTCATCTTAATATATTCTTCTGTTGACAATAATAATGCATTATATGAATATCAACAATACTTCCTTGAAAAGGCATGACATGAACTTCTTCAACTCTTCTCTTCTTTGATAATACATGACATCCAAACATGAAATTCTTCAATTCTTTTCTTCTTTGATAAGGCATGGCATCCAACCATGAACTTCAATTCTTCTCTTCTTTGATAAGGCATGACATCCAAACATGAGCTTCTTCAATTCTTCTTTTCTTTGATAAGGCATGACATCAAACCATGAACTTCTTCAATTCTTCTCTTCATTGATAAGACATGGCATCCAACCAATGTTAGCCCAAACTGAATATGCCATAGAATAACAACATATTACTCAGGTGCCAACAATCTCCATCAATAACAACCATCAACGTTGACATCAATGACAACAACACAATAATTAGTTTTGACATCAATGACAACAACTGCCAACAATCTCCACCAATGACAACCATTAGTATTGACATCAATGACAACCATTAGTGTTGACATCAATGACAACTGCCAACAATCTCACCCTTTGGCATTGATGGCAACACATTGCTCACTCTCCCCTTTTGACATCAAGGACAAAGGGCCAAACACTTATGCATAATCCAACAAGAATTTTTCTATCTTTAGGAGCAAAGGGAAAAACAATCTTCTATTGAAGCAACAACACATGCTCCCCCTTTGTCCAACACCTCTTTTATCACACATATACAACTACACAATTGCTTCAGGACTCCCCTTTACTACCAATGCCCCTTGAAGGGTAGTACCCATCAATCCAAGAGAAAGGATGTGATATGAATTTCTCCCCTTGAAAAGATGCACCATCTATGCATCTACTTAGAACGGGGGGCAATGAACCCTATAGTTTGCCTCAGATATTCAAAGGTATCCTTTAAAAGAGCCTTTGTAAAGATATCTACAACTTGATCCTTTGTAGGCACATACTCCATTCTAACTTCATGTTTTGTGACTTTCTCTCTTAGAAAATGGTACCAGATTGGGATGTGTTTAGTCCTTGAATGCACTAACAAATTCTTAGAAATGTCAATAGAACTTGTATTATCACACAATGTAGGAATAAGTTCATTATACAACACCTTCACATCCTTTAAGGTCTACTTCATCCAAAACACTTGAGTGCAACAAGATGCTGTAGCAATGCATTATGCTTCTTTTGTGGACAAAGATAATGAATCCCACTTTTTATTGAACCATGAGACCAAAATGTTTTCCAAAACGAATGCACTTCGACTTGTGCTCCTCCGGTCACCAATAAAACTTGACCAATCAACATCAGTATAGGCACTTAGAGAGAAATTTTGATCCTTTTTATACCATAGGCCATAATCCAGAGTTCCCTTCAAGTATTTGAAAATTCTTTTCACAACTTTCTCATGAGATTCCTTAGGATTGGCTTGAAGTTTGGAAACGAAATGTACTACATGCAACGCAAATCAAACAACTATACCAAATCCTTTAATTGATTTGTTCAAGCATCAGTTGGCATATGTACACCAACACATATTTTGAGAAATGGATAGGCATTGTATCACACTATTATGGTACATCAAATCATCTTGTATGGACAAAACTTTGCTTATGGAGAAATGCAACACATTTCAACAAGCCTTCATCATTGCTTCACTAAGTGGGACTGGAACATTGTTACTAATATCTACTATATTAGAAGGTATAAAGACTTGAAAACATGGATATGACACCTTCACATCTTGATTAATAAAACCTCAGGACCGCAAGGCCAAAAATTTCTCTACAGAGAGATGTGGACCAAAAACCTTGACTTTGCCTCAACAAAATATACATTGAATGTCTAGGAAATTTTTTGAACTTACTACACTAGGACTTTATCTTTAAATGTGTTACACCAAATTGGAATGACATCAATTAGAATAGGTATACCAACCTTCACACATTACCACCTTCCAATGAGAACACCAAACAAGGTCCATTTATGCACAATAGATTTGCACACTGATTGATCTGATTCAAATCATCATTCATGCTGAAGTCTTCAACACCTTTTTCTTTTTAGGGGGAAAAAAGGTTCTACAAATGACATCACCCCTTGAGATAATACTCTATCTTAGTTTGTACTGGAATCTTGTGTAGAGTGTACAAGAGCAAAATCATCCTTCTTCTCATGGTCTTCATTCTGGATCTTTTCATTTTCCCTCTTTTAGTGATTAAGGGATTCATCCTTTTTTGATACTGAGCATATCACTTCAAAAAACCATTTCTACAATAGTTTGCCTTATGTCCCATAGTATTGCACTTGTAGCATACAAAATTGTGCTCCAAAACAAACTTGTTCTTTACTTTAGATTTGCGCTCATTAGCCTTGTGACCATAATTGTTGCAGGCAAAGCAATATCCATGAAATAACATAGTATTGTTTCTTTGAGGTAGGAAATGCCTTCTTGCTATTTTGTTATTCCTTCTTTGTCTAACTCTATAATCAACAACCTTATGCCCAAAAATATTGCAAGAAATATAGTAACCTTGAAAGTATTGATTGAACCTGTTAGGAGCATGTTGTTTTGCTGATGGATTACTTTTGAAGCCTTTCTACTTTTGATTAGAATTGGATCCACCTTCTTTCTTGCCATTATGAATATTCCTTGTATCTCCAGAGGTATTCTTCTTAGAGTCTTAAGGGAAAACTCTCTTTTTTTATTTCAGCCTTTTCATTTGATTTTAAATTGTCTGGACCATACTTCTTTTCTTTATCAATTTGTTCCTTTTCTCTTTTCAGGGCATTCCTTAAGATGGTATTTTATTCTTCAAGCTTTAAACATTGAGTAGTCTTGTCTTTGAGTTTTATATTCAAGTGATCTTCAGTCCTGTTGCCTTTTTCAACCTTTATTTTCGAATCAAAGATCTTGCCTTATGCCTCTTTTAGTCCGATTTCATAGCTTGTACCTTCTTTTACTTGAATTCTTAGTTTTCTAGATTCTTCTTTTGATTTTGAAGAAATATTTTATATTTTTGATTTAGACCTCTTGCTTCATTCAAGTCTTCTAATGTAGACTGGCATTTTCCTTCAAAGTCAATCCCCCATTCATTTGAATTAAATTCCCAACCTTAAGGTTCCATAGACTCTAGATTCAGATCAAAGGAAAATATATCTTCATCACTTAAGGAGCTTGACTCCTTACATATCTCAACACCATAATTTCTATCACTAGTATTGAAAGCCATAAAGAGAGTTTCATCATTTGAATCATTCTCCTCATCTTCAGAGGAACCACTGCTTTTTTTTTGAAAAGAAACCCTTCTTGACCTTATCTCTTTTATTATTGTCATCTAATTCTTTATAAGGACATTTGGATGCAAAACGACCTATTCTTCTATAGTTGAAACATTTAAAAGGTAACTTACCTTTGTATTTTCTAGTACATTTCTTTAGTCTTCTCACAAAGTTTGCTTCAACTTCATCAAGTTCATCAATTTGATCATCAACTTCATCTTCAATATTTTTGTTAACTTGAATGCAACTTCTTTCTTTGGAACATCTTGACCAAATTCTCTCATATCAAAGGCAATAAGAGTACCAATTTTTTTTTATCAATTTAGATCCTTCAATGATAGATACTTTGCGACTATAAGATTTTGGGAGATATCTCAAAACCTTCTTTACAATTTCACTTTATTTTACTTTTCCACCAAATCCAGTGATCCCAAAGACAATTTCTTGTACCCAAAGCATATAACTTGCAATATCTTCATCTTCACTCATCCGTAGAGTCTCAAATCTACTCTTGAATATCTACATCTTGGCTTGTTTCCCTTTAGAATCTCCTTCATAGATGCTGCTCAGCTTCTCCCAAGCATCTTTGGTAGAGCTACAATTTATCACTTAACAATTCTAAATCAACTAATCCATACAAAATAAAATTCTTGGCTTTAGCATTACATTCATATAATCATATTTTAGTTGGATCTGTAATAGGAGTGGTAGGAGTAGCATAACCACTTTTGACTGATTTCCAAACACCAAACTCTCGAGAGTTCAAGTGTCCTTCCATTCTCAATTTATAGGAGTAATTAGTCCCATTAAGCCTAAGACCTTTGTATGAACCATCATGTGCCATCCCGGATCTTTTCCTCAAGTTGTTAAGATTCTACAACAAAAATTGGCTCTCATACCAATTGTCGAACACTTTTGGAAACTGAGAGGGGGGTGAATCAGTCTACACAAAAGCTAACCCCTTTTGAAACTTGGAACTTTTTGCACAACTCAAAATCCTTTAGCAAACAAGAATGGAACATTAATCAAAGCAGTAACATAGAAGAATATGACAATTTGAATCTTTAACATCTTCAACAAACTTTACCAATGAAAGATATAGTAGTAATTAGATTAATAAAAAAGATACAAAGATAGAGAAATGCACAAAGGGACATTAGATTTACGTGGAAAACCCAATGAGGGGAAATCCACGACGAGAGTTAACTCACAATATAAGGCTCACCGCCAAAAGACTTGCAAGAAGGTTCACTTCCTTAGAGAAAGATACATAAGGAATTATAACACTGAAGTACCAACCAACTCTAGGAGAAAGATATAGAGGACCTAATGAGATTCACTATCTCAGAGCATGATACAAAATTTATATATAAGAGAATTACAAAGATTGCCAACACAACTCTTTATTGATTGAGGCGTTCAAGCATAATTTATCTTTTCCTTCACAATATTTATCACCATCTCTGTTGTATATTCAATACAACTCACTCACACTTTTTCGTACTTGCACACTACATCATACATATTGCATTCGAAATGATCTTACATTTATATCCATCAAAACAATTTGATTCTTCAATTAGGTCAACCAAGAAGAGAATAAACAATGAATTCAACTAGTTAGCCACTAAAGCATGATGTGATCCTATCCTAAAAATAGAGAGGACCAAAAAAAATCTTAACACTTCTTTCAATGTGATCCAAAATGATTTACACTTAGGTGCACATCAACCTAAGTTGACATCAAGGAAACGTGTGGATGAGAATGAAGCACAAACCAGTCGGCCCATAAACACTCTTTCAATTGAATTTACTTGATGTGGCCCTAAACAGGATAGGTCAAGACCCAAGCACACAAACCAAACAAAGGAATACGCCCTATCGACCAGATATCCAAAAAAGATCAAGAAAGCCAACTCAAGATGCAATGAGGCACCAAAGTGACCAATTAGTAACGTGCATATATATCACATAGGGATGTTCCTTAAACATCCAACATCACTTCCATGCACTTCTTTCATACTATTGTGCCATCAATAGCCACCATAGACCAAAACGGTACATACAACTCTATTCAAGAAACACAAAATATATAAATGAATAATGTAACATTTGTAGAACAACTTGTGGACCATTTTATCATGAGGTTGGAACTAAAATATTTCACAAATGTTATGAACAAATTCAACAAGCTGTAAGAGCGAAGACAACAATGTGGTAAAATGTGGAGCATTTCTTGGACCAGTCCAAACAACTAACACACTACCAACCTATTGCAATTCATAGGAACCTCCTTGGCAACACAAGTGACCTAAAAAGACAGGAGTGCAACATACACAAAGAAATAACATTGAATAGAAAATCATAAGACCAGAACTACAACAACAGAGGAATATAGAGCATCCTCATAGACAGACTTCAATGTAGATTCCTAAACTAGAAACATTTGAGCAACTTGTAGAGACCAAAATTCCTTTTAGGAACACATATATTGTCAGAAACATCGGGAGAGAGCATGAGATAGACTGTAGACCTTCTACAACATCTCTTCAACATTAGTCATGCTTCTAATCCTCATCTTGATATATTATCTTCCATTGACAGTAATAATGCAATATATGAATATCAACAATACTTCCTTCACAAGGCATGACATGAACTTCTTCAACTCTTTTCTTATTTGATAAGGCATGATATCCAACCATGAAATTCTTCAATTCTTCTCTTCTTTGATAAGGCATGACATCCAACCATGGGCTTCTTCAATTCTTCTCTTCTTTGATAAGGCATGGCATCCAACCATGAAATTCTTCAATTCTTCTCTTCTTTGATAAGGCATGACATCCAACCAATGTTATCCCAAACTAAATATGCCACAGACTAACAACATATATTACTTAGATGCAAACAATCTCCGTCAATGACAACCATTAGTATTGAAATCAATGAGAACACAACCATTGGTGTTGACATCAATAACAAAAATTACCAACAATGTCCATCAATGACAACCATTAGTGTTGACATGAATGACAACAACACAATAATGTGTTGACATCAATGCCAACAACTTCCAACACTTAGAATCAATCAATTATTGCATTTTAGATATAAAATTTACACTCAAAACTTGTAAAAGCATTTTGACCTTTGTTGAACACTTACATTTTGTATTACATTGTCCTAAGTTGAGAAAAGTCTGGAAAAATATCATCTATTTAACCTATTTAAAATCAAAGAAAGAAACATTAAACATTAAACAACAACATAAAACTTCAGTTTTTCAGTTTTATGAACCTTGATCAAAGATCCAGACACCCTTGGGAAACCCTATCCTTGTACAGGTGTCTCAGATAATTTTTGAAAACAAGTTTATGTCTCTTCATTATAAGTCTATTTCTTCTTGCAATTGTCTGATTTGAAGTTTTGGAGAATGTTATGGAATGTACAAGAAAGGTGTCATTTTGCTTGATTTCTTTCAAATTTGAAAAAAATCGTTACATTTTAGTATTGAAAATTATCAGATTTGTAGGACAATTTTTTACATTGTCTCACAAACTCAAAACCTTAGATTATTACAAGTAGCAACATGTTTTGTTTTCAAAGATGTGGTTTTCACATGGTAAAGCATGGATTGCATAAGTACAATCTCCCTAGTTATGAGCAAAATCTAAGGAAATGGAATGAGGTCATTCACAAGCATGTTAGTCATTCTCCCAATGTCTTCCCTAATTGTGAGAATACTTTGGTGTAAGAGAATGAAATCATTAAAAAATTTCTTAATATCACTTTGTCTATCCTTGACTCATCTCCTAACATCTCTCTTAATTGTGAGAGTGTTTTGGTGCAAGAGGATGAAATAATGGACAATCATGAAATTCATAATTGTTCTTCTCTTGATGCATCTCCTACTTGTGACAAAGGTATATTGGTGTTAGAAGACCCAATTATTGAGCATCATCAAAATCTTGTTTGTTTCTCTTCCCCCACTTCTCCTACTTGGGAAGATATTGTTGGGCATGAGGATGAAATCGTTGATACATTCATTTAAAAAGATGGTAATATGTATTTCTTAGAAAAATATGGTAAGGTCACCTTAGATCTCCCCTTGTTAGAAAATCATCAACAAGAGATCAAATCCATTGAGGTTATGAATGTAAAAGTGACCATTAGATCTCCTATAATTATTGGACCCCCTAAGAGTCCTCTAATTATTGGACCTCCTAAGTCACCTCCTAAACCAATTCTCCTTATAGGACCTCCTAAACCTCACGACCACATCCTAAGCTTTGCAAAACAACTTACTAGTAATCATGCGTCACAACAACAAAGTAATCATACTGTAGCTCACACATATAACACTAGAAATAATAAGCAACCAAGACAAACACATGTCATTCCTTCATCAATACCATTCCCACAACCTATTTTTCCTATCACCCCTTGTTTACCTCAACATAGTGGAAAGGAGTATAATGATCTTGTTGAGAAACTTTGTAACACTCCTGCTAAGATATCCTTGTAGGATTTGATTCAAACATTGCTTGTTTACCATAGTATGCTTCAAATTTTTTTGCAAAAAATTGTCATCCCTCCTAGTGTGCAACGAAATGATGTGGAAGCTTTGATTGAGAATATGAATCCACCTAATTTGGAAATTTTCTTTCACCAAAGTGAATTACCTCCTTTGGAAATGCAAAAATAAAATGATTCTTTGATGATATTATTTGTTATTAACAAAGTTGGGATCAAGCGTACCCTTGTTGACAATGGTTAAGGGCTTAATGTTTGTAGTGTGAAACTTTGGGATAGAATTGGGGCAGATAAGACTAAAATTCAACCAATTGATTTATCTATTTGTGGTTTTAACAATGTGGGAAAATAACCACGCTACCTGTCAAGGTTTGTAAGGTGATGTTACAAACCCCTATCCATGCCATGCTCAATGATATTTCATATAATATCCTCTTGGGTAGACCATGGATTCATGAAATCAATGCAGTGCCTTCAACGCTACATTGTATGTTGAAATATGTTTATAACAATAAGGTTACACGATAAAAGTTTACCCTAAATCAGAAAATTGTTTACAAACTGAGAAGGGAATGCAAAACCCTTTGAAAACATTGACACCAACTACAAAAGTGGAACCTTTACAAGTTGAGGATAAACATGAGAGCCTTTTCACCCATGAAAAAGTTGTTGGATGATGATTGGGGGTCATTAGATTTCACACCTACATTTATGGGAGAGTACAAGATTACACACAAATCAGAAAAAGAGAATGAAGCAACAATGTTATCGACACAATCTATCATCGAGTCATCAAAAACATATGATTCCACAATTTCTAGTAGTAAGAAGAACATGGATTACACATCTACCTATAATGAAAGTGACTATAAAAAACCACCTTGAAAGAAAAGGAAAAACTTTATGGAAGAGGTTATCAACTATTGAAACAATTTGGCTATAATGGAAAAGGATGTGGTGTAAATGAACAAGGAATTCACGTTCCCATAGATCCTAGCACACAAGAAACAACAAGAGGTCTTGGTTATTATACCTCAAAACAAACAAAATAATCAAAGAATCCTTCACTTAACATTAATGCTATCACATAAGATTCCCCTAAGATAACTTTAAGATTGGTACATCTTGAGTTGATAGACACTACATGTGGGTATATGTCATTGGATATGTTTCAAAATGATGAGTCCCTATGGGAATTTTTGGGTATGAATGATACTTCACCTACTCATGATAATCAATAATATTAGTTGTTGCTCCTTGCCGTGTGGTAGTTGTAGTATCATAATATATTCACTACCATGCATGGGGGTATAAACTAGGCTTTATGCAATCATATTTAATTTCACAAGGAGTAACATATCATAACCTATCTAGGCTCACCTTTGCCTCTACACTTGGGGAGAAAGGGGTTAGGTAGCCTTTTCCTAGGTGTATTCATTCTATGAGATCCTTCTTTATCTCCTTAAAATGTTAGTGTAGCAAGTACACTAACCTTTTAAGGGGGGGCATATAGTCCCCCATTCATTGTTACATAAGAAATGGTCTCTTCTTAGTGATAATAGTATACATCTCCTAGGAAATGTGACCTTGTTGATCAGAATGTGGTATTTTTAATCCATGTGATGTGTCTCCTTTGTGGCGATATCAGACTTGATGTCCCATAAGAGTGACCTTTCTTGGCATATGACTTTCTCCTTGGTGGTAATGCTATGGCTAGTGTTCCCTAAGGTATGATCTTCTATTCCTTGACTAGTCCTCTCTTGGTAGTGATATCAAGTGTGACATTCCCTAAGGTGTGACCTTCCATGAACTAGCCTTTTGTGGCAATGTTATTACAACATCCCTCAAGGTTTTGTGGTACTGTCATTTTATTCCATCCGCTAAGATGTCAAGCCTTTTTTTTTATGAAACCTGGCATAATACAACTTGCTAGCCACAATTGACATTTTCTTGGCTTCACTTTGTTCATAGGCTTAATGTAGTGGTGTGTTTGACATTTGACATTCTCCTAGATTCACTTTGTCCATAGGTCGAACCTAGGGTGAGAATTGGCATAAAATTTTGATCATTTTTGTGGCACCTTATCAAGGTTATCATGGAGTATAACTCTTGGTATGGTTTGAAAAATGGGTACACACTTGTAGAACTAGTGTGTCCTTCCAATTTTTCCACTTCATCATGGGCACACCTTGTAGACCTAGTGTGTCTCACATTTTCCCTAGTCTTGGGGGCTCACCTAGTGAATACCAAACTTCACCAGTCCTTGTGAGTAATGTATTTCATTGACACAACATAATACAACTTGCTAGTCCATCTTTTTTTTTTTGCATTAATTTTTGACATTGTATGTTTGTGTATCTTGTCTTGCTACATATCATATCATACATGTGTGTTCCTTTGTGTTATCATCTCGGTGGCTTGATCACCCTCCTTGATCCATAGTCATCCCATCTCCCTAACATTTGTACAATCAAACCTCTCTTGACATATATTTCTCTACTTTAGTGTGAGTCTGAGTGTAAATTCATACTCTCACTAAAGTGGAGAATAAATGTACTGTAAAATAGTGCATTACTTACACTTTTTTTAGAATTTAGTACATGACATAGTTAATAATATTAAATAAATAAATTAACATGCTAATGTTAATTTAATAAATAAATTTAGTTTTGGTAGTTACTTTCCCATAAATAGTTTTATATGGGAATAATGACCTTTTAAAGGCAATACAATGCAATTGATTTTTTAGTGAATTTTAATTTGAGTGCAATCTCAAATTTTCTCTTTCATTTGAAAATTTTAGATTGCACTCAAATTAAAATTTGGTCATTCACATTCACTAAAAAATCAATTACATTGTATTGCCTTTAAAAGACCATTATTCCCATATAAAACTATTTACGAAAAAGTAACTACCAAAATTAAATTTATTTAAATTAAATTAAAATTAACATGTTAATTTATTTATTTAACTATATTAACTATGTCATGTACTAAATTCTAACACCCTCCCTTAGTACTGACATAGAGGAATACTAGAAAATATAAACCCTAACTGCTCTCTCTTTCACGAAAAGACCAATTACAGGTGTTGACTCCAATCTAACATAAATGAATTGGGATCAACATAACAAACACAATAATATAATCCACAGGATACCCATGGAGATTTGTTGATATTTACTGAGGAACAAATTCAGATGTGAACAACCATGCTTTTGGTTTGCCAATTGCTAATGTATTTTAATGTTTTCATCTCTCGAGTTTTGTGGAGGATTGATTACATTTCCAAGACATCTTTTTTCTGTGATTTTTGAGAACACTTTAACCTTTTAGCAGTAATTGTAGAATTTTAAATGAATTTACACAGTGCTCATAAACTGTACGTAGCAGTTGTATGTGCAACCATTGGTACTGCTTCCATCAATGTATACTAATAACATTCAACAAGGAAATATCTCAAACAAAGATCTTTCTCCACGCCTTTTGCAACAACTATAACATCTAAAACCTGTTTCATGTGCAGCCTGGGCATACCTCCTTTCCCTGCACACTCTCTCTATTATATTCACTCCAATACAAAATGCAATAGTGAAACCAACATAAAATACAAAATGCAACGGTGAAATCAACATGTATATTGGCTACAAAATAAAGATATCAAGTTTGAAGAAGTTTAGCGCTTCAATAATGTATTCTAGTGAAGTTATGTTCTGTATATCAAAACTTTAAAATGCCTCTGAAAGTAAAAAATGCTACTCGTAGCAGATTGGGATTTAAAAAAAAAAAAATTTAGGATGAAAATAATGAACAAAGTGAAGTGATATACAATGGAAAGAATGAACATGGTGGAGAGAAAAAGAAGAAATGTAGATGAATGATGGAGTTAAAAGGATTTTGCACATTGTCTACATTATTCACCTGTTGACAAATGCAAGAATGGAAGAAAACAATAGCAATTGCACATAGTTCTCATTGCAGTACCATTGTAAACACCGCTTTGGATAAAAACAAATGAACGGAAGGAGATCAGAGAGAGGTTTGATATTATAATGAAATGAAAGAGAAATTTTGAGATTACACTCAAATTAAAATTTGGTCATTCACATTCACTAAAAATCAATTACATTGTATTGCCTTTAAAAGGACATTATTCCCATGTAAAACTATTTATGGGAAAGTAACTACCAAAACTAAATTTATTTATTAAATTAACATTAGCATGTTAATTTATTTATTTAACTGTATTAACTATGTCATGTACTAAATTCTAACAAATTTTACATTATGTTTTTGGACCCCTAATTTATTGGACTTAATTAAGCTTTTAATTTACCAAATTATGCATTCCAAAGCTTGATTTTACCATTTTCCGAAAGGGGAACCAATATTAAACAAATGCATTCAATCATTAAATTGGCTTGGATCAAGTGTGTCTTGGAAGTTTGGGCCAAGACCCATTCACCCAAGGGCGAATGGGTCACCCTCCTTAGCCAAGACCTAAATTCAAATATGTTATTGGCAACATTTTAATGTCCAAAATTCAAATATGAAATATCAACTTCTAAAATCTATTTTTTGGGAAATTGGATAAACACCTATAAATACCTAGTTGTTTTATTTTTTGAAAAAAGAACACAATTTAGAGAACTTATGATCAAGCATTATTGTCAAGAGCATTCAAGAACAGCATATCAGAGCATTATTACAACGATTCAAGATCCAACATTACGTCAAAGTTTATGTGTGTTCATGTTCATGCTATGTGAAGGATAACATTATTGTAGGTCTCCAAGCATTCAAGAATTCAAGCAAATCAAGAAAGCAAGATCCAAGTTCCTTGAAGATATGGGTATGTCTTTAATCCTTCAAGGAAGCCATTGAATGGTGGTGATTTGCAACATTGTGTTCATTCATCATTTCCTTCCTTTGCATTCAAGGTTTTATATTGACATTGCCATTGTGGAAGTGGAAACACTAACACATGGTTTGATTGAGGCAAGCTCCTATATGGCACAACATTTCCCCTCTTTTTAAATGTGTAGGTTACAGGTTTGAAGTGGATTGAAGAGAGCTTGAAGATCTATTTTGCATTGTTGCATTTGTTGTCATCAACCTTGTCAAGACACATACACTCACCTACAAGATTTATTAATGACATTTTGACTATCATACAAGCATAAAATAGAATCTTAGATCCGACATTAGAGGACCCGAAAATTTGAGGACACCCTTACAAAGACTCAACAACCACATGGCAATCCAGTCCTTGTAGGAATAGTAGAACCCAAATTTCTAGGCAAATACATATCAGTCTACACCTTCCAGATCTTCCCGATCTTCTTGATCTTGATTATTTGTATTTATCAGTTGTCAGATAATTACATTTATTGCATTAGGTCATATAGTTTAATTAGGGAAATCAATCACAATAATTTCAAAATCATTCCTATCCTCATTTAGATATAGATCTAGGTCTGATTGACTCACTTAAGAGGTTGTATGTCAATCTATGAACCTTGTTGATATGCATCCTAATGAAACTATAGAAATGATAAAATACACCCTAGCCTTGGTACATTCAACTTAGGGTGTACCAAATTTTTTATGTTTTAAGAGGTAAGAAGGGGAGGCTCTACCGAGGGAGAAATGAACACCTTCACTCTTTTGGGGTGAGGTTCATCGAGATCCATCAATGAAGCCAAAAGAAGGACTGAGGCGATGGGAACTAAGGCAAAAGAAAAGGTAGGAGTAGAACCAAGAACAACAGAAGAAGTAGGAGCAGAAACAGGAACAACAAGTTCCTCCCCACTCTTCTACAAGGTGGTATGCTCCTTAGCCAGAGCCTTTCACCGGTGCTTGCGCTCACACACAATCCGATTACATTGGTTGTGGGAACTAGAAGATGTGGCTTGAGAAGAGGTTTGGGGCTCTTGTTCTACCACATGAGCAACCTCTGTAACCATCACCGGTGGAAGGATGGGATCCTTAGGAGGAGCATGATGAATATAAATAGGTGTCTCAATGATAGGCCTCTTTCCTTTCCCTGCTCTAGGAGCAGGTGGAGGAATAGGCGAAAATTGAAATGTAAGAACAATCCCATGAGAATGCTTCCCCTTGCCATACAGGGTGGCTCAAGGCACTGTGGGTTAAAAAGGAAGTTGAAAGACAAGAGGCTTTAGATTCTGCAACATGGGCACCTTTCCTTTTCTTGTGCCAGAAATAGTAGCAGGAACAAAGGATACCACCAAGGGATGGGAAGAGGAATTTGAAGGTGTAGAAGAAGAACTAGAAGGGGAAGGCTCGAGGTAAAGAACAAGCTTTTTGTTCCGATTTGTTCGTATTCTACTTTTTACCATTGAGGCAAATGGTACCGTCATCGATGTGATCCTGTATCTCATGACGTAGGCACATACAACATTCATTATCATGCCTATGGACACGATGGTATTGACATAACACATTCCCATCATACCAGTCGGGCTAAGGATCTCTAAGAGGCCATGGATCTTTCAACGTTATAACTTTATCCTTTAACAAGTTCTTCAAAATAGAAGAGTAAGATTCAAACAACTTTGTAAATTGTCTGTTGTGCTTGAGGCCTTTGTCATTAAATGTGACGAATACATTCGCAACATATTTGAATTTTCCTGAAATCAACACAATAGATCTTCCTTCTGGATGGGAGCACGAGGAATATCCCTCAAACTAAATGTTCGTCTACTGATATTCTTGCAATGCCACACACAAATGTATGAAAGAAGGATACTTCGATAAGGAAAAAATTTCCTACCAAGGTCTATGCAGGTTGCCAATGAACACCTTCTGTACATCTAAATTGGGTAGTGGGTAAGATATTTGTGAAAAGAGTGCTTGATATCGAGCAATGAAATTAGTTATCTTCTCATGCTCCCCTTGCTTTCATTAGACGAGGTCCAAAAAGGCCATCTTTGACTCGATGTTAGCCTGGAACTGCTGAAGAAACTGATTAACAAGTTGATCAAATGAGAATATGGAGTTGTCAGGAAAGGAGTAGTACCACTCTAGTGCCATTTTCTTGAGAGATCAAGGAAATAGTTTGGCCATCAAGGCATCATGGTGAAAGAAGTCTGTACACATCATGTTGAAGGCTGATATGTGTGTTTGAGGGTCTCCTTTACCACCCTATTTCTCAAATTTAGGAATTTCCATCCATTGAGGGATGGGAGTGTTCATAATCATCACTAAAAAAGGACTATGTCAAAAGAAAGGTTGAAAGATAGGATGGGCAGAGGCTTGGGACATACTCACCAGCTGGTTCTGCATTTTACCCATATTTTGTAGCAAGGCATTCATAACAGGGTCAAATGAAGAAGTAGGGCTAATGAGTTACTACCTGAACCACCACTAAGACCACCGCTAGATCCACCACCGGGGCTGTTGCTAGAGCTAACACCATAGCCACTATCATGATCACCACTAGAGCCATTGCCGGAGCCACCAAACATACCAAAAACACTAGCCCTCATTCTGTTAGAAATCCCACTGCCAAGGATAGAGCTGCCCCCAAGAAGAAGAACATTGCATCTTAGAGGTATTATGCTCACTTTGACAGTAGGAGGCAGAACAGGAGCAAGGATATTGATGGAAGGGCCTGTTTCAACCATGCATATCAATTTCATAGGAATCAAGATACCAATCTATCTTTCATAAGTGTTGAGTTGATGACATTAGGTAATGCTTGACCTAGGGTTGTAAGAAGGGATGTATGATTCCATTAAATCGATAAGGCCACAAAGAAACTCTATGCCTATCTGATCCTTGTCTAGCATATATATGATCTCATTAACAACTCTAGCAACCCTAGCCATGTTTTGGTATTTCCCTAAGTGATTTGCGAGATCCATTAGCCTCCTATCTAGAGAAATGATATGCTCTGTAGGAATAGTGAGAGAATTTTCATCGTTCAAAGGTGGGGCCATAGGAGAGACATGAGGAGTAGGGGTACAAGTGGTTTCATAAAAGAAACTCGTCTCTATTGCCAATACCATTTCCTGGGAAGTGAGAGCCATAGTGACCCTTGAGAAGTCCATCTCTAAGTGTCGCACACTCCTTCTAACTATGTACCTGAAAGTTGTAGACTGAGTTATGAAGCTCATAAAGCATCACAATACACAAGCCCACAACCTACGCAGACACGAGAGAGGAAGAACCTTGACACAAAGAAACATAAACTACAAGGTTCATGTTGGGTTCACCAAAATGTAGAGGACGGGGACCGACTGCTCAGGATCCCAGGTCATGGGAGGGTCTAAAACAATTGGATACATCCTATTCTACCTCATGTCAAGGGATTTTTTAAGATGGGTTCGATGTTTAGGCGGTGAAAAGGAAGGACAACTAATTTGCATCGTTCCTTCTAACAACACGAGAAGTTTAGGAAGTCAGGTGAGCGAATTTCTAGAGTTCAGATTGTAGCTTAGGCAACTCACTGCCAAAGGACTCCAACATAGAGTACAAATGTCAGTGTGGCACGCTGGCATCTCATTTGGGCACTAGCATCCATACATACATCAAGTGTAAATATAGTCTAGGAATCAAAGAAACCTACTAACAACTTGACAAGTACAGTTTGATATAATAACAAAAAATAGAAAGCAACTAAACTACTGAAATAACAAGAAGAATACTTTAACTTGATAGATAGATTGATTATGAATGAAATGATGAACAAGGATAGTATAAATCCAACTTACGATCAGTCTAGCCTCCCGCAAGTTCCACATGAACGAAGCACCTACACACATAGTGAGAGAAAAATGTTGGGGATGTGTATAGAGGACTACTGCAGTTAGTCCCCCGCTTTGTTGTTTCCACCTCCATGGACATCTAGTATAGCAACGATAGAGAAATGTGATAGATAAAGAATTAAAATGGAAGGTACTATGCACTATGCTAAACAACAATATGCTACGAAACAATACGATGATGCTAAGTGAATGAAAAGTGGAACAATGTCACCTTTAACCACGTGCACTCGAGGTAAATGGGAGAAGGAGTGAGCTCGCAAGCTTGGAGATTCCAATGTTGCCGTAAAAAAAGGAGAATAAAACTAACATAGTGTCAACTTGTAGCTTCAAAGGTGGTGAAAATGCTAAGAATGATCAAGTAGAATGCTAAGAAGATAAATAGGTTGCCAAGAGAGATCCAAAAGTATGAAGGAATGAAGGAGATAGGCATTTGAAGATGAAATTGGAGGAAAAAGAGCCGTTCAAGGCCGGTTAAGGGCACAAAAATGTTACACTTCATCGTCAATGGAGAGTTTTAATGCCTCTACAAATTCCAAAAATAGGAATCCTGTCAGGACAACATCACACTGCATAGATGTCCACACGCTGCGCTAGCGTCCTCGAAAAAATATCCTCCACCAACACTAAAAACAACTTCCAAGTGAATGGGAAGCGAATGAAGGACACATAATAGTATAATCGGATTTAAATTATATAAGGTAGGAGGTGCGTAAATGGGGAATTTGCGAGGGGTGCAAATTCTCGCCATTACAATTAGACACACTTGATGGTTTCTTTTCATTTGAAACTGCCAACCACTGATCTCTCTCTTCAAGGAGATCCTCCATCTTCAACTTCCACATCTTGTAACCAGTGCCATTGAATTTAGCAATATATAGACGTGAGGTAGAAGCCATGGTTTTCAATATTCTTCACAAATATGCAAAACCCACAAATCTCCCATTGTAGCCAAAAAACCTTCAACACTTAATAGAAAGGTGCCCCACTGTCAACATAACCATTAGCTTTGATACTAAATGTTGGAAATTCAAGGTGAAGCTTGTAGCAATATGAAATTAATTAATTAGTTGTAAATATTAAATTATGTATTCATTCAAGATTACCAATATTATGATATGTGATTAACAATTCCAACAATTCCAACAAAACAATAATACCACAAGTTGAGAATCACAAGTGACACAAGATATACATGGAGAAACCCTTACGAGGAAAAACTCCACACCCAAAGAGATGCAATGCTTGTATTAATCTTCAAATGAGATACAACAATACAAGACTCCTCTTTGAATCTCAGAAAAGCTTTGATACTTTGACAACCTACAAACAAAGCTCATAGAACCACCATCTCAATTCTCTAATTTATAGAAGTTTGTGGGAGAGAATACCACATATGGTATCCCAAAATAGCAAGTAAAACCACCTAGAAAAACCCACAACCCCCTTAGTGGATAGCCCCAAAACATGGTGAAAATATTAAATGATCACATGGCCTTCACATAGGTGCCTAACCCATAGCCAATAAAAATTGGTCAATCCCGAGTGCTCCATTACTCTCTAATGGCTCTGACAACTTAAACCTAAAACATGCAATCTTATGTGCCCAACCCAACATAACATACAAATAACATGCAAGAACATGTATTTTTGGGTGTTCCCAACCTAGAAAGTGGACACCCAAAATGAGTATTCTCCTAGGATGCTTTATAACTATCACCATAGTGGGTCCACCTTTATGAATGCAATTACAATTTGTCATAGGAAAATAATTAATAAATATTTTGCCTCTCATGTCCTCTAGGACACTTTCCAAAGAATGTGGAGACACATAAATCAACTTAGCAGGATAGAAATTATAATGTCACCTATCCTAACAATCACAACAAATGGTACATCAAGAGATTTAGGTCCAACAAGGATCGACAAAGAAATGGAGCCAATAGATGGGACAACCAAGCCATTATGTGTATGAACTGTGGTCTTCAACTCTTCATACTTCTCATTGTGTAAATTATTTATGAAGAGGTCCTCCTCCATAATGACATTGACTTGACTAGTGGGGTCAACCATAACACGAGTCACGATGTTATTGTTGACTTTAGCTAGGATGTATAGCGAAGAAGGTTCCCTATTAAGAGGTAAATCATATGGTACTAATGTTATGGGTATTTTATCCACATGAATTGAAGGAGGAATATGAGTGAATGAGACCATGTTCACATACTCAGAAGGGTTAGGATTAGCAGATGAAGAAGCATACATTATTAGAATAGAAGAATGGGAAGGGAAAGGATTTGTGTATATCTGTAGCTAGCTGTTAGGCTTGGCTACATATTTATTTGAATTTTGTTTCTTACCATTGAGTCAAATGGTACCATTGTCTATGTGGTCTTGGATGACATTCCTAAGATTCACACAACATTCGGTATCATGACCAGAGACCAAATGGTATTGATAAAATTTTAGTGGATCATAATAGTTAGGATAAGGCTTGGATAACGGTCTTATTTCTGGGAAGGAGATCAAACCATCTTTTAATAATTTTTGAAGAACATTAGTGTAGGAATCAAATAATTTTGTGAAAATTCTATTACACATCCTAAAAAATTCTTTTCAATAGGAATGGATACCACGTTTGCTATTGCTTTGTTCTTTTTTTTTTCCCCAAAAAATATACATGGCTAACCAATTATCCAGACAGGAGGATGAGGAAGAATCCCTGTACTGCCATTTTATGATATTCTCTCAATGCGGCACACAAATGGGAAAAGGAAAGGTACTTCATTAAGAGGAACTTCTCTCTCAACATCGGAAGTAGATTCTCAATGAACACACACTATACATCAAAATTTGACAGGGTGCAGGATATTTGGGAGAATAGGGGTTGGTATCGAGCAATGAAATCGGTTATATTTCATGAGTTCCCTATTTCCAACGAATGAGATCAATGAAGGTGATATTTGGACCAATGTTTGCCTAAAACTGTTGAAAGAATTGATTGACCAATTGATTGAAGGAAAAGATGGAGTTATAAAGAAGCGAGCATAACCATTCCAACACAACATCCTTGAGGGATCGCGGGAATAACTTTGATAGCAAAACATCATGATAAAAGAAATCAATACACATGGTGATGAAGGATGAGACATGTGTCTGTAGGTATCCCCTGCCACTATACTTATCAAATTTAGGAATTTCTACCCCTTGGGGTATAGGAACATTCAAAATAAAGGGGAATAGAGGATTGTGATGATATTACGATTGTAATGTAGATTGAGAGGTGAAGCTAATTAGGTTGGTCAACTGTGATTGCATTCCCATGTTTTGCAACAAAGCATTAAGGACAAGATGAGTTAACAAAGCCTAGCTAGTTGAGGCAGTGGTGGTTTGGCTTTTGGATGCAGAGGCCCCAAATCCAAAAGGGACACATTTCATTATGATTCTAGGAACATCTAGGGGCATAGTATTGGTATTATCAATAATGGTAATAGAGGGAACAACATGAATAATCTCTAACATATGCATGAACACTCCCAATATATATCAGAATATACAACTGGGTTCCAGTGATTTTTGATTGGATGCCTTGAGGGTTACGCAAGACATAAGTGTATGAGGGGGACACTGCTTTCCACTATGCTAGTATAACTCAAGGCCTATGTGGTTTGAGATAAGCATATATCTCAAACCATTGATAAGAGGAGAACTTGAGCGCATGCATTTTCTTTTAAAAAATATTCAAACTCTCTAAGTATCTATTCCAAATAAAGGATTTGCTCAATGGGAACCCTAAGAGAAGATTCACTAGCTATCAGAGAGGAAGAGTTATAAGGAGTTCTTGGTGAAGTATGAACTTGCACTTTAGTGTATGGAGGGACAAACTCAAAAGGAGGCTCAAAGCCAAGTGATAATCCTGTGCTGAACTCCTCAAAGTTAGGACCTTGGCAAGGAGGACTAAACTGTCTTCTAGAACCCACATCTAAGTGTTGATAAATTCTTCTAACTATGTTCCCAAAGGTAGTGGATTGGCTTGTCAAACTCATAAAAGTGTCACAACACTCGATCCAATACGTGTCCCGAAAAGAGAAGAAAAAATTCAACCAAAGATCAGGTAAGAATAGGTTTACATAAGGTTCATCAAAATGTAGTGGAGGAAAAATGACACCCTCCCTCTCCCCTCAAGATGAGTCTTCCTCAACTAACTCAAAGGAAAATTTTAGGTGACAAGGACGGAAGGACAAAGGAGGTTTGGTTATATTTTATGTTTTACATGGTAAATTATTGAATAAGAGTTTTAGGGACCGAAACAGTAGTCTTTAGAGGTCTCATGAGAAAATTGATTGTTACTCGACCAAGGATGAAAATGTGGTGTGTGGGAATCCTTGCAACACACTATAGTCTCATATAGACCAAAAACAAAATTTGCTAACAGAGACGTCATAGAGCCAATTGGCTATTCAGTAACTAAAATCTTAAATGCGTAGTAAATTAACCGAATAATATAAAATGAAATAACATGCATAGATTAAATAAAATAAAATAAATTAAAATGATGAGATGAAAAAGAGGGGAAAGAATGCACAAGAGGTCCATGCTATGAAGCCTCCTGCAATGCTCCAACTTGACAACTTGCACACATAGAAATAGGGAAAGATTTTGGGGTTGTTTAAAGGTTTCCTCAATCAAACCCCCGCGTGGGTGTTCCCACCTCCATGAACAACCAGATAGATAGATAGAGAACCAAAGCAGGCAACACCCATGATGAGCCAATAGAACTAAAGTGTTGGTGTAGAAGCCAAACGTGAGAGCTTGTTAGAAAATGGTATAGAATGAGAATGAGAGCTAGAGAGTGAGATAGAATGAATGGAGTGAATAGAATGAGAGAATGAGAAGTTAGAATGAAGAAAAGGCATGCAAATGGGCGTTTTAGGTGTATATGCTGTAGACATCCAAATTTGATCACTTCCATATGATCAAAATCGTCTACTCTATTCATCTATTTCATTAATAGTGATTAAATAATTTATTTAATCATTATTTCATTTTCTGCCTAAGGTTCCTAAAGTATGTAATTAAATAAATTAAATACTTTTCCTTATCCCTTTCTTCTCTAAATTAAATAAATATGACAAATTATTTAATTTAGTCTTTTAACCCATTTGGATTAAAACTAATTTTTAATTTTTCTTTTTCTCTCTCCTTGTCACATTCTCCATAACCCTCTTTTAATTCAAATTAAATTAATGAATCTGTGATTAGGATGTGCACCACTTAATCTTGATTAAGTGTCACATCCTCCATAATCTCCCACTTGCCTCTAATCTCTTATTAATTATCCTAATCCCGTGTTTGCACAACCTTAATCAAAGCCATTAGCCACATTTGGCTTACCTTTTCTAGTCAACCTTTCCATTTGCCTTTCTTGGCATTGACTCTCTTCCCCATGTGAATTTTTAATTCATATTTATTTATCCAAGGCTCCTCTCTTCCCCATGTGAATTTTTAATTCACATTTATTTATCCAAGGCTCCTCTCTTCCCCATGTGAATTTTTAATTCTTTTATCTTTCCAAGGTCTTCTCCATCCCCATGCAAAGTTCTAGAAGGCTTGAATTTCACTTTACATGTGCCAAGAACTTCTAGAACCTTGGACTTGTCACATCACCCACATGTGACAAATCTCCAGCTTTTTGGAGACCCTCTCTTATCCACTAGATTCTTCCAATCATTGTGAATTTTTAATTCACTTTTATTCCTCCAAGGAATCTTCTCATCCCCCAAGGTACTTGTCCTTCATCCACCTCATGTACTTCTCTTCCACCTCATTTCAACATCATTCCACCATAAGACATCTCACATTCCACATGTCAAGATGTGAGGGCTTGTGAGTCCTCAACTCACCATAGCCTTTCATCTTGATCTTGTTGGATCAATCTCAACCGTTGAATTCTCTAGAGAATTCTAATTATCCTATAAATACCCCCTTATTTCTCCCATCTTGGAGATCATGTCTTTTGCAACCAAACTCTTGCAAATTTACCATTTGAGCTCTCATCCATCATAACACTTAACATTCTCATCCATCTTGCATCTTGCAGCCATTTAACTCCATTGCCATCCAAGGAGCACACAAGACATCCAAAGATCAAGGGCCAACCAAAGAAGCAACAACATGAAGGTATAACAAACATTCAATTTGTTTTTATCTTACTTTCATGTTATCTATTTCTTAGGTTAATAATTGAGGTGCACTTTTATCTTGTTATTTCCTCTTGTTGCATTATTAGTTTTTATCTAGCATCTCACATTAGGACTTGACATTTTTATAAGGATCACATTTGCAAGCCACAAAGGCATTGCAATTCGTGGGGAGGTGGGAATTATAACGTCCCAATGACTATGCAGACATGAATATTTTTAGGATGCTTGTGTGTCGTGCTAGTGTCCACGAAAAAAGTCACTTAAGCGGTTGAAAACGAAGGGGTTAGGCACCACATTGAGGTTAGGTGAAGGGGACACTGCATTATCGACTTTAATTGGGCTAAAGGGGAGGTTATGGAATGCGAAATTGCATTGGATGCAATTTTCAACATTACACCATGAAAACACTTATTTATCATTGCCATCTTTGATGAAATATCTTTTTTGATCCCATTGATCACATGCAAGATGGGGCCAATCTTTGTTTTTTTCATCATACTATAGTTATGGCATGGATATTATATTACTTGCTACATATTTCAAGGAGGTCTTTGATTAGTCTAGAAATGGGAATTTGGTCTATTTCCAAATGGTATGAACTTGGCTATTTAATTTACAATAAATTCAAGGGAAAAGGTGACAATATCTCTTGGTTTGGGTAGCTAGAACTATGATTTAAAGTGTTCAAATGGATCCTATCATGAAGTTCAAAATTAAATTTAAGAAAAGATGGGAGAGAATATCATTGGAGGTTCATCCACCTCTTCAAAATAGATCTCTATAATGATCTAGTGTTATGTGGAAGATACTTTTTATATTGGAAGGAGAGAAATTACATGAGAAAATCATTGACTAGTATATGAAAACCTTAGAAGAGGATTACAATCAAGATTACAAAAAATATTGGAAGACAATAAAGTATGCTACCCCAAGCAAAAATTGGACAATTTTTCTTAAAAAAATTTAGAACAAATACATTTTTGATAGTCACAACAATAACCAAATAATTGTTCACAAAAATAGTAAAACTAAGCATCATATACATTAAATATTTTTTCATCAAAATAATTGGACAACATATATATCATATAAAACCAACTAGTAACGAGAAAACAATATTTGATCATGAAAGATTACAAAGGAGAGTTAACTTCAGAGTCACTACTAGAAGAAATGTTATTCATATTAATAGCATGATTATAAATAAAACTGGTAGGCCATTTAATGATAAAAGAAGTTTCAAATTGGGACTCTTCCCTTCGTTTATTTGGGTATTCCTCTTACTGTTGGCCGTCTGCCCAGATCTTCTTGGCAACAGTTGCTTGATAAGCTTAGGCGAAAGGTTACTCATTGGACCCATTGTTGGTTGTCTTCTGCAGCTAGATTGACTCTTCTTAAGTCTGTCATCCAGGCCCTTCCCATCTACAGGTGCTTTGTTCAAGCGGCTCCTATGTATTTCCTTAAGGAATTTGATGCTCTTTCTCGTCAATTTCTTTGGAGCGGTAATTTATTGTCTTCAAAATGGAGCCTTGTTAAGTGGGAATCGGTGTGTAGACCTAAGAAGGAGGGGGGTCTTGGTTTACGCTCTGCTATTTTGAATGGGAAAGCTCTTGCTGCTAAGCTTTACTGGCACTGGTGCACCCATCAGCACCAGTTATGGGCTCGTATTCTCAACCTTAAATATCTTCGGGGTGTTGCTTCTTTTGAGGTCCCTCGCTATCCTCTGGAGGGGGGTGGTTCTATGATCTGGCATACTTTGAAAGTGGGGGCGCAGTTGATTAAGGATGCTCTTTTTTGGATCTGTCATTCGGGTTCACAGGCTCTTTTTTGGTCAGATTCCTGGGATGGTCACCCTCCTATTCTTTCTTCTTTTCCTCATCTCCAGCCTCTTTCTGAGGTTTTTAGTGCAGCTGGCTGGGATACTGTGGAGCATTATAAGGTGGCGCAACATGATGGTTTGGTTCTACGTTTTCGTTGGAAGCACCCTTCTGAGTGGCCTCCAGGAGGGTCTGAGGGGGATAGGCGTGAGCTTTCCCAACTTTTGGCATCCCGTGCTTGTAATTCTTTGAGAGGACCTGATGTTTTGGCTTGGGATGGTTCAGACTTGTCTGGAAAGTACTCTGTGGTTGCTGGTTATAAACAGATTGGTAGGCAGTTGTTTGGGGACATTGAGGTCCCTTGGTGGAAGCATGTTTGGCACAAGTTGTCATGGCCCAAGTGCAACTTCTTTATGTGGTTGGTGGCCCAAAATCGGTGTCTCACTTGGGATAATTTATGTAAGCGTGGTTTTCAAGGCCCCTCTATGTGTGTTTTGTGTCAAGGTTGTGAAGAGAGTGTATCCCATATCTTCTTCCAATGCTCCTATGCTAGGGAGATTTGGCACTTCTGGTGGGGGGTGTGGAATACGGCCTGCTGGCATGTTTCCTCTTTGGTGGAATTTGGGGAACGATGGGGCAGGGCCCCTGTTTCTACTTCCTTTCTCCAGGCTGCTTGGGCTATTGGGCCTTCCTTTATTATCTGGAATCTTTGGTTGGAGAGGAATAGGCGGATCTTTCAGGATTTGCGGCTGATGGCTCCTCACCTTTGGAGGAAAATTTTACATTCCTTAGGAGAAACTATTGCGGCTAAGTGTGATATGACTATGCGGGTGGACCCTCGAGATGTTGATTGTTGTATTCGTCTTCATCTTCCTCCTCCGCAACGACAACTCATGCGTAACAGATGTAGGCATCCTACCCCAAAGGTGAATAGGGAGGGAAGATGGACACCTCCTCCCTTGGGAGTCCTAAAAATCAACTCGGATGGCTCTTCTCGTGGTAATCCTGGTCATGCTGGCATTGGAGGTGTGGGTCGTGATAGCTCAGGGGATGTTCAGTTTATTTTCTCTGTGTATAAGGGTCTTCATACGAATAATCTTATGGAGGCTCAGGCTATTTTAGTGGCTGTGGAGCGGGCCAGTCAGTTGGGTTGGCAAAGGATCATATGTGAGTCTGATTCCCAGGTTGTGGTGAACTTACTGAAAAGGTAGTATATGGATAATGTGAGCTGGTAGCTGGCTTTGATTGTTGAACAAATTCTCACTCTCTGTGCATCTCTGGAGCATGTTACTTTCAACCATATTCCTCGTGAATGGAATGGCGTGGCTGATTGTTTGGCTAAATGGGCTTCCGATCATATGCATGATTGGAATTAGGTGGATCGGGGCCATCTGCCCCCGGATTTGTCTCATCAATTGGATCACTTGGTTGAACTTGATAGGGCCATTTAATGGCCTTGCTTTGTAATGTGTCCTTGGTTTAATAATATTTTTACCCCTTTATGTTTAAAGAAGTTTCATAATTATCACTTTGTACATCAAATTCAACAGATTCATCATCAACAACATATAGACTAGGCTAAACTAATCATCTCACATTGATTGTATTGTCTATAACCACATAAATTTACATTGCCTGATGAAAAATGATAGGAATGAGCCAACCATCCTAGTCATAAATCATATGTTCTAATTCACAATGGTCCTAAGCACAACCAAAATGAGCTGGCGGAAGAAACTTACCTAGTGTTTATAAAATTATCATGAAAATTATCTCATTCATACTAACAATCATGATCCTAGATCCTCTATACCTCTCTTTTTTGATAGGTTTTGTTCTTCATAAATTCTAATATATCTTGAATTTCTTGCTAGATTAATTTAATTCCTAAACCACCCAATGTAATGGATGTTTTTGATAAGATAAGCAACATTTACAGGGTGTTGTACCCTTTTTACAAAGAGCCAAAAAAGGGCTAGTTCAAACCAGGAATGAACTAGGATAAGACAAACCAAACATAGGAACAACTGACAGACAACCGTTAAACCACAGATTAGGACAAAATTTCAGAATATGAGGGGACTAATGACACCCTTAAACCTAGGCCGCGAAGAAGCAACAAATCAAGGGAGTCCTTCTTCCTCAGCACCAAAGACCAGGAAGACTCAATATCCAAGTCCACCGAGCAAGGTGAGAGAAGCGGATCCTCAGAAGCCATCAAGGGAAAAGAGCCATCACCCAGCGAGGGAGACGACTGTGCAGGGGAGGAGATAGGAATTGTCAAAGGATCAACAAAAGCATTTAACGAAGTTTAGGCAGGAAAAGTCTTAACAATGTCAATAGATCGAGCCAAAAGTGGTTCCACGGTAGGGAGATCTAGAAGAGGAGTAGACACATGTTCTTGAGCAGGTACAATAGGGTCAACCTCCGCAGAAGAAACTCCTGAAGGAGAACCCACTGTGAGGTGGTCCAAGAGAGCATTCTTCCACCAAGTCGCAACGCCTTTGCGATGGGCATGAGGGCAAGTAGAGGCCAAATGAACCACTGAGAAGCATCTCCTACACTGAAAGGGGAGGCCCTCATAGTCCAAGAGCTGCTTCCAAGGTCTATCCTCCACCAGCAAGACAACATCACCATGGAGAGGTTTGGAGATGTCCAGATCAACTAACAACTGAGCTACCATAGTATGTCCAAGCTCCCTAGTCGTAGAGTCCACTATAATGAAGTGTCCAATGGTGTTGCCAATGGCTTCATAACATGATTCCTCCCAAAACTGGAGAGAAAGATTTGGCAGACGAACCCAAACAGGTTTGGTGTTCAACGGCTCCGTAAGGGGGTTGAAAGAACGAGACCAAGGCCTGATGGACAAAGAATGAATACCCCACATCGACCCCCTGTCCAACACACTGTTTCACTCCTTGGGGGAGACAAAGGTAGCAATAAAGAAACCCCTAGCAGCTCAATCTCCCCAGTGACCAAAGGCTTCCAGCAGACCGAAACCCAGTCATGGAGATCTGGGAGGGAGGGCCACAGGGCATTAAACCTGTAGACCACGCCCTACTTCAAATAATATTCCTCGTTTTCAACGACTTCTGAACCACAAACCACTACCGGGGAGTCCCGGGCACAAGGCAGAGGCCGAGCTTGAGCAAGAGGCTGAGCACCCACCTTAGCAGCATCAGGAAAGGACTTAACCCTTCCTGAAGAGCCCCCAACAAAACGTGGGACATCCATCTGAGAAGCAACACTAGGACCAGAGCCCACAACCCCACCATCATGCCCAACCAGGAGCCTACAGGCCACAACAGTCTTAGACCCTGTCGCAGCTGTCACGACATAATGGATGTTACTCCTCAAACTATATATGGCTATTTGAAGTCGCCTAGCATTAATGACATGGGGAATGTACCTTCCACACCTAATCAACTATCAGAATTGTCTATGCAACATACAATCTGGTCATTTGACCAAATTTATTAATTAATTAAAAATAAAGATAACATTGTATCTTTATTTTTAATTAATTAATAAATCTGGTCAAATGGCCAGACTGTATGCTGCATAGACATTGCCTCAACTACCACCTAAGATATATAACCTTTTAAATCCGTATAAAAGACATTGTTGATGGCACTAAAGATCTTGGAGTCACCCATGTATACGCAATCAATCTCCTTTATACTAAAAAATAAGTTTGAACAATACCCTTTCAAAAAAAAATAGTACTATTATTTATGTGCTTTTTTAGTGGACTTCATGCACACCCATAAAGGTTGAGTTAGTAATCACTTCTCAAGTTAGGTGGGGAGTGATTGTTATAGTTATTCCAATTAACACAAGACTCCATACAATTCTTAAGGTGCCTCAAAATAAGAAATTCTTTTTTTTTGTATTGAACAATGCAAAAATAAATTACATCGAATAAGATCAATCAAAAGACTACCCGAAATAAGAGCTATATGCACTTTTTTTTATGTTTTTGATATTATGCATTATGATCCCCTTAAAGTTGATAGATATGTAACATTCTTTGTACTGATTTCTGACTTTGATTGTGTGAGATATGTAACATTTAATTTGACCTTCATTTTATATATATATTTTTTTATAGGGTGGCTCATTTAGAGATAATAATTTGCACCTTTTAAACTACCCTACATTCATTGTAACACCTATATGCTATACTTATAGTCATTTCAATGTATATGGATAATTTCTTACAATTGAAAAAGCACGTGGGGTACATAAGACTTTAGGGGTTCCTCCTTGTCACTATTTTACCCATGCACAAGACTTTATAATTGAATATATTAATCATTTGACACGTTCTAATCACATGAAACCCATCCATTATAATTTAAAGCCAAATCTGGAGTATTTCACATGCTGTATGACGCTGTTCTATAACCACCCCTTTATTTTATTTCAAATTAACTCTAAAATAATGGTCAAAATTGTTAGGTAGACAATTTGACATTTAAGCTTTTATTTTGGATTGCTTCTTAGACTAATGATATACATGTTATTATTATTATTAATTATATTGTTTACTTGGTTGATAGGTTTGCAATATAAGTACTTTTTATATTGTCTACGTGGTTGGTATGATTATTATTATTAAATCCAAGATTGAGTTGTTTGCTGTTTTTCTTGGTCCCTTGTGCATATTCTTCTAGGATTAAGTATTCTAAACATTAATTGCATTAAATCATAATAAAGGAAAGCGTTGATTACTTATCAATTTTTGAAAATTATTTTTTATATTATGATATTATTTATGTAAAGAGAGAAAGTGTGTATTTCATTTTTTTTATTTGTCTTAAATTATTTTTTATGGAAGTTTTATGATTTAGTTCTTTTGAAGTAGTCATTGACTTCAACATTTGAACCTTTTATTTTATTATTTTAAATTCAATTCAAAATATTTTTTACACTTCTCAACACCATACACTGCTTAGACTAGACTGTAAGTGTGATCCTATCTTGTACATTAGATTGTGGATATAATCACATCTCCAATTTCTAAAATTTAAATTTAAAAATAAGGAGTCGCATTTAATTGGTCAAAACATTGGGTTCTCATTGTGGAGATCCAAGTTCAAGTTCCTATAGGGACATCTAATGTGGAATTATAAGTAGCAACTCTAGGTCTTCCATAGTTGTCTCCTAATTTGAATGTGGTTTCTAAGTAAGTGGACTTTTAAGTAGCAACTATTGATCTTCCATAGATGATTTCTAGTGTGTTTTCTTGTAAGGACATGTTATTAGTCTCTAATAATTGTTATTAGTTTCACATTTCTACTCATATGAATAGTATATTTGTAAACTATCCAAAAAATAAATAAATCAATTTAAGCTTTTCTAGGCTATTCTTTTGATACAATAGTATATGAATAGTTACCTATTAGCATGTGCACTAAAAATTTCAATTATGTGTATAGGGTTGTGTATTTAAATTTATAATTATATAATTTTTATTCATTAAAAATATCACATAAGAGCATCTTCTTGTACAAGAATTAGTCATCAATTGACATTAGTTATTAAATGTTAACAAATCAACATTCTTCAAAAAGATATCTATTGAACCTAGCTAACATCAAATAGTTGATATCATGGTCCTTACATTATTTTGTGTGTTTAAGAGAATTCCTTTTGTTCTTAACCTCCAATAATACTTGGATTTGCATCCTATATTCAATATGGAACTACTTAAACTATGCTTCCCTCTAGTTTTTGAGCAAGTACAATCTCAACATCTCACAAATCTATATCTTGCATATGTTACTTTAGCTATGGAAGATGCAATCATTGACACCATTATGACTCATAATCTTTGAGGAATTCATCATCTATTCTACATAATTAATACCAGGAAGTATGCAAATCACACCAAGTAGTATAATCTACAACTCAATACATAATTTTTTCACCTTAAACCCACCAAAATAAAACCATTGCTTCTTAAGAAGGGGTGAATGATTAAACTATAGCTTTGTGTACAACCTTAGTCTCACATATTCATAGTCATTGCTCTATTTAGCAACATAATTGGTGTTCTCACCTTTACTCGATGCATGCCACATAATATCAATACAATTTCACACATCATTATTCTGTGCATCTCTATTTTGTGCACCACTACTTTGTGCACCATTTCATGCACCTTTTCTCACTCACATAATGTGGCCCTATATATTAGTACAGGTGATTTCATCTAATTATCATCTCATTTGGCACCATGATCATCCAACATGTGGTAGCATTTGTGCCACAAGTTTTGTATTCCAACTATCATGCAATTGGCAAACCTATGCTATAAATGACACCATACAAGTTTGACAGTTGGTTTCATATTGTCCATAGATAAAATGTATTATACAAATTTTACACTTATCATTACATCATCCACATGATAAAGTGCACCATACATGCACAACACCTACCAATACAATTGTTAAGGCCTAGCTGATGGTCCGCTTGTATAAATAGTTACATTATACAAGTTACATGTGGAGAAAAACTAACTAGTAACAATAACTAGCAACTTTGTTAAGTACATATAATTGTACATTCTTCTCATATGCAATACATTTACATTACAAAGTTCTTTGTGCTTATTAAATTGCATTTGTATACTAATCTAGGGTCTCATTTCCATATTTTATAAATCAATTTAATTACATGTTAATTTGAAGATTTATCCTTTGATCCTAATGGGAATTAAAGATCACATAATTTGCTTGTATCAAACATTAGCATAATCAGCGATTGGCTCATAACATTCAATAATGCATCCTATCTATTTTTTAGTATTGTTAAGTTAATCTAGGGGCTTGACTTGAGGTTATAGAATTTTCATACTTCTAACACTTGCATAATAAGAATCTAATGATGCTCTTTAGCACCACCCTTTTTTCCTAACACAAACATCGCCTAGACAAATATTTTCAACTACTGTCAAAATTGAGCTATCTAGGATGAAATTGCATTCAATAGATCAAACTACAAATATTATCATATTTGAAATTCTAAACTTTAAAATCTTAGTCTCTCAGATTTTGATTCCAAATTCAATATTACAACAATCAAAATTCACACCTACCCATTTTCCAAATAAACTCTAATCCTTCCTACTTTTATTTATCGTTTATATATATTAATCTAAACTACCTAATAAATGCCAACTCATCATTTAATTTTATGTGTAAATGCTTTAATTAACTGATTACCTAATCAATCATCATAAAATGAAACGTAAGGTACGTTCCTATTTCAATGCATTATTATAGATATAATTCTGTGAATAAAGATGATACCCAACTCAGCCTAGAGCGACATTTAAATTAAAAGACTAGTCTTTAAAAGAATATTCTCTTGGCATCTATCTTGCCTTTCAAGATCAACTAATAATTTACAATATTGTTTATAAATATACTATAATTATTGGTAAGAGCAACATTGACAGAGTTTTTTTAATTAAAGACTTTGTAATATGTATGAAGTCATTGGTAGATTAGTAAGCTCTCTTGCTCAGAAAATATTCATATATCTTCTACATTGTCCTTATTCGTACATACTGTCCCTCATAGCTTTTCAACTGATTCAACTTAAGATTGGAACTAAAACAAATTTGTTTTTTTTCCTCCTCACATTTTTCTTACTCAAATTTTTATTATTTAAAATGAAGCTTACTGCAGCTGAAATTTCAGACCAAGCCTGTTATTTCTGCTGCTCGATTTGATTATGATAAATTCTACAGGTCTATCTATGAAAAACATTTTTTAAGGAAGAGGTTGGTGTATTAGCATCAATCTGTCATGTTCTATCCTCGTCAATTGGCATCTATAAACCATTAAAAATCCACTTTGTAAATATACAATCCATGGAATATTCCTCTTACTGGAGTAGAATGAATAGAGTGTTTCTAATTGACTTTAAACTTGCAGTGTTCTTCACGCCAATATTGCAGAATTAAATACATTATCAAAAGATTCAAGCTAAGAATAGGTCGTTGACAATTGTAATTTCATTCTTATATATGGAGTTTGAGAACTTAATATTGCAATTTAAACATCTACACAATAACTATGGGGAGTTCTAACGTTTCTTTCAGTTCTATGATGCTCCTGATTCTGTTTGTATTTCTTGCAAAGGCACCTGCAACACAATCTTGGGGGAAGGAAGGACACTATATAACCTGCAAGATAGTTCAGGTAGTCATCGACTTACATACATAATGGTTTTAGGAAAATTCATTGTCAACAATTCACTCTTAATTAATTCACCTCTAACAATTCATCGTTATGACAAATTTATTTCGTAGAAAATTCACCACCATCAATTCATATCATATTGCTGGCAGTGAATTTTTCACAAGATGAATTTATCTTGATGATAAATTATTGAGAATAAATTGTTGAAAGTGAATTTATTGATGGTGAATTTGTCTAAAACCATACATAATATATGTTTTGCACTTAAATAAATAGTGAATGGATGAATATTTATGAAAATGATTGTGTATCATGATTTTTTTGTGACTAATATTTTCTCAACTGAACAAATGCAGCCACTTCTAAGTGAAACAGCTGCAAAAGCAGTTCAAGAATTGCTTCCAAGCTCCGCTGAAGGAGATCTGGCTTCTGTCTGTTCATGGGCTGATACAGTTCGTTTTAAGTACCGTTGGGCCAGTCCCTTACATTATATCAATACTCCCGGTGTTTGTAACTACAAATACTCTCGTAAGTAGTTTCATTTTTAATGTTTTTATTCTATATGCATATTTATATAAAGAAGTGTGAACATTAACTGCAAGGAGTAAGTAGTTTCATTTTTTATATTTTTATTCTATATGCATATTTATATAAACAAGTGTGAACATTTAACTGCAAGGAGCGGGTAGATTAGACAGTTGAAAAGTAGCTGGAAAATATGGATGATGATCATAGATTTAATTTTCTTAGATTTATTTTATATAAATTGAGTACAGTTCATATAGATGGGGTTCAGATAAATTCATCGTCAGTAATTTATCGTCATGATATATTCATCGCATATATAATTCACCTTCAGCAATTTATCATCGTGATATACTCATCGCGTATATTTTTTTATGCTGTGTTATATTCACAGTGTATACCTTTTTTGTGCATTTAACAAAATCTGTACTTTTTCTTTTTTGGGTGCTCTTGACCACTTAATATTGAAAAAAAATGTATACATGATGAATATACCACGACGATGAATTGTTGAAGGTGAATTGTCGACAGTAAATTTTCCTAAAATCAGATAAATATTATAATGATGCAATGTTAAAACTTCACTTCACATATTCCCAAATTCCCAAATTCCCTCCCTTAGGGAAAAAGAAACACTGGAAGCTCCTTCGGGCTTGCACTAGGATAATCAAACAGTAACCCTTTGCATAGATTCTCACCACAGGAAATATCTATATAAACAAATACATATAGTATTTATTTCAATTCTAAAGAAGTTTTGAAGGACACACCAATGTACCAGTAGTATTAGCCTGGTTTAAGTATTTAACATTGGAATGTTTCTATAAAAACATGAAAGATTTGGTTTCAATGCCTGCAAGCAGGTGATTGTCATAACGACAAGGGAGAACAAGACATGTGCGTTGCAGGAGCTATCAACAATTATACAGCTCAGTTAACAACTTATACGGAATCCTCATCAGAAGGGACATGTAAATTGAAATCAAATTTGATTGTTATTGTTTTTAGTTATTCTTTAGTGCTTCAAATTGTTTACTTTTCTTCAATAATTGAAGTGGAATATTTTGGGCAGATAATCTGACAGAAAGTCTCATGTTCCTGTCCCATTTTGTTGGAGACATTCATCAGCCTTTGCATGTGGGGTTTGCTGATGATGAAGGGGGCAATACAATACCAGTACGGTGGTTCAGGAGAAAATCTAATTTGCATAAAGTATGCATACATTCCTCATTCTTTCTCATTGCTACTTTGCATAAACAGTACTATTGGAGTTGATTGTTCTTTTCTTTTCACTTAACAACAGGTGTGGGATTTCGATATCATAGATGAATCAGAGAAAGAATTTTTCGATCGAGATGTGACAATCATGATAGATGATCTTCTAAGAAATATCACAGTATGTAATGTATACTATTTCATGGTCATACTTAAATCAAATTCTGGTTAAAAGAGTTGGATAGATTGAAGACTAATGCAGGAGATAGATGGATAGTTGCAGCCATTAGAAAAGTTAAAAGCTAACCTTTTTTATCTTAATTTGGTGGATGTAGGAAGGATGGTCAGATGAGGTTCCTGCATGGGCGAAATGTGCAAGAAACGCCAAAGTTTGCCCAGATGGGTAAGTAATACAATTACTGGAGAAAGTAATACATGAATTGATATTGAAAATTTTGAAATAAATCTAAAAAATCCTATGCTTGGATTATTTTGAACAGATATGCGTCGGAGAGTATAAGTTTAGCTTGCAAATGGGCTTATAAAGATGTCACTGCAGACACTGTTTTGCAAGGTAATAGCAGTTTTTGTCAGGTGAATAATTTCTAATCGGCCTTTTGATTTAAAACAAACTAAAGGATTTTGTAACTTGGCAGATGATTATTTCCTCACTCGGCAGCCAATTGTAGAAAAGAGACTTGCTCAAGGAGGTGTAAGACTTGCTGCAACACTAAACCGAATTTTTGATTCGAGTCTTGAAATGAGAGGCTCTGCACAGTCCTCTTAAAATATCTCCTCTCTCATGGAGCAATAAATTGCTTGTGTTTGGTGATTAGAAAGAGAATAATTTTATCAGTAAATTCAAATTGGTTAAGCTTGCACTGAAACAAATTGTGGATCAGTGCCCACCTTATTAATGTTAACCAGGAACTATCATGACATGACATTTGTCACATATAATTCGTAAACAAATGAAGCATGCAGACACCCAAGTCTTAAGCATAATTGGTGAATTTATGATGCATGCAACGGTTAATCTATTTTCCTGTGCTGTGTTTTTGGACGGTGTTTTCTTTTTGCAGTCATTCGGCTTTTCTGTGTTGTTTTGCTGCCTGTTTCATGTGGTCTTTGCGCCAGGAGGTTTACATATGGGAGGATCCGAAGGGGGCCTTGGGGTCCTTTGCCTTTCTCTTCAAGGTGATAAGGTTACAACTTTTAGTTATGAAAATGTTGTTAATTTGAATCTTATGTGGGCTATGCATGAAGCTAGAGCTGATAATGTTCAGGGTTAATAATTGTCCGAAATCTAATGGTTATTTGTAGAAGAGCGAATCTTGTCTAGTTCTAGTTACTAATCTTGAGGTTAAAACTGATTTGTTTTTTATTTATTAGAACATGTTTTGATTTGTAAATTCATGTACTTTAAAGTTGTGCTGTTTTTAAAAAAAATTGCGCATGTCATATTTGTCAATTAGAGAAGTATATGGAGGTTATTTTAGCGATAAATGGTTTCTTCTTTGTGATATTTTTGGAATGGTTGATCAAAATTTAGCTTTTGAGGGAGGGTCTTACTTTCGTAATCAAGTTGATTTATTCATTAAACCTTGACATGTGGGGTTTGATCTAGTTGAAGAGCTCTTGTCTAAGACTTTGATCTGAGTTCATCTTCTTCATCTTTGATAAAATTTTGGAGACCAGATATTTTGCATTATATTGCAGTTATTTTTGGAAAACCTTTGGTCCCTTCTCATTGCATGTTGATGTTGAAGATGAATGTAATTGATTATGCTCATATTTGTGTAAAAAATTATCTTAATAATCCTTTTCCTAATTCTATAGACATTAGATTAGGAAGATGCATTGGATTGGACAGTTAGACTATGAGGTTCTTCTTTTTAGATGTGTGTGCCATGCATATGAGCATTTTCAGAAAAATTGCCCAAAGACAAAAATAGATGCTGTTCACCCCGTACCAAAGGTATCTATAGATGGCTAAAACTAGTGTAAAATAGAAAGCCTCGGCTCATGTAGAAGGGCCTAGCTTAAATGGATTTATTCCAATGGTATTGTAATAAACAAAGAAATATGATACATGAAAAAAAGACTTACCAAAGGGTCATTATATTTTATAGACTTTTAAGGACATTGATTCTACTTTAGTTTGAAAGAATTTTTTAATCAAGATTTGGTACTCCCCAATTCACCTTGCTCTCACTCCCAAAAGCTCAAAGTATAACTGACGTACAAATTATACTTGGGGAAGGGACTCCTCTTTCTCTAAGTCAAGTTGATGGATCAAGTGAACATCATGGAATTGATTTAAATATTGCAGTTCCAATTTTGATGGCCATTACATTTGAAAATTCTATAGATTGTGTGATCCTTTCACTATATTGGTGCTAAGGATGGAACTAAAGATATTATTAAGAAGAAAACTCCTACTTCATTGGGAATCCAACAATATTAAGGGTATGGTATGGATAGGGTGATCCCACAATAGTGGTTTACAATTTTTGGTCAAACTAGACACTGAAATTATTATTTTTAAGTAAATCTTCAAATTCGGGCAAACTAGAGTCTTGTCACATTTTGTTTATAGATTCTCAAAATATTTTTTTCAAAAATTTTGGAATTAGATTGCACTTCTTTTTCCATCTCCCACGAAAACTAGTTTTTTTCAAAAAACAACATTTTAAAAAGTGACGCACACTGTATAACGCATAACTTTTTTTCCATGAAGGATTAAATTCTAATTTTTTCGAATTTAGATTTGTAACTCTGATATCTAGTGCTTCCACTTGGTTAGATAGTTTTTTATTGATTATTTTTTCTTTAATCAAGTTTCAAGATCAAACCAATTACAATTCAGACATAGCCTGACCGTATAACGCGTAACTTTTTTTGTATATATCGAAATTCAATTTTTTTTTTTTTGGATCAAGGAATTCAATATCTAGTGCACTCATATTTTTCAATTTTTTTTTTTGATAATCTGCTATCTTTCCACATGTGCAGAACAAAGAGCTTGATTTTTGGGTGAAAAACCTATGTTTAATAAAACTAAAAAAACAAATACATATTAAAATTATAGTCGTTTGATAGCTCGTTCCGAGGACTACCTGATTTTAGTTGGGTTTGTGAATTCTCCTCCATTTTCATCCTCAACCCGAGCTTCGAAGCGTAAAAATCTGGACTTCCAAAGTGCCTGAGGGGGAGAATGAGGACAAAGGGGTTTTCAAATATTTTTTGTCCGTGCATGCTTTAATTTGTTTCGCTTGAACCTTGGTTCGAGTGAACCCTTTTTTGGTTCATTCGAACCAACTAATTCATTTGAGCCAACTAGTTCATTCGAACCCCCAAAATCAAATTTTTTGCCATGAGGTCATTTGTTGTGAGTTTTCCTTCCTCACTGGAATTGTAAACCACTATTGTGGCTTCACCCAATAATGTCTCCAAAGTGGGGAGAAAAGTGACAAAAATAAAGTGAAGATTATATGGGAAACACTAGTTGAATCTAGGGTCATTTGCACTTTAGATTATCACTTTTTTATTTCTCAATAATGATAGTTTTATCATGGAATGCTATGGATTTGGGAAGAATCCCTCATCAAAAGTTTATTTGAGAACTTATTAGGATTCATAAGTCTAATATTATTTTCTTTCAAGAAATTTAACTCTTTTGGAGGAAATGTTAACTATTTCTACTATGCTCTAGAAAGATAACAAGTGTTAATGTGTAAGAGCTAAGGGTTTTGTGGGAGGGATAACTTGTTTATAGGACCCCACTGGATTACATCTTCCACTTGGTTAGTGAGTAAAAATTCTATTTCTTTGTTGGATACCTATTTTGATTAAGATAGACCTACTTTCTTGTCTAATATTTATTCTCCTACAAATTTTAAGGCAAGGTGTTCTTTTGGTTGTATATTTGGTTTATTTGATCCTTATTTCCTTATGTCCTTTGAATATTGATTGGGGAATATAATGTCATTCTTACTCTTAACAAGAAACTTAGGGGGCTCAAGTTAGCTAGACCACATTCTTCAACTTTGTTTTGAAATAATATTTCTTTTCTTAATCTTGTATATATGTTAAACCGAATAGTGGTCTCTTCACTCAAAATAATAGGATATGAGGTTTTGCTTCTATTTATAAACGGATTGATAATTTTTATATTGTTAGATTGGGGATAACTAGGCCACTTCTTCTAAATCTTTTCATGGAAGGGTTCAAATCACTAGCCTATAAAATTTTCATCTCATTTATCTATCCTAAATGAACCTCACATTCAAGTTTTAGTTAATGTGGCTTCATGATCAAGCTATACATCTGAATATGGTAGTATGGTGGTTGGATGTAAATACCCCTTTGGTACCACTATGTATTCATTTTTAAAAAGGATTCAATTTGTTATATACTCAAGCTTAAATAGTGGAACAAATTTTGTTATGGTAATATTTTTTAGGTTGAAGAAATAGGTGCAAGAAAGAGTGAATAATATTAATTTTCAGATTAGAGAATTTGAAATGATTAGTGAAAGAATCTTGGAGGATACTTCTCTTTCTAAAGAACTTCATGAAAGGGACTTTTGAAAGGAGAATTTTTGAAAGAAAAAATCTAGAATTAATTAGCTCCAGGAGGGAGATTAAAACACCTTCTTTATCAATAATTCAATTAAAGAAAAAAGTATTAATGCTATCTCATCTATCATTTCTCTCAAATAATTCATCTTTATTTGTCTCAAGAGATTAATAGGGAATCAACTCATCATTTCTATTTATTGTTTAAATAAAATAGTTCTATTGTGGTAGAAGAATACATTTTTATCTTAACGTGAATTCCTTTTTTGGTTACTAAGGGAATGAATGGTCTTCTATGGAGCCTAATACTCTTGAGGAATTAGAAAAAAGTATTTTCTAAATTGAGAAAGGTACGCCTCTTGGCTAGGTAATAGCTTTCCTATTGAGTTTCATCACCAATTTTGGGACATCTTAAAGAACGGCCTTTTAGATGTTAGGTTGAAATCTTAGACTAATAAGTAAAAGCTTAAAAAAATTAATTAAACTTTTATGAATTTGATCCTAATGAAAGTGGGGACTAACTCTTTTGATGTATTTTCCCTATTACTCTCATCATTACCAAACTTATTATTGATCACCTAAAATATATTTTGAACTATGGTACCATCAGAGTAGGAGGGCTTTGTGAAGGGGTGTTACATTCCTAACAATATTGTTATTTCTTTAGAATCCATTCATTATATGGAGTGATCTAAGGATAAATATATCTTTATCAAGATAGACATGTCCAAGGCTTATGATCTAGTATTAGATGGTCCTTCCTCAAGAACATATTATATACTTCTTGTTTGAGTTTAAAGTGGATTGATTGGGTCATAAGTTGTGTTATGTTTTCTTTCCTTTATGTTCTTATTAATACAAATTCATCTTCTATTTTTTTAGATTCCAAAGGGTTGTGACAAGGTGATTCCCTCTCCCATTATCTCCTCATCCTTATTGTAGAATATTTGAGAATGTTACTCACCAAAGAGTTAATCAGATTATTTAAGGATGTTCAAAGTGGCTAGAAATATTGATCCGCATTCTCATCTTCAATTTGTGGATGATATTATTTTAATGTGTTTTTATAAAATCCAATATGCTATCAATTTCATAAGTGCTTTGGATATGTTTTTGGTAGCTGATGGTCAGCAGTTTAATGAGGATAAGCCAAATATTTATTTATTTAATAATCCTTTGGTCATTAAAAAATTAATTTCCATTATCTATTTTAAGATTGGGAAGCTTCCCTTGAATTATCTTGCTATGCCTTGGTCAATATAGGTCTTCCTAATCATCTTTAGTGCAAGAGAATTATTGACAATTTTAGAATGTAGGTCTTACTAGAATTTTTTATGGTTGTCTTTTGTTGGACATCTTACCCTACTAAAATTAGTGTTGTGATGTCTTCCTACTTATGGATTTCAAGTTTTCTATTCCTAAATTATTTTAAAGCATCTTGATTCTCTTTTTAGGAAATTTCTTTGGACAAAGAATCTAGTCTTTAAAAAAGGGATTCTTATTAGCTAATCTACTAAGTTTGATGTTGTTTTTGATTAAGGAAAAAACAAGTTGTGATGGGACCCGAAACCCAATACAAAATGATTTTGAAGGGACCCACAACCCTATCAAAGGAGAGCAAGCTGCATCAGAAAGAAAAAAGATATATCATTTGCAGCCAAACAACATCAACATTTAAGAATACAACAGGACACACAAGCTACACAAGAAAAGGCAAGGGCCAAAACCCCTTAACAGAAAACAAACAGGTTTTACCTAGGACCTTAAACCCAAAGGTTTTGAAGGGACCTTAAAACCTCAACCTAGTTTTTCTAGGACCATGAACCCAAAAGAGAACCTAACAACATAACTCCCAAACCGAACAGGTTGAGCCCATCAGAGACAACCCAACTGACAGTCAACACCCAACCAACATAAATCCTTACCACCTCAATATGAAGGAGACCCCCCTCCATAGGAGCTGAAGGGAAATAGACCACCAGCTGAACCGACCTAACACCATTCAATCCTACTAAGCAACACCTCCCAGCTTCTTCAGCATAAAACTTCTCCACCTTAATAGAAGAAAGTATCACCTCAATAGGATAATCCAAAGAAGACAAAAGATACCGAAGTAAGAAACTAGCCCATCCCAACCAAGCAATCTCCACCTCAATATGAGAGATCAAAACCATACCGACATAAAGGGTAACATAAGCCCCCTTCAAAACCCTACTTCCAGGAAGGGCCCGCCTCCAAGTGGCCAATAAGCAGAGCTTCAAAGATAAGCAACTGAGATAAAAAAACTCTACACAGAAAAGAAATGGAGAACCTACCACAAAGAATCCCCAACAAGAGCCCAATAGGGGAATTCTGAAACGCACGAGCTTCCTTAGCATAATTACATACAATCTTGCACATCTCCAAACTAGCCCAACAAAGAAACAGGGAGGGGACGCAAATCCAACAAGAAGCCCATCTGAGGAAGAGTAAAGTGCTGCCAGAAACCCAACACCCCCAAAAAATGCTCTAGGACAAGAAGCACAACTCACAACCAAGACAACCAACCTCCATAGGCAAAAGAAAAGGAAAGGTATAGTTAAGGACACCCAAAAGTAGGGAGAGTGAAGAGAGAATCCAACATTGCAAAAGACCATTTTGCTCGACATGCTAGTCAGAGCCTATAATAGGGCATCTCTCCACATACACCCCCATTAATGTTGTTGAGGTTCCTAGAATGAGATTAATTTGGAAAGGGTCTATAATTTGGAATACTATTAAGAAGGGTGCATCACTTATTCACCAGGGCCTCTTTTGGATTATCAATTTGGGCCATAATTCTCTATTTTGGATGGAATCATGGGATTGTCGCCCTTAAATTCTCACATCCTTTCCCCACATGCTTCCCTTGAGTAAATATTTTTGGATGATGGTTATTCTTAAGTGTCACACTTTAAATATTCTCTCTTAGTGGGTGATTTTTACATTTATCATTAGAATGATCTAACTTGTTAGCCTTTTGGGGGATATCTTGAAGCTCACATGGATCTACATCCTATTATGGTAGATCTCCCATTTTTTTCTCTAGAGAAAACTAATGATCTTGGTTGGTGATATGAACCTTAGGGGGTTTATTCGAGTCTTCATGTATATCAAATTTTAGAACAATAAAAATTTGAGTATAGAGATTTCACCAAGTGGGAAAAGATCTAGAATAAGTTATTGGCCTAGATTTAATTTCTTCCTTTGGCTTCTATGTCAAAATAAATTTATTACCTAAGACAACATAAGAAAGAGAGGATTTAAATGTTCTAAATGTCCTCTTTATGGTGTTGATGAGGAGCATGTGTATCATCTTTGAAGTTTCAATATCATTTTTCTAAGAGTATCTAGAGACAATGGTGGCATATTTGGAACCAACCTCTACTTCTTGCAAATTCTTTATCTACATTTTAGGCTATCTTGAGAGCTTTTCCTACCTAGATACCTTTGTACTTTTTTTGGCTTGGTATTTTGGTCCTATATTTATTCTTTGGAAATTTTGGTTGAAAAGAAATCATCAAATTTTCCAAGGTTATCATAATCTTATTGGGTATATCTAACAAAATATTCTTGACTCAATAAAAGAAACATTGTTGGCTAAGTTTTTTTCTAATCAAGTTTTAACTTATAGGGATATTTAAAATTTGAGAAAATTACATTTGGACCATATGGTTAGCTCTACTATTTCTCACTCTAAGATAAAAAAATTTCATACGGTGAATAGAGAAAGTAAATGATCCCCTCCTCCATTGGTTTTTCTAAAATTAACACTAATGTTTCTTCTCATAGAAACTCCAGTGCTACTAAGATTAGTGTCCAATTGGGTGGGATAATGTTGGCTCAGTTAACTTCTATATTTCTTTTGCTACAGGGTTTGGCACTAAAAACTAGATGTAGGATCAAGCCATCCTTGTGGTATAGAGAAATCCCATGAAATAAAGTTGAAGAAGATAATAGGGTAAGTGCAAAAAGATGGAGGACCAAAAAGGGGTCTTAAGTGGCCACTTTTTTTTTGAAATCGGGAAAGAATGACCTTGGATAAGAAATTGAAGATAGTTGCACTCAAAATTTTAAGATGCAACATAAATAAGACTTGTAGTGCTTCAAATACAATTTTTAAACTTCTATTGTTTTTAAATGGTTGAGATTAAGGGGTTCAAAAAGGGTGTCTATACAAATCGGTCCTATTTTTTCAAAAAAACATAACATAGTGTTTGGTGTGCCCCCCCTAAAATGCTAACTTATTTTAGTATTTCAAAAATCGCCTTGGTGAGAAATTATCTAACACCATGTAGTTTATGCTCAATGTAGATCTTCCCTTATGTTCAATTAACTTATTTATATAGAATACATACAACTTAACAGATCTATATATCCCAAAATTAACTAGTTCATTATTCTAGAGGTCCTTCATTACATTATCAACCGGAGAATTGTAATCTTGAAATGATGCTCACACTATATGTGAAGCTAAGAATCCTAAACCCTACTAATTGATTGAGTATAAACAAATGAACAAAATAAAATTCACCTAGGGCTACTTAACTTGAATTAAATCCTATATAAGAAACAAAGTAAGTGAATGCTAATTGTTGCAAGTAACTAGAGTAACTACCATAGGTGACTATTCTTTCATAGACTGTAAATAATGAATCTCTATGCTATAGCGCGACCCAATTGAATTAATTATTAATTATATTCAACATAATGTAAATCAAAAACTAAAATTTGGAAATTACAATTCACAATCTAACTAATAATCTAAGCTAACATGGATTATAAAGTACCTCAAGTTGCACTTGCTTGAGATGCTACAATCCACAATGTATCCCTTTAAATACTAAGTCAAAAATTCATGAAACTGAAGTATCCTTCTTTATTGTAATTTGAGCATACACCAAAATTTAGAACATAGTATATATCAAGGCTTATGCTTAATCTAATTTATGCAAAAAACTAGCTAGTCAATCTCTCACAAGATCATCCATATATACAAGGTTTGTGAGAGTCCTCTTATTTCAAAATCAATTTAACAAACTATGAGAAACTATCAACTCTTCCAAAAATGTAGGAAGAGGAGCAGGTATTATCTTAATATAAAAATAATAGCAAGTGAAAGTAAGAGTGTAAGAGATTGATAAGGAATCTACACCAATTAAGAAGACTATAATAACTAGAAAGTGTGTCTAATAGGGATTTTTTTTATTATAGGTTGTTATCCCTTGTTAGAACAAGCCTCTTCTTTCTCCCACGATTTATTGAAGAGATGGAATGAATCATGAATATTCATATTTACATCCTCAAACCATCACCTGCATCATCTCCGGGAAATATGTACATGAACTGTGATTGATTACCTCCTCTAGCTATGTTGAATCGACATCCTTTTGTTGTGGGTTGATAATCTTTTTGTTGTGGGTTGACAGGTTCTTTATTGTAGGGTTTAGCCTTATTACAAAGGTATTTTTCACAATTAACAACTATAATTAATCATAAAATTCTACTAATTTCCTTAGACATTCAAAGATCACAAACTCATTCATTAATATAATACACCATCTTCAATGATTTAAATACTTAAAGTATACGGAAAGGTTTCAAAATGTCTTTGAAACTTAACGAAAATAAGATAAAAATCATGAAACTAAAGAAAGGAAAATAGACATTTCTAGGACTCATCATTCCCCCCAACTTGGTTTTTTTCTTGTCCTCAAGTAGCTTAGGGTCACAGGTTGTATTGCAATGCAACTTCCATGTAATCCATTGTGCTAGTGACCCCTTCACCCTGTTTTAGGTAGCTCTTTTTGCTTTGTTATTTTCTCCCATCTAGATCGCTTTGGCACCCCTATCTCCTCTCTTCTCGTTGTTCAGTGTGGAATTGGAAACAAGAGAAGAGGATGATGGAAATTTAATGGGAACCAGGTGATATTATTTTCAAGGGAGGTTGTGATATATTTGTGAGCTCTTTTAATTGCTACCAAGTAGTTGAAAATTGAATGAGGTTCCTTCTTTTCAACTCTGGTGTTAACTCCTTCCATCTGTCTTGAGAGAAGTTAAGTTCTTCTCTCCCTATCCCTACTACTAGTTCTTGAAACCTTTTGTATTCCTTCTCCCTATATTCTGAAATGTTCTTCTCCACCCACCATCTTCCTACTAGGTCAATCCATTCCTCCACCATCCCTCTAGGATCTTTTGCCTTTGCTCTGATAAGAAGGGGAAATGACTTCTCCCTTTCATTGTAATATTCGGGCAACTATCCCCTCTGATGTTCATTCCTGATGAATGAGACCATTTCCTTGATTTGAACATCTCTCACAAAGATAAGTGGGTTCTAATTAGTGTCATAGGGAATGACCAAATTATGCAAGTAAAATTCACACAATTGGTCTTGCAAATTTGGGGTGGCCTATTGGTATGCCTTTGAAAATAATTTAGGTGAAGATAGGAAAAATGGTAGGTCATTGATTAATTGACTGAACTAAAAGATTGAGAATTTCTCCTACAAATATAGGGTGTAAACCCTAGGTCAGGCAGTTTGCATCTTAGAAATTGAACTATTTTGTCAGGCATATCCTCCATTTTAAATTTTACTTTTCTAATCTTTGCATCCTTCTTTTTAATTTATCTAGTGTGTATTGATATTAATTCAAAATTTTCTTTGTCCCAATTCTTTTGCATTTCAGATAATTCTTCTACTTTGTTCCATAGCTCAATCTCAAGGGTAATCGAAGTAGGAGTTCTAGGCCTTTTTAGAGCTTCAAATTGGTTCCCAAGTTTTGGAGTTTTCTTATTAATCTAAAAAGTGGCCAACTATGCTAATTTCTCCAAGCCTGACCCTTGCTGCTCAAAATCATGCAACCTTTTCTCCAATTTATGAATCCTACTATCTAATATATTCTCCCTCTGTTGGTATTCTTTGACCTATTTTTCCAATTATTTTATCCTTTGTAGGGAATCTTGCAGCTCCTTACCCTCATCTTTCCCTTTTTAAAAAAACCATCTTCTTTTTCCAAAAATATCTCTTCCTTAGCCTTAGTAGGTGAAACAAACCCTTCTTCAAAAGCTAGGCTATTCTAAAATTTATGCTTTTTTCTTGTTATGAACAAATCCTTAGAATTAGAGTCCAAGTTGCTACTCAAATACATAAATTGCAATGTCTTGGATTTTTCTCGGTCACTGGGCACATTTTGTTCTTGTGAGCCTTCTTTAGAATCCTTTATAAAAAACCTTTCTTGTTGGGGCTTGACCTTTCCTTTTGTAGGGTCCTTTATGAGATAGTGTGACCACCTTTTTGGCTACACTGACCTTCTATGCCTCTATTTGGGTGTAGAGGAAAATGTCATGCTTTTTCTTTTATTTTTCTTGGTCTTAGAAGGGCTTTTAGTAGAGGCAAAGGTTTATGATTATGTAAGTGCGACAAGCTACTCCCTAGAAGATGCAAGTTGTGTTTCCTACACTCTTGGCTCTATTTTCTCACCAATGTTGTGGGTAGGTGATGTAATGGGAAAAGAAGAGGATACAAATTCCTCTTCAGTAGTTGTAGAAGGTTCACTCAAGTTTCTTATCCCCTATTTATTTATTCCACCCTAAGCCTCACAAGAATATCATTAATATTCTTGCAAGCTAAAAATTCTTCCCAAAACACATTGGGGAATTAAATTTTGAGACTCCTTTTGATCAATAGGGTAACTAAACAATAATGCGATGAATTAGATTGATTCCTTTTTCTTTTGTATTTAGCAGACATTCTCTTCAATAAATTATACATGAAGTCGAATTTTCTAGTCTGAGAAACTAGATGTTAATTTGTGGTGGACTTTGCTAGTCCGAGAAACCAGATGTCTATGGTGGACTTTTCTAGTCTGCACATTTAGCTGTTTGAAGTGGACTTTACTACTCTACAAATTTTGTTGTTCCATTTGAGCATTTTGCCTCAATTTGTGGAAAACTATTGGTGGATACACTGAGAATGTTTTCAATAGTAGATGCTTCCTCAAGGGCATCAAATTGAAATGTCTCACTAGGCCTCATGTTGTCCACCAATGCATCTGGATTTAGACACCAAAAACCTATCCTTTTGAACCCAGCTTTTATGTTCTCAACTATTAATACCTTTAGAAAAGAAATGTTACCAAGTGTTGCTAGTTTTGTCCTTCTAATCTCCAAATGTGGATATCTTGTATTCCACAATGCTCTTTCCCTTTTAAAATGTGATTTGAAAGAGGAAAATACACTCACATCAAGTGGTTGTAGGCTATGTGATGTGTGGGTTGGTAGGGTACGCAAGTTAATGCCTGGTGCCCTTGCTTTGATAACGGTAGAAAAATCTATGTGGCTGCCATGCCCATCAAATATGAGGGGGTTTCTATGACTGGGTGAGACACCCCTAAGTACTTGCATAGAAAAAAATTCAGCCATCTTAGAAATGGGTCTTTCATCATCCATGCATGAGGCTGAACAACCATACATGCTCCTATCTCATATTTTCAATTATGTAGTTCTGGACATGTTTTTTGCTTTTAAACAAGTAAAAGCCTGGAATTTTCTGTCCGACAAAATTTTCACAACACAAAAATTGTGATCCACTCCTGGCTCTTTGGGATAATATGTCTGCTTCCCTTTTTGGCAAGCACTCATTGCACTATTTCACACCGCTTGCAACCCAGTCTCATTGCAACTCCATATCCTTTGTGGTCCATAATTCCCAGCTGTGTATGCCTTCTCTAGTGTTTCATGGAATGCAACTACAACTACAAGCTTGAGATTGACATCATGGTCTCTATCTTTCCCTTGGGATGTCCTCAAACACAAATCGGGATGCCTTTTTTGAACCCCGTCTAGCAAGACTTAGGTCGAGAAGCCCATTTTTGAAGGGATTAGACCTCACTTGGAATATTTGGGACACTTTAGGTTTTAGATTTAGAATCTCCAAATCATGGCCAACAACAACCATCTCCTTGCACCATTGCATGACCTTTGCCTCTTTGTCATCATTTAGGACTATAAACCTGGGCCTTTCCTTTTCGTAGTGGTAACACCACTCAACCATTTAGACAATGTGGTAGTTGTAAGACCCCACTTTTTTATTGCCCCTCTTGTTGATATGTCGTTGTCTTCAACATCTTCCATGGTAGATTCCATGTCAGTTGTGGTCAATTATTGTTGCATTGCAACCATTTTAGTTGTAACCTTTGGACTTATTTGGACTATAGGTTCACTCAACTGCTCAATAGGAATTACTTTGTCCTCATCACTGGGTGGCTACCTGATAGGTTCAATCGATTTATAAATAGGAAGTATGTCATTGTCATCACTGTGTGGCAGCCTCACACCTCTCCTTTGTGTAGGAAAATTTGTCTGTTGTCGCTTGGTTACAACTCACGTGGTTCTTGATGTCATGTTATTCTTCCTTTGCATTGAACCAAGCATAAGATTAGTAAACAACTTACACCAATCTATCTGATCATATATACAAAAAAACATAATTACATAGAGGTGATCATATGCATACATATAAGACTACATGTAACTAATTCAGTTGATTGTAAATGAGCAAGGGTATGTGTGCAATGAAACAAGCAATGCATGCTATACTATCATATCCCCAACTGTAACTCTTATAAACCCTTAGGTGATCATGTTAACAAATTACTATAAGCAGAAATTAGTTAAGGGGTTATATCTAACTTGAAACAATAATATGATACAAATATGTAAAACCCTTCCTAAAACAACATAATGATACAAATATATATAACTTGAAACAACAGTATGATATATTTTTATATAACTTGAAACAACAATACAATACAAATATATATATATATATATATATATATATATATATATATATATATATATATATAACAATATTATACAAATATAACTTGAAACAACATTATGGTATAACTTAAAACAACGGTATGATACAAACATATAATACTGTATGGAAAAGGGTTTCAAATATTTCTATCATACTGTTGTTTCGAGTTATATACAAATATCATAATGTTGTTTTAGAAATGGTTACCATACATGTTACACTCACTACAATTGAACAACAAACGAAAGATACATCTAATTAATTTGAATAGTAAATGAAAAAGGCTATAGGAAACATATATATATCTATCTCTTTGGGCAATAATTGGTAGATTACGAACACTTCTGTTATGATTGTTTTGAAGGTTTCTAACTTGAAACAAAAGTATGATATACATATAAACAAATTATTTGTACATATTAAAGTCAGTGTAATTGAAGAACAAACAAATCATACATCTAATTAGGTTGAATGTAAATGAAGAAGGCTATAGGAAAATTATGTATCTATCTATCTCTGCAATATTATATATATATATGTATGTATGTATCAGAATTTTGTATTCGAGAGGGTTGTAAATATTTGCACCATACTATTGTTTCAAGTTATATAAAAATTTCATAACGGTGTTTCAAAAATGGTTATAACAGAAGTAGGAGTCATCCATTATCACAGTTAGTTGTAAGGGAGAGGGGTCAATATTTACAGTAATTGTAATTGAAGAACAAACAAATCGTACATCTAATTAAATTGAATCTAAATGAAGAAGGCTATAGGAAACTTACGTATATATCTATCTATCTTTGCAATATTATATATATATCAAAATATTGTATCAGGAAGGGTTAAAAATATTTGTACCATACTGTTGTTTGAATTTATATATAAATATTAGTATGTTGTTTCAGAAATAGGTGCCAACCATTGTCACAGTTAGTTGTAAGGGAGAGTGATCAATATTGGGTCGTGGTTGTGTCATGGATATAGAAGGTGACAACAACTATAGGTGGAATAATACATATGTATGCAATAGTTTCTCAAGATTATTATGATATGTATAAACAATATACTTATCATCTGAAACCTATAAATGCATTTCATTTAAATGTAAATGAACAAGGCGTATGAAACACCAATTTCTATATCCAAACATGTATAGAGTAATTCATTTAAATGTAAATGGACAAGGCATATGAAACATCAATTTATATCTATGCATAAATAAAACCGATAAAGGAAGGTTTCAAACATACCGTGGAAGTTGGAGGAGGTGGATGCATTGCTTTGGAGGAGCTCATTTTCGATCAGGTGTCTCAAGCATAAACTCGAAAATTTGAAATGGTCAATAGGTAGCTTGCATTACTCAATTTTGGTCTGTATAAATAAATAGGTTGTAATAATTTGAATCGGTAGGTGCAAGTGGATAAATTTGAATTTTGGGAGGGAATTTGATCTTGCATTGAAGGAATTAATAGTAGAAATGATATGAAAGGGGTACGTAGAAAATATGGTTGGTGATTTGAAAGGATATTTAGAAATTTAATTTCATGTATAATTCTAAAGTATGGTTGATATAATTATGTGTTCTTTTTGTAAAATTGTATTGCATAGTGAGCCTGAGAGTTCATTTTTTTCATTTTTGCGGGTAAATTAAAAAAAAGACGGGTGTATAGGTTTTTGATTGAACCTATTTCTTCCTTTTTACTTTTGTCCACTCTTGCTCCAATTGTGGAGGAGAATAGTCAGAAGATCTTATTTCAGGATGTGAAGCCAATGGAGATGCTCATGGGTTTTGGGTAATCTTGATGTTTGAAGATTTGACTATCAAAGCAACAACAATTTCCCCGAATGAGCTTGACATCTAAGAACAAATTGGCAGATTTGGGGAGCTATCAGGCAAAAATAACAGTTCCCCCAAGAAGAGTTAGAACTGCCTCATGATCCTACAGTAACATAGTGTTTTAGTTCTACCCCAATCCACTAGGCAGGCCTTCCTCTAAAATATCGCTTTTGGGTGCATACCTTCTGACATTGGGGCGTAGAGTGGTCAATTGAGAAGCACTTTTTGCATCGAAAGGCTATTCTTTCATAATCTATAGGCTGCATCCAACAACGCTCACCAACCTTCATTACAATCTTTGCTGGAAGACTTTTGGACATGTCCATTTTCACACATATACGTGTGCAGGTGGAGCTTTGGTATTTCAGTGTTTCTTCTGAACTACAATGGAACTTTCTTAACCCATTACCAATCGCTTGCAAGAAATGAAATTCCTAGAATTGATATGGAAGATAAGGCAATCACACCCAAAAAAAGGCTGTGGAAATTTTTTCAGTTCGTGGATCAAATGATGAGTACCAAGGTTTCATGCACAAAAAATCGCCTTGAAATACCCACGAACCATTTTTCAGCACCCATTCTTTGTCAACAATGGATTCAAATTCAATGATAAAAAACCCTCTAGCGTAGGGGAACAAACAAATTTCATCCTCCATAAAATTCTTCCAATTTTCAAAAATCCAGGAATGCAAATCGTGCAATTTTGGCCATACCTTTATGAATATGCAAATCAAAGCATTTGTTTGCAAAAAATCTTCCCTATCTTTGACTAGTCCATCCATTCAAATCTCAGGAGTTGTAGTCGCCTGAGAAACCCTAATCGTAGATCCATTGTGCCCAAAAGTAGTGCTCCCATCAGAGGCTTTTGGTGATGCCAAATGGGGTGTCTCCTTCCGCCCTAACATCACATCTCCAACCATCTGGCATAGGTCTCAATGGGAGATCTTTGAGCAAGGACAATGGTGATTCGCATTGTTCTCCCTAGCCCCACCCCACACAACATTTGAAAATTTAAGCTCATCATTGAAAGGAGGAGGGCCTTTGTCGTTGATGGCTTTCACCACTGGCCTGTTTTCATCCGAACAACCCCCATGTGAAGCAGAGGAACCCACGGTGTCACGGGTAAGGAGCGAAGGTGCAATGACAGGAGCAGAGCGAGGCATGGAAATTTTCCCTTTCCATGATCCTATATTATTAAGCCCTATTATAGAAAAAATGAAGGTTATGATTTAAAGGTCTCTTTATTTATTTATCAATTTTTTCTTTGGAACATTGAATTAAAGTATTCAATCATGGAAAAACAAGCATATGCATTGATCACGACCATAAATAATTTTAAGCCATATCTAATTGGTGTTAACATAGTTGCATGTACATACCTCATTCAACAAAAAACATACATCTTCACTGAGCAAGAAGCATCTAGTAGATGATACAAATGGATCAATACAATTTAAGAGTTTGACTTGAACATTTAAATTATAAAGCTTATCAAAGGTTAAGGACTTGCTAGGTTAATGATTGCAAGTGATGAGTATTTTTATTATTATAACATGAACCCCAAATTTTTGATCTCTTGGTGAGATCATGGAACCCATGGATTTCTATTTTGTCTTGCCACATTTTTGTTGGAAGTTTGGAGATGTTGGAAGATTGAGTTGTTTGTGAGTTGCTTGTGATTTTTTGATAAAATAAGTAGCATTTGCAGGGTGTTGTACCCTTTACATAGAAGCCCAAAGGGCCAAAAAGAAGCTAGTTCAAATTAGGAATGAACTAGGAGAAGAGGATAGACCTCACACAAAAATAGTTAACAGACAGTCGTCGAACCACAAACGAGGACTAGACAACCCCATAATTTGAGGGGACTAATCTGACTCTTTTAACCCTAGGTCATGAAGATGCGACAGATCGAGGGAGTCCCTTCTTATTTCTTAGCACAACAAACTAGGAAGACTCAGAGTCCAAGTCCACCGAATGAGGCGAGAGAAGTGGATCCACAATAGCCACCAAGGCCAAATAGCCACCACACAACAGGGGAGTCGACAACACAGGGAAGGAAACAAGATCAATTGATGGACCAACAAAAATCAATGATGTTCGGGCAGACTCAGATAGAACATCATCAACAGATCGAGCCACCAGTGGCTCCACTAAAGGGAGACGAGCAAACACAGGTTCCCAAAAGGACCCAATAGGGTCATCCTCCGCTGAATAAAATTTTGAAGGAGGAGAACCCACCATGAGGTGATCCAAGAGTGCATCCTTCCACCAAGTAGCAGTGCCCTTGCGACGGGCTAGTGGGAAACCAGAGGCTAAGTTACCCACATAGAAGCATCTCCTACATCGAAAGGGGAGACCCTCATAGTCCAAGAGTTGCTTCCAAAGTTTGTCCTCCACTAATAAGACTACATCACCATGGAAAGGTTTGGAGATGTCCAAATCAACTAATATATGAGCTACCATAGTATGCCCAAGCTCCCGAGTCGTAGAGTCCACCATCAAAAAGCATCCAATGGTGTTGTCAATAGCTTCAAAACATGAATCTTCCCAAAACTAAAGAGGGAGATTTGGTAGACGAACCCAAACTAGTCTGGTGTTCAACGACTTTGTAAGGGGATTGAAAAAATGAGACCAAGGCCTGATGGATAGTGAATGAATCCCCCACATCCACCCCCTGTCCAACACACAATTTCGCTCCACGGAGGAGGCAAAGTGAGTTGTTTGTTTGTTTTCATTGATGTCACCCCCTTTTTTGAAGAGTGTGTATGGAATTGTTGGTATTGATGTCAACACATGTTGGTGTTGTCATTGATGTCCTACTTCATTGATAGTTGTAGAGGTTGTTGGTTTGACTTGTGTTTGGGGAGATTGTTGTACTTGAAAAGTTTTGCATGTTGCAGATGTTGTAGATGTGTTGTAGAGATGTTAGAATTGTGTTGTTGAAATTAGTTTGAACTTGGTTTCTAAGTGGTTTTGATAAAATTTGAATAAAAGATAGTTCAGTATGACAAAGTGGTGTTCAGCGTTTTGCTTTACATTTTTTCATGGCTGAAGATATGCTCATGTGGTTGGTACATGATGATCAGAGGTGTTATATCCAGAGTTTCAAGTTCTAGATTGTACTATAATGGAAGATGTGTTTGACAATATGTTTGTCTGGTGAAATAGGGTGTCTAGGAGAAATGAGATTGCTCCGCATTTATCTACACTGAAGTGTTTATAATGTTTGTATCTACTTTCCCTTGAAGTTTCTAGTTTTGAGTTGTTCCACAAAGTTGTTTGGTGTATTAGATGTTTGTGCCAGTATGTCTAGTTGCACAAAATGAAGGTGTTTTTGAGTTTCAGGTGGTTGTAGTAGTTGTGCAAAGTATTCAGATGATCCAAAATATTTTGATATGTTGCATGGATATTGTGGAATTTTTTTGTGTGGTTCGCGAGATGTTTCCAGACCTTGAGAGGTTTGTTTGGAGTCGCTTATTAGTGTACGTTTAGCCAACTTGGTGTGCTAGCGCTAATTGTGAAGAATAATTATTATTTGATGAAGTTTTGAGAAGCATGTTGGTGTAGATTTGGGTCCCAATTAAGTAGTGGTGTGGTTTGGATTCACTTCTTTATATTGTGGAAGTGTTTGGTGTCGACCTATTTGATATTGCACTATTGAGGTGTATACATTTGTAATACCCCTCTGTTTTGCTTCTTGTTCAAGTTGCTTTATGCTATGTTTGGTTGTAGTTACTTTGATACCGGATACATTTTGTTATGATGTGTTGATCGCTACTATTGATCGACAACTATTATTGTGGGATGTAGTTATCTGATTATTGTTTCACATGCATTATGGATTAATGATGTTGTAGAATTAGCATGAGATGTTATTATGAGATTACTGGATTATGATGGAGTGTCAATTTTGATGAGTGTATGAGTGAAGAGGATGGGTTCGCATCACTCGCTTGCGAGCGCCCTGCGAATCCGTGATTCCTTCTTCACGGTATGTATTATATGTTGGATATATTGTATGATGTTGTTTACTTAGTTGCAGGATTGCAGGTACATGACATCGACTCCACCTGGTTTCACAGGTTTGAGCATGTCGATCCAACGGTTAAGTTGAACGGGAGATAGTAGCTAGGTAACATGTGTCAAGTCTACACCCTAGCCTTATTGTGTCGTTAGTTGTGTGTGTCGAGTCATTGTCTGTCTTGCTTTAATGTTATTTATTTCTGAAGGATTCTTGATTTGGAAATAGATATTTAGAATAATTGCATTTAAATCATGTTGATGGTTATTTAATTTAAATAATGCAATGTGGATAAAAATTTATATTTAAATTAATTAATTATATTTAATTTATTTAGTTAATTAAATTTAATCCAAGGGGGTTGAATTTAGTTATTAAATAATTAAATTAATTAATTAAACGTGATGCAAAAGAATGAAAGGAAATAAAAGAATTAGAATTAATTTTGGAATTTAATTCCAACGTGTGGGAATTAAATTAGAAATTGTAATTAAATGTTTATTTGGGAAATTGGTTGCAACTTTGGAAATTAATTTATTATTTGAAATTGCATTTTAAATTGAAAGTGGGTTTTCAAAAAGTGAAATTGAAATTGAAATTGAAATTTGAATTTGAATTTGAAATATCTAATTTGCATGCAATGTGAATTAGGGTTGTAAAAATTGAAATTGAAATTGAAATATCTAATTTGCATGTAATGTGAATTAGATATTTTTTATTTATAAGAATATATGTTTTAATTTTAGGGCAGCAGAAAGGGATTTAGGAAAAAATACATTTTTACAGCAGGAAATTTTTTTTGGAAAATTTGCACAAGGGTTTGAAGAAAGTTTTGATTGTAGAATTGATTGAAGGAAAGATTGTTTGCATTTATTTGGTTTTGGATTGGATTCATTGGATGATTGAAGAAAATTCAGGAAATCTTTGGAAGAGGCTTGCATCAGAAATTCATCTCTTCCTGTAGCTTCTTGTACCAGGGTTTCCTCTTTGTATTTTATTGCTCTTGATTGTTTTTCTTAAAATAATAGTGATTAAGGATTTGTTTGTTAAATTTGTTTTAGAAAACAAATTTGATATTAGAAGAAAAGAATTAAATAAATTTACAACCTTTGCTTGTGAAAATTCTTGAGTGAAAATTGTGAAAATCTTAGTTGAATTTAAATTATTTGGAAAAATCGATTTTGTTGTTATTGAAATCAAACATAGAGATTGAACAATGCATTTAGAAAATGAAACCTTCTGTTTATTATTAAAAATCGGATTTTAAAATCTGCAGTATAGTTATATTTTTCATGGTAAAATGGTCTGGTTGCGTCGCCTATAACTTCACTTTCACAAACTAGGTTGTCAGGAAATTTAAAGGGTTTTTGCATTTTGAAATTTTCTTATCCCTGTCAAAAAATCACAAATACCTAGATTATAGTTTTTGAGTTATGCTTGAAACATGAGACTACTGTTAAGTTATTTTCCCATGGCTGCTCTGAAAATAAAATAATAATAAATTGATATTTATAAATATTAATATTTTATGTATTGTTATTATAATATCAAAATATTATTTAATAATATTTTATATTATAATTTATAATATTAAAGTATTATATTTATTTATATTATTTTAAATAAAATTTGTATATTAGATTAGTGAAATTAAAATTATAAACTTATGGGGAAATTATTGTTTATTTTAAAATGGCATGTTAAAGTATAATTGAAGGAGTTAAATATTTGATTTAAGGAATGCATAATTTAAAATTTAATTGTGAGAAACAATATGTTATTATATTAAAGTGACTGAATGTTTTAAATAGAAAATTGAATGAGACGTAAGATTTGGTTAGGAAATGGAAAGAGTTTACTTGCATGGATTTGTGTCGATTTAAAAGTAAATTAAGAAGTTGTTTTATTGATGAGGCAATCAATTATTTTATTTATTAATTTCTATTTAGATTAATTGAATCATTGTGATTGGATTATGAAAGAGATATGGATTTAGTATATCCAAAAGTAGTATCTTCCTCATGATTATCTTAAAGGATTTAATTCTCTGTATTCAGTAAAGGGAAGTAAGTTTAATTGTTTTAGATTTCCAATAATGAAAGGGGAAATAGGGGTTATGATTATTTTAGATGATCTAGTTATCGTGTCTTTGACTTTGTCAACACTACCTATTGAATGAGTATGGATTTAGAAAATCCAAATATTAGATTTGATTGATGACTTGAATGTTTTTCTTGCTATGTCGTCAAGTTGCATTGTTGGTTTTGGGATTTAGTGTTAGTCTTAAATTATAAGTCTTCCAGAAGAACTTAGAGGATAAGGGTTGTTGAATCTTTATGCCATCTAATTGTTTTCCCTTGGGTAGTGCATGACGTCTTTTCAGTTTTACCCAGTTTTCATGAACGAAGATGTTTGCACCTCCTTGGTTTAGGGGCAGATTATGGGATCCGTGTCTCCTTGTATGGCGTGACCTTGTTATGTGGTTTCATCTTGTTGCCTCCTATGAAAGGAGTGGACTATGTGTTGTTGCCTCCAAGATGTTTGGAGTGAGATATTTTGTACCTCTTGTGAAAGGAGTGGACTATGTGATTGTTGTCTCCAAGATGTTTGGAGTGAGTTTCTATTATTTGTATCCTCTGTGTGTTGGAGTGGATTTTGATGCCTAGTTGGTATGCACTTGTGGTTCCCTTGGTGATTGGTTGTGAGTGCATTGTCCATTAGAAGAGTGACTTTTGATAGGGGCCAGAGCCCAAAGTGGTAAACCGGGTAACCTTCAGAAGTGAGTTAATCAAGTGATAATTAAATTAATGTACTTAGATGATTAGGATGCAGTTCACACTAATCAAGATAATTTAACCCTCACTCATAGACATAAGGGCTCATTTAGACTTAGGATGAGTGAGAAGGTCTGGAATGGCAAGATCAACTATCTTGTCCTTGCAAGAGGTAGTTGATTCCGTATGAGTGAGTATGAGTGCCGGGATTCGGTTGAGGCTACCAGGATTACTTGTGCCGGAGCCTATGAAGAATGCCCAGAGGAGATCTCATGACAAACCTTACGATGACACTCTATCTAGGACAACTGTTGTTAATTGTTTTATATGTATGGTTCTGTGAATATACTTGATCTACTTTATGTCTGGAAGCAATGTGACCTATTTCAGTGATGTTGGAGTTGTACTTATATTGTACTTGATTTGTACTTGTATTGTATTTAATTTGTACTTGTATTGTACTTGAGTTGTACTTGATTCGTACTTGTATGGTGAATGAGTTGTACTTGTTAATTCATTTGGTTGGTTATAACAGTACGAGTCAGTTTGAGTCTGCCTTTGGTTAGAGGTAGTAGAATCTTTGTCCATGTTACTTTGTTACTATCTCTTAGCATGGGGGGTGGGCCTTCGGGTACCACATTGGTTGGGTGGAACATGCACCAAAACCGTTGGGTCCCCATCTATCTGCAGTACTTGGTGGCGAGACATCCTGATGGACAGCTCGCGGTTATTGTTGTAATTTCTTTCATTGTAATATTTCAGTTTGTATATGATACTTTATCCCTCTTTTGTAAGAGGTGGAGTTATGTAATTGTAATACATTTGTACAAGTGTCTCATTCTGGGAATGAGTGATGTAACTATTGGATTAAGATAATGTTTATGAGATTGTATCTTGGTTGATTATCTTATTATGTTATGTGGTATTCTTATGATGTATGATGTTTATTTCATACAGTTCATACTGCTATGGTTATATGTAATATGTATGTGTGGGTTAAAGTAATCCTAACCTTGTAGCCTTAGAAGTTGTTGTTAATTAGTAAGTGAATGTGTATGTTAAATGCACTTTATTAAAAAAAAATGGTTTGCTTATAATGTTAATTGCAACTTCCTTTAAGGTTACTTGGCGGGGCATTACAACATTTTCTTAAGGCTAACCTAATTGAGATTGTTTTAGGTTGAGGATGGTATAAATTCAAGGAGAATTATCGTGTGGATTCAGAGCAGAGTGTGTGATGTGAAAGATGTGAAAGTGATCAAGTGTAGTGATCTGAGTGCAAGCCTTAATGCTTATGACTTGGTAATGTAGTGAGCAAAAGGTGCCTACATTTCAATCTATTTGATGAATTGTTTGTGCTTCAGTGGAACTATACCTTTAGCATATGAGAGATGAATTTTTATCAACTCAAATTGGCAATGAGCCACCCCTTCTTCTATTCTTCTTTCTTTTGGACAGTGAGTCTGTCTTTATCTTTTTGGGTAGTGAGCCCTTGTAAATGAACCTTATTGTATTCGGTGTTGCAATTCATATATTAGTGAGCTAATCCTCATCGTGGTTTTTCCCTTCTTGAATTTTCTATGTAAATCTGGTGTTCTTATTTGTTTGATGTGTTTACATTAGTGCTTTACATGTTTACATTTTGTTAATGCATGTTAAGGCTTTAATGGTGGATATGAGTTTAAGGGCTAATGTAGATCTAAATGTTAATGAGAGTTGAACTAATGTTTTGAAGTATACAATTGATTCACCCCTCCTCTCGGTTGTCATGTGCATCTAACAATTTTCCCTAATTGGCATGCATGCATCTTCTAGCATCCATGCCATTGCCCATTGATTTTTTATGTTTTGGCCACTTTGAACTCTTTTTCATTCCACATTTTTTTGTTTGGTTCCTTTGTGCTTTCATATTTTTTCTAGGCTATATTTTCATAATGCCTTGTATCCTCTCATGGCCCATGTCATTTTTTGTTTTTTAGTGTCATTAATGAATTTGCATGATCTTAATGGACTCTTGAGATCCTTGGTATTTTTTTCTTTGCATTTGCTTTAAATATGCGAGGTTTCATGTTTGGCATTCAATTTCTATTTATATGCATGTCTCTTTGCCAAAATCTTATTTGTATTCTACACTTAGTTTTACCTCTTAATTATATCTCCCATATGTGTGGCTTCTTATCCACAAATTGAGGATACATATTTAAGTCGCCCAAGCCTAATACAAATTGAGAATGCATAAGGAATACAATACGATTTTAAAATTTCAAGATTGTTAAAATGGATCAAATTGTCTAATGCAACACTCCAATAGTCACTTGTGTTTCCATGGTACTTGTGCTGATTACACATGGAAGATACTGACCCTATTGATGAGTATACTATGAGAGTAATCTAAAGTTGGAGAAATCAAATGGAGGCGTGGCTAATCTAAACACCTAATTTTATAATCATGAAAGCTAGTGTAGTGTTTGATACACAATCCATCTGAGTACCATGTCCAAGAGACAAATTATATAATTTTAAAAAATTATCTCGATAATTTAATGTTTGATATCTTTCTAAATCTCTGACAACGAAATTAAAATTGAAGGATTGAAGAAACACATACATTGAAAAAACAAAAAATATAATGAAAACCTTAACTTTAAAAGACAAATCATGTGAAAAGATGCCATTTTGTTTAAAATAAAATAAAATTTAACAATAGCACAACATTTTGAAGAAAGAAAAAGACAAAAGTGATGTTAGAAAAAGGGAGGCGCCCGTGACATCTTCAAAAATGATAAAAGTATAAAAGGGAGGCGTAGGATTTGAAGGGCACCTTAATTTAAAAGTGGGAATGTGGATTAGGCGCGTAGGTACCAAGTCACATGTGAATGAGATAAAGTCTCTTTCACTCACATGTTAAACGGGTGAAGGCACCAAGGATTAGGTAGGTATGTTAGACTTTAAATGCATTTAAATAATTTAAGGAAGGTACAACTCCATGTGAGCGTTAAGACAAGGCAGATTTATGAAATCTTATGGAATCTCTTTTACAATGATATAGCATGTAGGATCATCATAAGCATTTTGAAGGAAGGCAATTTGAATGAGCTATTTGAGGAGACAGGATCCTACAAAACGATAAGTTTTTTGGTCAAGATACATAATAGAAGAGATGACATCGAAAGGAACCTGAAAATGTGTTAATGTTGTGTTCTTTGGTCCCTTAGACCGCTTGGTCTCGTGAATATCATTAAAATTCCTTCATTTATTCATTCAAGTGAACATTAAAAGTTTTTTATTCTATTATATTCTTGCATGCCACAATCTCGTCTTTATTATCCTTTCATTCGAAAGTGAAAAGTCTGATAGGTTAGTACTCAAGAATAATTAACACCGGCAACGACCCCTTTAATTGCATTGATTACACAAGATGTATTAAAAGTATATCACCATTACTAATGATATAACAATATACGTGAGTACAAATCCTAATGTTGCAAAGGAAGTAATGGTGCAAATCTGTGCTACAAAGGAGAAAATTTATGTCTATGTACATAGTGGCTTTGTTTAGTTGAGTAGTATGAGTTTCCTTGATCAAGGGCATAAATTTCTTATTTGAAGAGCCCATCAACCTTATATGAGGACATAGAGCCAAGCATTCGTGCATAAGAAGGATAAGAATTAACGTTTTGTATCAAGATTGGGAGAGATTAGTTGTGCTTGGGATTCACATTTCCCCGAGTGATTTTGACGGATGATAGTGATTATGTTCGCAAAAATTGCCACACCCAAAAATTCCAAAGTTAATGTTTCGACAATTATATTCCAAAATCAAGTGTGGCTAGAGATTGTGTTAAAGAATCAAATGGACATGAAAATTTTAATATTAAGTATGAAGATTCATTGGAAAAATCAGAAGAAAATAGAGTCATTTCATATTTTGAAGATATCTAGAACCTCAAAAAAGTAGTATAGGACTAGAGTTTGATTGTTTTAATTCAAATTAAAAACAACTTAGTCATAATCCATTAGTCTAAGTTCATCTACATCAATCTTATGGTTGATGTAAATGAGCTTTGGAGTAGTGGGTTGTGATTACATTGTTTTAAATTTAAAATAAAAAAATAAAATTCTTAAGAGTTTTTATCTCTACAAGTTGTAAGGTTCTATATGTAATTAGAATATGAAATGGTTTTACATTTTTAATTTTTTTCTATTAAATCTTCACACTCAATAACATAATCTTCACATCTATTTGATGCTTTTATAGGATCTCTAGCTCCATTCAATTTTGGAAAAAAAATCATTGAAACTGTTATTTTTGGAATCTTCAAGACATAGCAGTTTCTTCGAACCCAACCAATGTCATCCAAGGACAAGGAAAGCGTAGAAAGTCATGGAAGTTGTATTTACGAATGGTTATCATGCTCTCTACAATGGTATTTGACTAGAGCCAAATGTTAAAGAAAATGTGGCAACACTGCATTTAGAAAGAAAGCAAACCCTTTTAGGTTTAAATTTTTTGATAATACATAGTAGGATAAAGATAGTTAATTTTTAGTGTTAATGTGTTTAATTTAGTAGGTGTGTATGTATATAATTAAATGAAATAAGTGTTTTAGAATGTGTGAAGTCTAAATAATATTGGAGTATCAAAAATTCAATTGTCGAGATAAATAATTTTAAATATTCCAGTGTAGCATGGGTTAGATGTCAAAAAGACCTATTTTAGACACTTTTATGATAAAGCATATTTTAGGCATCAAATTTGATGATGTGGATTTAAAATATTAGGTTTAAACAATAAACTTGTTAAGTAAGCTACTATGAAAATTTGAGAGTAATTTGACATCACCACATATGATTTTGAGATATGCAAAGTTAGGGTGCTCAATTACTAAGTTTTTTTGCTCTAAATTGAAATTTGTAAATAATTTATATAGCTAGTTAGATTTTGATTAAAAATGAGATCCTATTTAATAAATATATAAAAACATTAACTTATAAGATCATCCTTGGAATTATATATATATATATAAAAAGAGAGATTGATTTTGTAAGAATTTTAAATTTCTCTTACTCAAAAAAAATACTTGAAACTCTTTGTTAATATAAATGATAATTATGAAATAGACATCATAATAAATTAAAAGAAAATACTACTGAACCGTATAGAACTTTAAATTTATAAATTTATAAAAAACAAAACAATAGATGCTAAGGGAGTCTAAGGAGAGGAGAGCAATGACCTAAAATATAAAGCTATTTTCCTCAATGTATTGTATGCCTTATTATTAAATATTTTTTATAGTTTTGAGATAATATATTTAGTCAAATGCACGTAATATTAAATTGAACACCATTTGTTTCACGTTTTATTTTGGATCCATTAACATTTAAATATCTTTTGTGTGTATTTAATTATAAATTAAAAAATATATAAGAACATTTTTGGATGCTTGTGACTCGCTGTTTTAGTTTTTGTGGTGTTTGATGGTTATATTTGAGGTAATATAAAAATATTATTATTGTGAATAGTGTTTTTAATTGATATTGAGACTTTGTAGTATCTTGATATATATAGTTTAGACAACATAAATATATTGTTAAAAATATTTTATGTTATTTTATGAAAAGTGTTTTTAATCATTTTTTATTTTTTGGTGTATATAGTTTAAAATAGGTGTTTTAATCTTTGTATATAAAAACATTACTATTGTGAATGGTTTTTTTTTTTTTTTATATTAAGTCTTTATAATGGTAGCATGTGTATTAAATGATGGCATGATGAATTAGATGATGATTGGATGAAACCAGGACCTAAGTGACTAGGTGATAACATGATTAGATGGACGATAAGAAAACCTAAAAGATGAATGAACAAATTAGATGATAGTTAGATGAAATAAACATTAAATGAAGATAACATATTTTAGATGCCTACATATTTTTGATATATATAATTGATACAACATAAAAACACCATTAAAAATATTTCATATTATTCTATGAAATATGTTCTTATAAGATTTTTAACTCTTTTTTTTTTTTTTTGGATCTCTTGATGTACACAACTTAGACAATATAAAAATTCCATTTGAATAATATTTTCCTTTTAACTTTAAACCCACGTGATGTCTTAATGTCCACACTTTAACCAACATAAAGACACCATAAAAAACATAAGTTAGGTAGTCTTAGTAGTCTTATATAGAGAGAGCTTGGGAGCTGAGTAGAGCACTGTATAGACAACAATTATGGAAAGGTTTTCCCCTTGTTTGTGCTTTATGATGCTTATTTTTCTTGCCAAGGCACCTGCAACACAATCCTGGGGGAGCGCAGGCCACCATATAACCTGCAAGATAGCTCAGGTACTCAATCACTCATACATGAATAGTGAACAGATAAATATATTTCAAGATGTTTGTGCATCACCATTGTTCAAATGCAGCCACTTCTAAGTGAAGCAGCTGCAAATGCAGTGGAACAACTGCTCCCAAGCTCAGCTGAAGGAGATCTTGCTTCGATCTGCTCATGGGCTGATACAGTTCGTTCTATATATCCTTGGTCTGCTTCTTTACACTTTGCCAATCCTCCTGTTGGTGTCTGTAACTTCGACTACTCTCGTAAGTGATTTTTTCCAATCTTATGCTCTTATCTTATATGCATAAGTAGTGTCTACATTAACTGGACTTTCCTTGTGAATTGCTTTTAATGCCTGAAATCAGGGGACTGCCATAACGACAATGGAGAAAAAGATATGTGTGCTGCAGGAGCTATCAACAATTACACAGCTCAGTTAGCAACTTATAGAGACTCCTCAACGGCAGTGACATGTAAATATTAGAATAATTTTGATGTTCTGATTAAAGTCATCCTTCTCCACTTTTTTAATTCAAAGTTTTCTTTTGGGGGATTTTGATTTGCTTTTTGAGAACTGGGAGGATGTTTAATGAAGTGGAATAATTTGGGCAGATAATCTGACAGAAAGTCTGATGTTCCTTTCCCACTTCATCGGAGACATTCACCAGCCTCTGCATTTGGGATTTCTTGAAGATCTAGGAGGAAATAGAATACCAGTACAGTGGTACACGCGAGAAACAAATCTGCATAAAGTATATTCACATGCCTATTCATTCTTTTTTATCCGTTCTCAAGTTTGAGAATTATTGGAAGTGATTGTTTTATTCTTTTCTTTTGCCAACAGGTGTGGGATTCGGAAATCATTAATGAAACGTTGATAGAATTTTACGGTGGAGAGGTTTCAGCTATGATAGAAGAGCTTCAGAGAAACATAACGGCATGTAACTTATACTAGTAGTTTCTATTCCCTGTTCATATTTAATGTTGTTTTGATTTCAAGATTAAAGTAGGAGGAGGATGGGCAGCTGCAGGCATTAGAAAAAGCAGGCTTGTCAGGTCTGAAAACTAAGTTTTGTGCATCTTATTTTGGAGGAAACAGGGGGGATGGTCAAATGAGGTTCCCACATGGGAGAGTTGCCCCGAGGACTCCCTGCCTTGCCCTAACAGGTAACAAGATCATTTTCTTTAATTGTATTGTAAGAAGCCGTTTGACTCATGCAAGGCTCATTGGTGAGCCAGCAGCCTGATGAGAATTTGTGATCTGTAATATCTAAGTACATTTTAGTTATGGTCAAAGTATAGTTGTTTACATGGATACCCAGGTTCTGGTAAACAATCAGAATGCTCTTAAAAAAAATAGATGAATTTTAACTTCTATGAGGTTAAAGATAATCTATGGAAAAATAGATTCTATATCTTTAGTTTTTAGATTTGTAAAAGATTATTAAGAAGTTTGATGATGAACTTTTTAATTTTCCTAATCTTATCTTCTTCAAACAAATCCTTTCAATATAATACATATTTGCACGAATACTTCATTCTTTCTCTCATTCAAAACTTCTTTGTGCATACTATTCTTTAGACCATTAAGCCTTTAATTATATTAAATTTTCTTCCTTGATCATGAAATTCATTGTGGTATGATTACTATCAGCTATGCATCGGAGAGTATTAGGTTGGCTTGCGATTGGGCATATAAAAACGTTACTGCAGGCACTGTTTTGGGAGGTAATCAGATGGCTTTTCCAGGTGAAGTTTTTCTAATTGTTTTTTTATTAAATTGTAACAAGAAGATTTTGTAATTTGGCAGAAGAGTATTTCCTCAGTCGGCTGCCAATTGTAGAAAGGAGACTTGCGCAAGGGGGTGTAAGACTGGCTGCAACACTCAATCGGATTTTTTCTTCTGGGATCCATTTTTCTATGTAATTACAATGGCTACCTTACTTCCCACGTTAAGGAAAAGCAGCTTTATACATCATATGATTAGTGTTGTAGTTTTGATTTTTTTTATAATGTTCACAACTTAGTTGCAATGGCTACTATTTATCTATAATTTGTTCTTATGGTTTATTTAGTTTACAAAATCTTCATTATTATGAGGTTTATTGATATAGTTGAAAAATAATATTTTTCATTAATATTTTAATTGAAAGAACTAGTTGTTTTTGTTGATGTTCTTGTAGTGGATTTAATATAAATATGTTTATTATCTAGATATAAAATAATATGTTTTCAACTCAAAATATAACTTTGATTTTTTTAGTTTGTTAAAAACATGTTTATTCTAAATAATATTATAATAAGATATAGACAAGTTTTTGTGGAGTATGTGAGATGTATTGAAACAAAATATTAATTGGTCAAAAGAAAATATGGTTTTTATGAAAAAATGTCTATAAATTTGTTAGTGTGAAATTACTATTTACACTATACTTAAGCTCGCTTAGGTCAATATGAGGTTAGACAACTTCTTGTCTAACTGAATGTGCAACCATTGAGACCTCTAGAGGTTACCAAGTTATTTGGTAAACCTTATGAGCTACCTCTTTGAGGTTGGAAGCATTTCCATCTCACCTCAAAGGTCACTCAACACTTGGCACACAAGGTTGATGACTTGGTCATGGAGGTTATTGGTTTGCACACTCCAAGTGTTCCACCTATAGGACACTTGTCTACTCCTTTGTGCCACCTTATGGGACACTTGTCAATTCACCTCATAGGTGGATTGCCTCATCCTTGCCTATATAAGCAAGGTATTGTACTCATTACATTTGGGCCAGCTAATACAATATTGCATTGTTCATGTGTTTGTTTTCTATCTCCTAGATCTTCCTAAATCTAATAAAGTTTAACACTACTTGGACCCTTGTTGTCTATTTTTCCATTAGCAATCCTACCATCTTATATTATAATAATTAGCTTTTAATCTCCTTATTATCTTGTTTTGATGTTTTTTATATACATTTGATTGAATTAGCTTACTATTGTGAGCTACCCATTACATAATTCTAGTTATTTTGTGTTAATTTTTTGGATTCAAATTATTTCTTACCAGTTGTAAGCATGAGTGATTTAACATTTGTCTGCTCAAATTATAATTGTATTGGTACTTTTGGATTTAGATTTTTTTTTTTTGTTGATTAAACTTCCTATGTATTGTTTATGTATGTGTTCTACTGAACATGATAGATTTGATTTTGTGCATTAAATATATAATGACTCAATTTCCATGGAATATTCAAATTAGATGTGTTAATAATGTTTGAATGAACTTATGATTACATGATTCATTTGATACTCAAGACTTTGACTATAATTTTTTCTTCAATTATATAATTAACTACTTCAATAGCTTCATAAATGGCTATTTGAATGGTTATGTTAGCATATTAGACACTATAATAATTGAAGAATGGATTGGAAAACAATAGATAAATATTGATCACCCAAAAGATGGTTTGTATTGTTACATTGTTTGAAAAATCATTTTAAATCTATATTTAATATTTAAATATGTTTGTTACATTATACATACATTATTTTGGAGCAAAATAAATGATGTTTAAAATAACTTGTAATAGCACAATTCATCTATTGTACATTTGAGAAATAGACTAATAAATCAATGTGAAATCTAGTAGAATATATATAAAATCAAAATCAAATATTGATTTGATCAAAAAATTCTTTAGATTTATAAGAGTTATTATTTTTTTTCAAATGTCCAAGATTTTAAATTTTACAAAAAGTTATAACTTATTTAATTGTATTTCACACTTACTCTATAATAAATACTAAATATATGCCATACAACCATGAATATTAACTTACATATTAATTTTATTTTTAAAAAAACTCACAATAAAAATATTTATTAATAAAATCAGCTCAAGGTGTATCATAAGTATATTTGCAAAATAAAAAAAGAAGGTTATTTTTTATTAAGGTAAGTAAGGATTCTGAAAGGGCCTAGACCCTTGTACCAAAGAAATAAATAGAAAAAAAGAAGCGAGAAACAAGGGTATCAACCAGGTATACAAAGGTCACCAAAAGGATAAATGGAACATGCCCAAACTGGCCATAAAAAACAAATAAATAGTGCAAACAAGAGAAAGATGAACAACTACAACCAATTTTCCAAATAAGAAAATAGACAAAAAGAGAGAGTAAGGACCACCAACGTCCCACTTATGAAAACCTAGGTCAGGAGGGAGTTGACCTTTAACCCACAACACACATATGATTTAGGAAGAGGAAGAAGAAAGAAATTTCCTCTATCTACTAACAACAGTCTAAGAAATATTATCATCGAAATGCTCATTAAAAGGGAAGGCATGAGGAGAAACACCCCATAGAGGACTCGTTAACACATGAAGAGGGAGCATCCAAATGTGTGGGACAATATGAATCAAGGGGGATTCCTCTACCAAGAGTCCATCAACATGATAAAAACAAAGATGAGGGTCTAAAGCCAAGGGCAAGTCAATTTACAAAGAGGGGGCAAGAGGTTCCACCATAGAGTACAAGGGTGTTGGAGTTGCACCAAAGTAAAGAGACGTGCCATAATCCTAGAATTCATTTGATGAATAATCAGGAGCATAAGTAGTTAAGTGATCATCATTAGAATCCTTCCACCATGTAGTAGAGCCCTTGCAATGCGATAGAGGAAAATCCATAACCAAGTGACCAATGGAGAAGAATTGATGACATCTAAAGAGAATGCCCTCATAATCAAGATATTGAGTCCAAGGCCTATCTCCAACCACATAAACCACATATCTATGAAGGGGTTTGTAGATGTCAATATTCATAGGAATGCACACAAATGTACAGTGCCCCATGATTGAAGTAGAATCGTCAACTTTTCAAAAAGTGACCAATAGAGTCACCAATGGCTTCATAACATGAAGGATCCCAAAATTTTAGAGGGAGATTCAAAATTATAACCCACACCAGACATACATTTAGTGGCTTAGTAAGAGGTTTAAAATCCGCAAGAAGGAGCTAAACAAGCATGAAAAAGGCTAAGGACCCTTTTTTTGAAGTTACATTTAGCCCTCACTTTAGTGAGAGGATGAACTTGCTTCAAACTCACACTAAAGTAGACAAACACACATCAAGGGAGGGTTCCAATGTACTCATGCTAGCAAGATGAGACAACAACGACAAAGAGGGATGATCAAGCCCCCAGGATCAAGATCTCATGACAAACCAGGATAAGTAAAAAGGAACACACATGAGAATGATATAAAGAACAACAAGGCCAAGCATACAATGCCAAAGACAAGAAAGAGAAATGAAGAAGAAAGTTGGAATGAGCTTCAACCATTTTTCCAACACGATGTGGATCAAATCTAGGTTGTTTGTCCAATAAAAATGCATACTCACTCTAAGGCGATGGAAATCATGGTTGTCTGCTAGGTGAAAAGTCCTAAAAGGCTGAGAAACATACACTCATGGATGGTATGTAGTCACACACATGCGAGTGGCTATGGGGAAAGTCATGTCACTGGTTGGGCTTCCCTCTCAAACCATACCAAAGTTATACCTCCTAATAACTTTAATAAAGAGCCACACAAAAAGAAGTGATTTGGTTTTCGAGCTTCATGAGACAAGATAAACTTTGTATGCTTGGATCCTATGAACAAACATGATGGTTCACATGCAAGATGTGTTATGCAAGGTTGCCATAGATGCAACATAGGAAATATAAAATTTTGAAAGGAGTCTTGCTTAGTTCATGCAAGGTCTTTAACTTAGGGAACATTGTGTCTAATGTATCCAAGAGAGGACCAATCAAAGAATAGAAAATTCACAACTTAGGGGATGCACTGTGTCACAGACCACTAAGAGGAATGCAATATGCTAAGAGAGATCACAATAATGAAGGACATTACACCTAATGTCATCCACAAAGTGAAAAACACATCGTATGAAGCAAGATGGATGCACTAAGAACCATGGAAAGGAAAAATGCAAAAGAAATAATGCCAATGTATGCCCCCACCTTAAAGAAATTGCTAAACACCATGTTGTGAGCAATTACTTTAAAGTAGCAAATGAAAAAAGCTAACAAGAAGAAAGACATGAGAGCCAACTTGGAAATCCCTACATCCCAAGTCATATGTTTCTGAGTAAGGCTACGTCATGCGAGAGAAAATTAAGAGAAAGGGGTTGCCCCCAAAATGAAAACACAAAACACATAAGGGATTTATGGATTTGGGGTCAGTATGTTTTTTGCTGCAATGATTTGTAAGGAGTTTGAAACTCTCATCATCCCCCAAATACACATAAAAATAGATGAATGACACAAAGAGAGTGAAAACAAAAAAAAAAACCTTTTGGGTCAACATGGAAGAGACATAGGGTGTCTCGGCGCCTTATGCCATCCCCAGAAAGAAAACACAAGAAAAAGAAATATAAAGATGAAATGAAAAAGGAAAAAGAAAAGAAATCGTTTTGGGTCAACATGAAGGAGACATGGATGTCTCAATGCCTTGCATCATCCCCAGAAGGAAAACACAAGAAAAAAGAAAGATGAAGATGAAAAGGAGAAAGTGATTCATGGCATAGGGAAGAATGAAGGTACAAATAGAGAAATGTCACAAAGAGAGAAAACATAATGTTACGGGGGATCACATTACGCACATGCAATCACACAAAAGAAAAATGAAAAATAAATAATGCCACAAGACTAGTAAGGCAGATGAGAGTCAACCTATGAGTGAGCCATCTGCCTCCCAATCATGTTTTGTGTATAGCGAAGGCAGACGACTAGCCAAAGGGACAAGAGCAAGTGTCAAACTAGGAGAAGCTCCACGTTCAGAAGATTTGTCATTTAAGCTCATGGAAGATGAAAATAATGTGTTAAGTTCATTATGCACCTCTTCATCAATTTTGGCATCCTCATCATCATCATCTAAGTTGATCACAACAGGAGGTCAAAGGATAATATGCATGGAAATTTCTTTTTGCGACTGGGGAGGAAGAACATCATGTGTTGTTTTAGTCGAATTTGGATCTTGATTTTATTTTAACTCATCATGGAACTGATGAGCAAGGGCATGACATCTACATCTACGCTCCCTAGCACCTTTGTTTATTTTAGTCTTGTTTTCAAGCTGTATAGGAGCAGGTTGATCAACCATAAGTTGATTTTCTTCCCTAGGGAGAGGAATAGAAGGTGTACACATCTAAAATTGGTCATGGTTAACCAAACCTGTTAATTAATTAAATATGAATTATTTAATTAATATTCTTAAGTCATCTACATATAAATAAAATTAATTATTTATTTATATTGTTCATTTTTCCAATTCTTCTAGTTTAATTAAATAAATAAGTTTATTTAATTATTGCTATCTTCCTCTTAATTAATTAAATAGATTTCACAATTTATTTATATTAATTATCACAAGTTTAAATTTTAAATTTAAATGATATTCTTCTTTTCTCCATAGTTAAATATTTCCAATATTTAATGAAACACTTTCTTTCTAATTCTTTATTCTTTTCCACTTAATTAAATATTTCAATATTTAATTAAAAGCTTTCTTTCCTCCATAATTTATTTAATTAGAAACTTTCTTCTTCTCATATTTGATTAAGTATTTTATATATTTAATTAAAGCGCTTTTTATCATCTCTCACACATAATTAAATATTATTTATTTAAATTATGGAAACATCTTCCATCTTTCTCTCAACCTTCCAGCTTTCTTAAACTTCTCGATCTCTCACCGTTCATCTTAACAGGTTTGAATCTCAACTGTTAATCCTCGCCAACTGGATTTTTGCCTTCAAAAAACTATAAATACAACCCTCTTATGAGTTGAAGAGACACCTCGAATCTTAGATTTCATACATAGTTACTATAGTTGCATTCCAGTATTATCAACATTCTAGCATCATAGCATTTCAATTCCATAGCTTAAATCATATAGTCATGCACATGCATTTTTATTTAATCTCATTCTCCTAAGCTGCCATTTCAACAAGTTGTTGCTTACACAACTGAGAGCCAACACCTTTAATCAAATCCTTGGAGATAGAGGATGATGGGACAAATTTGAAGAAGCTATTAGAGTTTGCATTTATGCTTTCTAGTTAGATTTATTTAATATAATGTCTTATCAGTGTGTTAGTTTACTGTTTAATTAATCCACATTTTCTAACAACACATTTTTGGCACCCACTGTGGGGCATCGCCCATTTTAATCTTTTTATTGCAGGAATTTTCTAACAGGTGATGGACTAGAGTTGCACTTCGACGCATACGAGATTTTTTTCGGTGCATCCAGAGACTGTTTCGGTACATCCAGAGACTGTTTTGGCGCATCCAAAGACTGTTTCGGCACATATATAAATTGTTTCGCCACATAGACGACCTGTTCTCACGCATCCCAGATTGATCTTTTAGCTCATTCAGTAACTGTTTTGGTGCATTGGGGACCTGTCTTAGCGCATACAGGGGGTTTGTAAACAGAAATTTTGATTCTGACGCCATCCGTAGACAAAAAATTTCATTTCAATTTTTAAGAAAAATGAACCAACCCTAGGATAGAAATTTAAAATCTGGAATCTATCAATCCTAGGGTAGTCACCACACAATATTTTTGCAGTTAAAATGAACCCCATGCCTATTGTGAAGCAACATCTTCACTTAGTATAAATTATTGTCATTTGGTGCTATAAAAAGAACATTGTTTGCTTTGTCTGTGGCACTAGGTCTATGCTCTCCCCTTAACTGGGTGACCAAAATACTAGACTGCCTTTTTCATTTTCCTACAATATTTATGCTTTATTACATAAATACTCACCCTACGGGAACGACCTAAGTATCTTTGCCTGTTGTAGTGGGAAAAAGTACTCACCCTACGGGAACGACCTAAGTGGGAACAACCAAAGTCAGGTTTTCCAATCCACAATAATCAAAAGTGAATTCGATGAAAGTCTGCAATTTGATGGCAGTGTGCAAAGATAACCATCCCCAAAGTCTTTGTTCTAAAGATTGGGAGGTCTCTTGAGGGAGTTTATCTATTGCCGTGCCGAACGAAAACCTTGACTACGAACCATAGTGTAGTAAGCCAACCGTGTCAGTATCCAAACATCATTTTAATCACGGTGCAAGGGGAGGGAAGAATCTGCCCCCAAGACACTCACCATATAATCGCCATGGATTGTTTGCTCAGGGGATTCGGTATCCACTTCCGTCACCTTGAGTACGCACCTGGAAAAGACAAAAACACGGGCGCCCTCTAGGGGGTGACATGGCTGTGTGAGTCGACACGATTTTAAGCTATGGGTTGTGATTTCTATGATGACCTATTTGACAACTAAGAGTGAGTCTGCTTGGAATGCTTATTTTGTTCAAAACCTGTGAAAATCTCAAGAACATACACTATTTGTTTAGATTTTAGGATTAACAAAACAATTGTCTGCTTCTCTATGCTGTGTTTTTCACATTTAAATCAGATTAAGATCATCCAAAAATATCAAACTATCCAAATATGTCTATCTCAGAAGTCTAACGGATAATTTAGCGCATCCCTGGTCTGTTTCGGCGCATTGTTGCTATGTTTCGGCGCATATGTGCTCTGTTTCGACGCATTTGTGCTCTATTTCAGTGCATCGTTGCTCTGTTTTGACGCATAGCTAGTCTATTTCGGTGCATTGCTACTCTATTTCAGTGCATCTGTGCTCTGTTTCGGTGCGTCGCTATTCTCTTTCGGCGCATACATGCTTTGTTTCGACGCATCTATGTTCTGTTATGGCGCATAGGTAGTCTGTTTTGGTGCATGTGTTTTCCGAACCTAGGTAACTTTCTGACAGTCAAAAATCAGTCATCTCAGTCTAGTCTTTTCCATGCTCAGAGTTTGGAAGTCTGCAACTTTTGCCAAGAAGTCTCTAGAAAGAACAATTAGAAAGCCAAAGAAATCTCTCAGTTATAAGAAGTTATTGAAGAAGAGGAAATTTCTATACCAAAGTCGAAAAGTCTTGCTTGAACATAGGACCTTTATTCATCGATATCACGACTATATTAGAGGTTTCACTGATGATTATGTTGTAGAACCTTTATACTCACGAGCCTTCTTTCAAAGAATAGCCCTTTCTCAAAGGCACAACCACAATCAGCGTATTCGTTCTTCTTATATTCCCCAACCTGCAATTACGTACGCTACTCGTCCCAATCAAATTCTGCAATAGAGAACGCAAGCACATTAGGCATTCATCAAATCCAGCTTTTTACAAAGCTACGATCAAACCTCACAAAGTGCAAAATCGTCTTTATTTTTTATCTTTGGTTTAATTCCTGCAAACAGGATTTTCATCCTTTCAATAAGGGAATCATGAGCTAAAGATTAAAAATATTTTAAGTCATAGAATCTTCCTTCTCTCCTGACTTTCATATCAATCAACATTGTACTATTTCAATCTTTTGATCAAGAATAGTAGAATTGGAGTAAAGCTTATGCCTGTTGTCACGAGATCTCGAAAACACATAGAAAAAGATGAAAGTACAGTAAGCAAAATGGGTGATAACAGTGAGAGGGAGGAGAACCCCTTTAATAATTCAAATACTGAAGAGATAACAGAAGAAAAGCTCCAAGAAGCAGAGCAAGATCCCCTATTCCATACTCTTATGGAAAGGATTTTAGAACGAAACAAGGAAAGATATTTCCTTTCATTAGCTAATCAAGGAGCTAAGTTACCTGTTGATTTTGACACATAAGGGATTAAAGAAAATCCTGAAACTCCTCCTAATGATTTTAGTGCCCTTACTCAATAGATCAAAGAATTACAAGGGCAATAAAAGAAATGCAAGAGGGTACCACAAAGAAGTAAGTTTTGGATGACATATGTCCTTATCCTTTTGATAGGAGTCTTCAAATGATCCCCTTTCCAAAACATTGTGAAATCCCTAAATTTGATAGGTATAATGGGAAAACTGACCCCATTGAACATGTGAGGGATTTCCGAAATATGAGCTTAGAATTGGCTCATGACGATACCTACTTAATGCGATTGTTTCCACGAACTCTGGGTGGACAATCCATGGAGTGGCTTTCAAAGATCACTCCCCCCATTAAAACCTTGGAGGATTTAATAGACAAATTTATATCACAATACTCCTACAACATCCAACACCAGATAACCATGCTTGATCTTTGTAAGGTGAAACAAAAAGTAGGGGAATCTTTCACTACATTTTTGTAAAGGTGGAGAAAGGTGTTTGCTAGATACTCTCGCCCTATGCCTAAAACATAAAATATGGAGATCTTTATCAATAGTCTGAATCAAGAAATGGGTTACAGACTAAACCTTCACTGTCCTCAATCATTTGAAAAATTGATTGAAAAACACGATTACTATTGAAGGTGCTTTGATCAAGTGCGGAGTTATGAAAATTGATAAAGAGGATTCAAATTTGTACAACAACAACAATAACCATAATAACAATAATGACAAGTCATGATTTTGGACTCAAAATAAATATGTTGTGAATGATGGGGTAGTAGATGCTAACAACGTGAATGTGAAGCCTACCGTCCTAAATGTGTCAAGTGTTCAACTTAGCAATAATGCCAGAAATTCTAGTACCCAAGGCAATGTTTCCAATCAAGGGAATGCAACTAATAATCATGGAAATAATTTTGGCAATAATCAAAATTCAAATATGCCCAGATCTTCATATTTTTCGAATCGACGGAGTTTCACTCCCTTGGGCCAATATTTGGAATCCATTCTCAAAGAGTTATTGAATCAAAATGCTATTACATTGCCACCACAAAGAGACTATGAGCCTTGAGTTAAACCACCATCGTGGAATGACTCACACTTTTGTGATTATCATAGGTGTAAAGGTCATAAGACAAACAATTGCCAAGGGTTAAAGAATATTGTTCAGGATTTGATTGATAACCATACCATCACGGTTGAGGGACATAATGCCAATAATGACCATCAAGCATTCAAGGATCCTCTCCCTAATTATCAAAAAGGATAATCTTCGGGTGACAAGGGCAAGAATGTTAATTATGTCCATGACGTCATTATCAATCATATTTACACTGACGATCAGCACATCAATGCTATCTGAATCAAAGGTAAGCAAGAATATCGAGAGATCAACGCTATGACAAGGGGACAAGCCAAAATCATTGTCAAAGGAATCTCATCTAAAGCAACAATCCCCCCTCAAATTCAATACAATTTGGTTGATGAACTCCAAAAAACATCAGCCCAAATTTCTATCTTGGAACTTTTAAAATTGTCACCTGCACATAAAGACATTTTGGAAAAGGCCCTTGTTGATACAACTGTATCCCCTGATCTGGATATCAATAAATTTCAAGCCATGGTGGGACACTTGTCCTCATCCGCATGTTTATCCTTTATTAAAAAGGATGACTCATCCATAACCCATCCACATAATTCAACACTCTACTTAGAGGTCATGGTTCACAAAGCCTGCATTCGACGTGTCCTAATAGATGGGGGAGCCAGATTAAACATTTATACTTTGAAATTGGTCCTAGCTTTGGGATATTCAATAGAATATATAGATCCACGAAGGAAAATTAGAATCAAGGCATATGATGATGAGGAAAGAACTTCCAAAGGCCTTATCATGTTACCAATCAGAATGGAACCTATTGTGAAGAATACCTTTTGTCAGGTTCTAGATCAGGATCTAACCTATAACATACTCTTGGGTCATCCATGGATCCATGACATGCAAGTTGTTCCATCTACTTATCATCAATGCTTGAAGTTTCCATATGATGGACAGGAAGTAACAATACGTGCTGATCACATTAGCAGTCAAACTTGCTCTAACCTAAGAGCAACTCAAGACACACTCATCCCACATACTAGAGAGGCCTTGGTCATCTCTACCTCCAAATACAATGACCAAGCACAAGAAATGATAAGTAATTTTGTCACCAAGCTAAAATTAAAAGATAATGGGGTGGGAGAATATTCTTTATCTTTCTCTAATCTACCCATATCTCTGAGATCCCACAGTCAACCATCGACATCCATACAACAGGCTACAACAACTTTAGCCTCAGCGTCAATTCCCATCACCAAGTTTAATGGGATATTTATCAAAGAAAATGAAATGGAAGATAGAGCTATCCTTGATTGGCTCTATAAAGATGAAGAAGAATCAATACTACATGTCAAGTTACCCACATAACAATAAGGAAAAGGTTATGCTATCATGCAACAAATGGGTTATGAAGGAAATGGCCCTATAGGTAAAAGGAAAGAGGGTATTGTTGAGCCTGTCCAATTAAAAAGAATGCACCCAAATAATAAAATTGGGTTAGGATACGGTGAAGATACAAAGGAAGAATTAGTACAAAGAATGTCTAAAGAGGAGTTAGCTGAAACAATCCTAAGAATTCAAGCAAACAATTCTGACACTGTCTCCAATGAATATGAATGGGACGACTTCTCTGATGATACTTTCATCTCAGAGAAAAGGGTGGATTTCATACATAAATTCACACCCGCATTCTTACAGGGGGAAAGCTCAAGGCCTCTGCTTGATTATGTTCTACAAAGCGATCATGACTCAAGTGAGACTGGTTCAATTGAAAGTGAGATAGATCATTTACAGGAGGATACCATCCTAGACCTCCCCCATAATGATGTTAACAATAGCATTATGACCCTAATGGCTAGTGACCTTATGCATCCTAATGATCCATTTCCTTTGGTCTATCCTGAACTCATTGATTGGGAACAAATCGCACCCATTGATGTCCCAAATTTTCCTAATGATGAAACCATCATAAAATTTCTTTCTTCATCCCAACCAGAAACAAGTTCCACCAGGGAATCACAAGATCAGAGTTTTCGACAGGAAAGTGCCAAGTTTCTCAGCTATGAAATAAATAATATAAAAGAAAGATCTAATGGTGAAAACCTAACAAAGGTAGTATTAGATCAAGAAAAGAGAAAAATAAAAAGCGTATCCAATAGTGAAAACCTTTCAAAGGCACTAGAGGATGGGAAACTTGTCACTCTTCCGGAGCATTATCAAGAAAGGTCTTCCATTCTAATCGAACCAATGGCAACACTCAATATAGGTACTACAGAGCAGCCCAAAGTTTTGCAACTTGTTGCATCTCTAACAGAAGAGGAAGTACTTGGATTCACAAAATTTCTCAAGAACAATCAAATCAGTTTTGCATGGTCCTATGTGGATATGTCAGGATTAGATCCAAATCTCATCATGCATCATCTATCTATTATGCCGGGGGAAAAACCTGTAAAACAAAAACTCAGAAAAATGCATCCACATGTTGCATTATTGGTTAAAGAGGAATTAAAGAAGCTTTTGGATGTTGGATTCATTCGATCTATGGACTATGCAGAATGGATCTCCAATATTGTACTTGTTTCAAACCCAGACAGAAGGATTACAATTTGTACAGATTTTAGGGATTTGAACAAGGCATGTCCCAAAGATGACTTCCCCTTGCCAAACATAGATATGATTGTTGATTTGATTGCTGGACATCCAATGTATTCATTAATGGATGGATTTTCAAGATACAACCAAATAAAGATTGCACTAGAGGATCAGGATAAAATGGCGTTCACATGTCCTTGGGGTACCTATTACTGGAACGTAATGCCATTTGGGCTGAAGAATGTAGGAGCTACATACCAACGAGAAATGACAACGATTTTCATGATATGATGCATACATTCATGGAAGATTACGTTGATGACCTCCTCGCCAATTATAACACCAGGGAAGGACACATAGATATCTTATCTAAAATTTTCAAAAGAATGGAACAATTCAAATTGAGACTTAATCCAAAGAAATGTGTCTTTGGAGTAAAATATGGAAAGCTATTAGGTTACATCGTATCAGAAAAGGGAATTGAAGTGGATCTGGCTAAGGTACAAACAATTATTGATATGCCACCACCAAGGAACATTAGTCAACTACGCTCTTTGCAGGGACGGTTACAATCCATTCGAATAATCATTGCTCAACTGGCAGATAAAATTTTACCAGTTATACATCTTTTACACAAGAATGTTCCATTTAAGTGGGAGCACAAATGTGAAGCAACATTTGATCAGATAAAGCGGTATCTCATGAATCCACCAGTGCAAGGTGCACCTCTCATATTATATATTGCTGCCACAAAAGTATGTTTAGGAGCATTATTGGCACAGGAAGACAATTCAAGAAAAGAACGAGCAATTTATTACATCTGTCGAACCTTGACAAGTCATGAGCTAAATTATATCTTTATTGAAAAAGCTTGCCTAGCAGTGGTTTTCACTTCTCAAAAGTTACAACACTACATGCTAACTCATACAATAAAGCTTATGGCTAAGATTGACCCACTCAAGTATCTTCTGAGTAAGGCAACCTTAACTGGCAGGTTGGCTAAATGGGTTATGATCCTAAGCGAATTCGATATTCATTATGTGGATCGGAAAGCTATCAAAGTATAGGTAATTGTGGATCAATTAGCGGAAGCACCAATACCAGCAGAACACCCAATACACGTTGATTTTCCTGATGCCGATGTATTCACAACAGTTATCCAATAGTCATGGGCACTCTACTTTGATGGTTCTTACTCTCAACATGGTTTAGGAGCAGGGATTCTTTTTATTACACCTCAAGGACATATAATTCCAAGATCTTATCGGCTAATGTTTCCTTGCACAAACAACATAGCTAAGTATGAGGCATTGGTAATTGGCATAAGAATTGCAGTAGACTGGAAAATCACAAAACTTCAAGTTTTTGGTGATTCACAACTTGTTATAAATCAAATCAACGACGAATATCACACTAAAGATGACAAGTTGATACCTTACAAAATAATGGTGGACGATTTCAAGAAATACTTTGTTAATATCAAGTTCATACATATTCCACATATTGATAATAAAGCAACAGATGCTATGGCTACAATCGCCTCTCTACTTCAATTGACAGAGAATCAAACATGGTACAATTCCCTAGTGGAACAATTGTTTTCTCCCGCCCATGACAATCCTGAAACTCAAATCATTTTCCATCTAACCAGTTCTGATTCTCCCTTGTATGGCCAAATTTACACTTACCTAAAGGATACTATTTTACCCTTAGACTTGTCTAGGAATCAGAAAAGAAATTTCATCTGTCAATCATCCTGTTACACCTTAATTGTCGACGTCTTATATCGACGTGATCTGGATGGTACCCTCCTTAGATGTCTTGAACGCGATGAATCTGAAAAGGCCTTGCAAGAGGTACATGGTGGAATTTGTGGGACACACTCAAGTGGACTAACCTTAGCAAAGAAACTTGTGAGATTAGGGTACTACTAGCCGACCATGGAGGAGGAATCAATCATCTTTGTGAAGAAATGTGAAAAATGTCAGATTCATGGAAATCTCATTCACGCTCCTGCTCAGGAATTACAACCTTTCACCACAACATGGCCTTTCGCTCAGTGGGGATTGGATCTGGTCGAAAAATACACCCATCATCTTCAAATGGACTTAAATTCATCATTACAACCACTGAGTATTTCACTAAATGGATTGAAGTTGTTCCCCTAACAACTGTTACTGGCAAACAAATCTCTTCATTCATTTTGAACTATATCATCTGTCGATACGATATTCCTGATTCCATTATCACAGAAAATGGAAGGCCCTTTAAAAATTAGGATGTTGATGAGCTATATTTAAGATTTCGCATCCAACACAGATTCTCTATGCCTTACTATCCACAAGGGAATGGTCAAGTGGAAGCTTCAAATAAAACAATTCTAAATATTTTGAAGAAAACAGTATATGAAGCAGGTCATGATTGGCATGTCCAATTAAATCCGGCATTATGGGCATACAGAACAAGTATTCGCACACCAACAAGAGCCACTCCTTATGCTTTGGTCTACGGAGCAGAAGCTATTTTACCACTAGAAGTCGAGATTCCCTCACTTTGAGTATCACTAAAGGGGTTAATCAATGATGAAGACTACAGAGTATCAAGGTTGCAAGAGCTAGAACTGCTTGACGAACGACGTCAAACTGCAGTTAATCACCTGAAGGGATATCAACAAGTTATGTCCCGTAGCTACAATCACAGAGTCAAACCACAAACTTTTCAAGTGGATGATTTGGTCCTCAAAGAAAACCCTCATAATCAGCAGGATTGGGAAAAGAAAGGAAAGTTCGAACCTAATTGGCTGGGCCCGTTCGTTATCATTGCAGCATACGAATTGGGGGCATATCAGTTGTCAACAGCAGAAGGGGACCTGTTTGAAGATCCGACCAATAGCATTCACCTGAAGAAGTTTTTCGCCTGAGAAAATATCAAAAACAATATAAAAAGTCTTGAAAAAATATAAAAAAATCAAAAAGAGCAAAAATACAAAAAAATAAAAAATAAAAAATAAAATCAAAATCATTGCCTTGATGAAAACCTGGAAAACAAGCATCTTGGTAATAGCAAAAAAAATCATAAAATTAGGAAAAGGTGCAATAAAAACAAATGGTGAAAACCTGGCAAATAGGCATTGTTTGTGATTTTGTTTGGCTCTCTCATCTATTGGGATTCATTCTACATATCCATCTTTTCATCGGCATCAAACACATGCCTCGCCATCACAGTTCACATCCCATAGCATCTCCTTGAAATGACAAGGACCTCATCATGGCTTGATGAATTAGGATTATCCTTAGCAGTAGTTGTGTTTAGCAAGAGTCAAAGTTCAAGGTCACTAGGGGGAAATTCGCTTTTTGGAGATTTTTGAGCAAAACGGAAACATGTGTCTAGAATCAAAATATCAGGAAACAACAAACTTGTCCAATTACAATGAGGCTGCATGAATCTTTTGACAAATGAACAAATTGGATGATCTTAATTTGAATAAAATGAATGATAAACTTAAAGCAATAAGTTGCAATTGTTGTTTTGATAATTGATGACATCATGTCTTTGGAGTGATTCAATGATGTGCTGAACTAGAATCACAAGGAAGAAGTATGATTTTTCTTTGCTTATTGTTTGTAAGCTAATCATTAGTATTGAGCAAATTTTTCGTGGGACATGCTCTACAATGTATCATTGATGACATTTCAGAATTTGCATAGGAAAATGGTTAACTGTTGTCTGTTTATGCAAGCAATACACAGGTCATCTTGGTTCAATTATACCTCGATGCTTGTATTAACTTGCTATATCAAACATCATGAAAGCAGTACTCAGGTCATCATCGGTGCCAACATACACTTTGATGCTTGTACTAACTTTCAACATATCAAAAGGCTCAATGATGCAAACCAAGCATAGCATGAAATGGCAACAAGGAGAATAGTTCATTACTGCATTTTAGGACTGCATAATTCATTCTCATTTTAGGATTGCATAATTCATTTGCATTTTGGGGGCTGTTTAAATAGATTTTTGAGGGTTGGCCAACTTCTTGGGTATCTTTTCAGACAACGATTGAGTACACCTGGACATTTATTACATCTTATTCCATTCTCACTCATATCATTTCACCAAAACTCATTTAGGGTATCATTATTATTGCATTTACATTGTGCACCATCATTTCATTGTTAGTTCATCATATTCATATCATGTGCATAAATCATTCATTATTCAATCATAACATTAATATTTACATTTGCATTTTGATTCACATCATTATCATTATTATCATATTACATCATTATCATTATTATCATATTACATCATTATCATCATTATCATATTACATCATTTTTTCAGGTCATGTGCATATCATTCATTAATATTACATCTTCATAATCATATCATTTATCGATTTATCTCATTACATCATAATTTTCCATTTAAATCATTCATCATTACATCATATAATTTTTCACATCATTAAAAGCATCCACCATTACATCTTACATCTTGCATTCATTGCATACATCATAAAAAGAAAATCATTTTTTTACATCATACATCATCATGGTAGAATCATTTCATCACAACACATCCTGCATTATCATACATAAAATAAATGAAAATCATTTATATCATCATTGCATGATCATACATAAAATAAAAGCATCATCATTTACATTACACCATCATTTGCATCATCATACATCAAGAAAATCATACACAACATAGCATATAGAAATAAACACGCATCCATAACATAAAGCATCCATAACATGAGCATAAATCATCCATAACACATGCATAATAGAATCACAATTGCATCTCATAAATCTCATCAAAAAAAATGTCCAGGAATACAAGGATATCAAATGTTTCAACAAGATATATCAAATACAATGAATGTGTCAAAAATGCTCATCACTGAGGGGCATCTGGTCGGAGCACATGACTATTGTTGTCTCCTGAGGTAGTGGGTCTCGATGGATCTTTGCTCCCAGAAGCTCTGACCTCTCATCTGACTGTCTGACCCACACTCCTGGTAGCACTCCTGGAATGGCTGTGTGAGTGGGTCCGAGACCGAGTACTTGACTGTGTGAAGGGAATCCTCCTCTCAGGTGGTACTGCCTCAAAGTATCTCATCCTGTAATACTTGGCCTCCCGAGCAGTCTCCAAACCCTCTGCCACAACCTCCCCAATGGAGGTACTCTCAACTGATCTGAGAATTCTCTCGGCTACCCCCTTGGCCTGTACACATCTCTCCCAAAAATTGTCCCTCTCGGCCATAAGCTGAGCTACCTGTGGGTCAGGAGGTGGTGGTTGTGCAACCTGTGCCTGTGCCAACTGACTCTGAAGTGTCTGAACCTCTGCCTACAAAGCATCAATCTGTCCCTATGAGGGATCCCTGATAATGATCCATGGAGCTGAAGTACTCAGCTGGTCCACCACTCTCGAGGTTCATGGCCTCATCCTGAAGGGAACATCAAAGAAACATCTCTGTCCTCCGCCCCCACCACCTCCGTCATCCCCACTATCATCATTGTTGTCATCCTGGCTACCAGAGTCATCCCCCTCATCTCCCTCCTCATCAACATCCATGGTCGCTGCATTTGGTGCCTGTGCTTGCGCCTACTTTGCTGCTACCTATGCCTATGCTTGCCCTCGCCCTCGTTGTATAACTGGTCCCCCAATAATGGAGTAGGCTCCTCTAGACTAGTAAACCTTGAAAAAGGGATGTGTGTAAGAGAATGTCACATACTCATCTATCATCCCTGCATCTGTAACCTATGGATGCATAGCCCACTGATCTGGATGGAACTCCAAATACTCTACTCGGGCTGCCTCAATCGTCACAATAGGACCCCACTCGGGTACATCCTCTCGGTGCCTGGCATAATGTGCCACACCCTACGACATCATTTGTACTAACCCAAGCTGCCTCAGGGCTCGCATGACTAAGAACCGCTCAATAATGTATGGGGTGCGACCGATCAAATACCTCGATCTGGTGCAGTAAGGCAACTCTATATCATCTGCCTCCCACAAATCACAATCTACATACGGTCTCCATATGATTGTATCCAAATCATCTAACATGTGTCACCAGTACTCTAACTTGCCCAGCCTCGGCTGGACAAGAGGCCCTATGTAGGCGTAAACATATGGGAACCCCAGAGGATGATCCCTCCGCACAATGGGACGCGTAATGGCAAAATGCTCCCATGCAAATATCTATAGAAGAGTAACTCCGTAGGAGAGACTCTTCCCATCTGTGTATACAACCTGATGAAGATCATGGTACAGATGAGCAAGCATGCATGATCCCCATGTATATCTGGTCCGGTGGAGAAGCATATCCTCCAAGATCCTACCCCAACCAACTGATAGTCCCTTTGCCCTACGATTAGGACAAAGGAAACCACCAACCATGCCTGCTAAAACTAAAGGTAGTGGGGCATATCTCTCCACCATCTCCTTCCAAGGAAGCTCATATCCGGAGACATGAGGATCCTGGAAGACTCGTCTAAGTGCATCGGTCCCCCCGATCTCTTTGTGATCATAGCTCCCCAACTACAGGAATACCCAAGATCCTGTACACATCCTCTGGAGTCACGGTAATCTCTCCTGTGGGCATATGAAAGGTGGTATGCTCGCTATGCCACCTCTCTGCTAATGCAGTCAATAGCGCCCTATTGACCCAATACTGTGGGATCCCCAACAATGGACCCAACCCACACTGGTGTATAACCTCTAAATCGTCTTGCGACAGTCGCAAAATCATCTCCCATGTCTGAGGAAATCTCTCTCTAATATGGAGGAGGTTAAATTCCTCCGTTACAACATCATCAAGCAATCATGCAAATCAATCAGCAAGTAATCTCTAATAAAATCGGTACATCAAAAGAAAAATCTTCAGTACATCAAAATACAATCAGCTCAATCAGATCAACACTTATTTGTTTTTCATATCGCATGGAAGCAAATCTATTTATCATTTCTACTATTTATTTTTTCATATCGCATGGAAGCAAATTTATCAATCATTTCATCTACTATTTGTTTTCGATATCGCATGGAAACAAATTTACCAGTCACATGACTCAACATCTATCTATTTGACTTTCAATCGAGAAATAAAATCTATCATTACTATTTGTCTTTCAAACAGGAAAGCAAATTTATCAGACTTATTTGTTCTTCAAGCACGAAGACAAGTTTCTCAAATCAAGCTAATCTATTCTTGATGTTATTCAAAAGCATAAAATCAGTTGTCTAATCTAGCAACAATCATCAAGCCCTTATCAAATTTTCTTCAAAATTTCAAAATCGGGAAAAATCCATGGATGCGCCAAAACAAGCCATCAATGCGCTAAACCCTGTATGCGCAACTCTAAACCATGGATGCGCTAAAATAGAGCTTCTATGTGCAACTCCATCAATGCGCTAAAACAGACCTTCTATGCGCTACTTCACCTATGCGCTATTCTATCACACAAATGTGCCAAAGTAGTCACCCTATGCACCAATCTAGCATCCTACGCGGGCAACATTTCTGTATGTGCTACTACAAGTAACCTATGCGCCATTCTACGCTATGCGTGACTGTTTCACCCCTATGCGCTACTTTGGATGCGTGACTTTATCTACCCTATGCGCTATACTATGGCTCGTATGCGCTAAACCAAGAACTGAAAAATCTAAAAAATGCAAAAAAAATGCAAAAAGTCATCAAAAAAAATTACGAAGAGGATCAAGTTGACTTACCAGAGGTCTGTATGCGGTTGGTCTCTAACACCGGCGGGCTCGCTCGAATCTGTGGCACTCATAATGGATCGGCATCTTGTTTCCACCTCTTAGAGCTCTAAAAATTACCAAAGGTTACTGTTCAAATGACAATGACTTTTCACCTTTTTCACCTTTTAAGGGGGTAAAAGTGAGAAAATATTCAATTTTTTATTCAAAACAGAGTGCTATTTCGAGAGTTAAATCACTAATTTTCCTTCGAAAATCATTTTGATTCTTTTATCATGCGATTTATCTCTCGAGGGGGCATATATCATTGGTAATTCCAAAATTCTGGGGCAAAATTCTTTGAAGCAATACGTAAAACACATGACTTCAAAGAGGGGAAAAATGTACACATCTAAAAATGGTCACGATTAACCAAACCTATTAATTAAATATGAATTATTTAATTAATATTCTTAAGTCATCTACATATAAATAAATTTAATTATTTATTTATATTGTTCATTTTTTCAATTCTTCTAGTTTAATTAAATAAATAAGTTTATTTAATTATTGCTATCCTCCTCTTAATTAATTAAATAGATTTCACAATTTATTTATATTAATTATCACAAGTTTAAATTTTAAATTTAAATGATATTCTTCTTTTCTCCATAATTAAATATTTCCAATATTTAATTAAACGCTTTCTTTCTAATTCTTTATTCTTTTCCACTTAATTAGATATTTGATTAAGTATTTTATATATTTAATTCTTTATTCTTTCTTCCTAATTCTTTATTTTTTCTGTCTAATTCTTTATTTAATTAGAAACTTTCTTCTTCTCATATTTGATTAAGTATTTTATATATTTAATTAAAGCATTTTTTTTCATCTCTTACAGATAATTAAATATCATTTATTTAAATTATGGAAACATCTTCCATCTTTCTCTCAACCTTCCATCTTTCTTAAACTTCTCGATCTCTCACCGTTCATCTTAACAGGTTTGAATCTCAATTGTTAATCCTCGCCAACTGGATTTTTGCCTTCAAAAATCTATAAATACAGCCCTCTTATGAGTTGAAGAGACACCTCGAATCTTAGATTTCATATGTAGTTACTATAGTTGCATTCTAGTATTATCAGCATTCTAGCATCATAGCATTTCAATTCCATAGCTTAAATCATATAGTCATGCACATGCATTTTCAATTAATCTCATTCTCCTAAGCTGCCATTTCAACAAGCTGCTGCTTACACAACTGAGAGTCAACACCTTTAATCATATCCTTGGAGATAGAGGACGATGGGATGAATTTGAAGAAGCTGTTAGAGTTTGCATTTATGCTTTCTAGTTAGATTTCTTTAATATAATGTCTTATCGGTGTGTTAGTTTACTATTTAATTAATCCACATTTTCTAACAACACAGAAGGAACCACAGGGGGATTGTTCAACCTCTTTCTCTTTGAATTTGTAAACTTGTTTTATTCTTGGAGGTGTGGTGGGGTTGGTTTCATTGTTTCTTGGTCACTTGTAAGAGGTAGGTAAGGTTTATGTTTTAAGTTGGTCTTGGTTGTTTTGGTCTTGTTTAGGTTCAAGCATAGTTTCATCAAGGATGGGAGGCTTAGAGGTGAATGGGGACATGTTTCAAAGAGATAACTTTGTTATCTTCTTTGCCTTGAACTTTTGGTAGGACAAGAAAAATAAGTCTTCTTGTAGCTTGATAGTTTCCATGGGCTCAGGCCAAAAGGCATCTAGGGAAAATTTTCCTTTAGATGAAAAGGGGTTAAAACCACTATGGTGAACAATAAATATCTCATTGTCAAAGAGAAACTTCAAGTATTTATGCACAACCAAAGGGACAACTTTCATGGAGCGAAGCCATGGGTGACCTAGCTTCACATGAAATTGGTCCGACTGCGAGATGATGGGGAAAGTAACATCTAATGTTTTTGGTCCTATTTGTAATGGTAGGGTGATCGATCCAATCGTAGGGAACACAAAACCATTATGTGTCTTGATCCATGCTCTCAGTTTTTCATAATCATCTTGATAGATTTCATGCAAGATTAAGAATTCCTTGGTGATCACGTTCTCTCCACAGTTGGGATCTATTAATATCCCATTAATGGGATTATCATAGATATGGTCGGCTATGTAAAGAGGACCATCAGACAAATGTTTAAGTATGTATTTAGAGGAGAAAGAAATATCAAAAGGACCCTTAGTTCGGCCCTTACAAGGGATGACATCTATCACCCCTATCATTTCATCAATAGGATTGACATTAATAGCATTACTTGGAACAAAATCAGTATGTTCATCATCTGTAGCAACCTTTATCACATCATTCTTAGGTGTGTCGCTAGCTTTAACAAATGAGATACTCTGTTTTGGCATAGGATTGGTAAAAATTTGTAATTTTTGGTTTAGAAGAGCAACGAACTTATTGCCTTCATCACTGGTACCCACAACAGATAGATGGTCAAAATCAATGAGGTCTTGCACAAGACGTTTAAGACGCTTACAATGTTTCATGTCATGTCCATTTTTTCGATGAAAATGGTAATAAAAATTTGCTTTAAATTTCAAAGGCAAAGGCTTATTAGTGTCAAGTTGTTTAACGGGAGGTAAGTTAATCATTTGTTGGTTCAGGAGTTGGGACATGGTATTATGAACGATGTCGAGTAAGGGAGTGAATTGTCTTTTTGGATCTCCATAACTAAAGGGAACTGAGGCTTTGATGGCAAAAACTTGGTTATGGACGTTATGAGTTTGTTGTTGGGGAGGTTTAAACTAAAGGAACCCTTTTTCTTTTTTTCTAAAGGGTTGGGAATTGTTTTGGTGTACATTCTTGGATCTTTCAACTCGACTAGAAGTGGATTTTGAATCGTGACTAGAAACTAAATTTTGGTAATCATAGAGAGCAGTACACAAGTGCATAAAGGAAGGGAATTTCATCATGGTTAACTTGTCTTGGATTTTTTTTTGTAATTTTATATAAAAATCTTTTGAAGGTGTGGGTCGGGGATCTCGACATCAACTTGGGAATAAAGCGATTGATAGCGGGAGATAAAGTCAGTTATCTTTTCTTTCTCTTTTTGCTTACATCTCATCAAGTCTGCTAAGGTCAGCTTATGAGTCATCTGCACTTGGAAATGATTTATAAATGCCTCAACAAGTTCATGAAATGAACGAATTGAGTTATTCTATAAAGAAGAGAACCACTCCAAGGTAGTGTCTTTCAAGGTCCTAGGAAAGAGTTTGGCCAGAAGTTTATCATCAAGGAGAAATTCACTACATAGGGCGGTGTATGCATTCACATGGTGAGAAGGATCCCCCTTCCCTCCATATTTCTCAAATCTAGGCATCTCTACACCTTGAGGCATCGGTGTGCATAGTATCTCCAAGGATAATGGATTACTCTTGATGTAATATGTGGTTGGACTGTTTTGATTTTGGTTGATGGTGGAAACTTGTTTTTGAAAGGATGACATGGTTTGGAAAATTTGATGTATGAGAGGGTCATTACTTGTGTTATGAGATGGAAATGAGAGTGGTGATGGAGTGTATGTGTTTGTGTAATAAGTGAATGGAATTATTATAGGTGGTAAGGTAGTAGGAGCTATAACATGCGATACAACATAGGAATTAGAGATGCTAGCTAGAATACCTAGGGAAGGAATCATATTACTAACTTGTTGCATTGTCATGACTTGAGGACCTGGGTGTATGTAGGAATTGAGGGTATTGTTACAGGAGGAGTAATTTGAGTTCCTCCTTGGCTTCAAGAATTTTTTACAGACAAGGGACAACTAGTAGTTGAGGGAATATGCGGGAATATGCTTGCCAAAGATTTGCACTATGTTTTTCACAAGATCAAGACCATCTTCAGTGTCAAGCATACGGTGAATGTTTTCAATTGTAGGAATTACATTGGTTGAAATGTTTTCAAGGCTAATTTGATGTTGTAATTTCACTAGGTCCTCATGAATGTGGATTAGGTTTTCTTGCGAAATGTTATCATTCTTTGGTTCAACTTGCTTGCTACTTGAAGGCAAAGATTTACCTAGGGTGTTATCCATGCCTAGTGTACTAGTGTCAATACTAGGAGTGGAAGCTCTAGATAACCTAAGATCCAAAAAGATTGTGCTATCGCGGGATGACATGAGTCTCAAACTTCTTCTCATTATGGTATTAGCAATAGGACACCAAACACTCATGCAAAAGCTACTAAATGCAGGGTTGGTGCAAATACAATGTAAACTAATAAGAATGAAATGCTTGTAACTGAAATTTTGGAAAGTAAAATTGAAATGCAAAAGCAACAAACAGAAACTCAAAAAGTGAAATGTAAATGCTAAAAAATGCAATGCAAAATATGGAAAGGGACTGATTCACCCAAGGTGGCGAATGAGTCTAGGTATTGGTTTTTTTGAAAAAAATTAGAATTTTTGAATTGAATTTTATGATTTTTATGTTTTCTGATGCAAATATAAGATGCACATGTAGAATTTTACTAATTTTTACTGAAATTAAATGAAAAAAATGCAAGCTAAATGAGATTTTCACTAATGCAAAAATTGAAACCCTAGAATGTAAATTAAGCAATGCAAAGCCTAATGCAATGTTAATGCAAGCTAAATCTAGAATGTAAATGCACTCCAAATCATAATTAAAGATGCTCTAAATGTAGGTTCACCAAAATCAAATGATGAATTTTGTGTGCTATCACTAGTGTTTAGGACCTAGGGCAACAAAATCCAACATTTACATTCAAGAACAAACCCTTGAGATTCCAATGCAAAGTTGATTGAAATCTGGCAAAGGGTGTGTTCTAGGGGATGGAATGATGTAAATAAGGGGTTCACCACCAAGCATAATCTTGGAAAGATAATGAAATGAATGATGAAATGAAAAAACACTAATTTGACACAATACTTCAAAGAGTAACCTAGAAATGCAAGCAAACAACAACATAAAACTGTGAAACTAGAGATGTGCACCTAGGAAACTAGAGAAGGTAGAATGAAGGTCTGAAACCCAAGAAAATTCACTATTGAAGCCAACTAGGACTCATTTGCCAATCTAGCTGAATCAGTCCAGTGTTGGCAAAATTGTGTTGGAACAGGTTTTGGACAAAAGGGTACTCAGATCTGCAAAAATCTCTAACAGATAGCAGTAGTGGGACTTATTCGCCAATAGTGGTGAATTAGTCCACTTTCGGATTTCTGGAAATTCAAAGTTGTGTTCTATAGCCCTCGATCTGCTCTGTTGTTAGCGATTCAGATCCAGGTCCAAAACTGCTAAATTCAACCTGTAAGTCTTCTCCAAGCTCCTCCAAGGTTTGTTGACTATCTTGACAACTTTGATTTGCTTTGACAACTTGATGACAACTTTTCCAATCTTTCTCTTTGATAAATCTGCAACCAAGACCTACAAGTCACATGCAAAGAGAGGGAAAAATGGTTGTGGGGTTAGAGAATGGGGGATTACCTTGGTCAAACCCCTTGTTGGTAATTAAAATTTGAAATAGAAAAGCAAATGGAAATGAGATTGATGAATGAACAAAAGGTAATGTTACAACTCACCAAACCCTTTCAATAAAGTGATGCAATTATGCTTGAGATGGACACAACGGATGTGGTTCTTGATTCTTTCTTGTAGGAGATAGATCTTGAATGAAAAGCTTGCTTGGATTATGAACTCTACACCACAATTATGAGCACAAAGACAAACATAAAGGATGTGATCTTTGACACAATGATCGATCTTGAAGAATTCTCTTGAAAGCTTGATAATCTACCCTTGAAATCCTTGAATGATCTTGCACAAATGCTCTTGTGAACTCAATTTGATATTAGGATCACTTGAATGCTTGCTAGGAGAAAATGAGTGAAATAACCTTGTATTTATACCCAATTATGCAAGAATTCTAGAAATTACAGCACTACAAGCCGACATTAGATCTTGGAGAATAAAATCTCGCCAAAGATTTAAATTAAATTTGATTTTTGAGCAAAGGGGGACTCATTTGCCACCTTGGGAAAATGGGTCCCACCTAAGGGGACTCATTCGCCTAGAATGGAGAATGAGTCCCACCTTAGGAATTTGAGGTGGGTTTTCGGGGATTTGATGTTTTAAATGCCTTTTGTCGAGATTATCCTCAAAAATACACCAAAATATGGCTTGTGGATGAAAAAAGGGGCCAATTAAGGCATAAGAGAACCCAATTACTGATGACTAGCCTAAAGGAATGTGAAAGTGTATTACAACACTTTACAACACACCAAATAAGGCAAGGCTAAGAGAAATTAAGTTAATTATGCTTAGAAATCCTAGAAAAGTGTCAAAGTGTATCACAACACTTTACAACACCTTTACAAGGCATCATTAAAGTGCATTAGTTCACAAGGGCCCAAGACCTAGTGTGAATGTGTTATCCACACTACAACACTAAATTGAGGCCAGACTAAGTGAAAATCCGCAAGAAGGAGGTAAACAAGCACGAGAAAGGCTAAGGACCCTTTTTTCAACGTTACAAGGGTCAATTTATTGTCTTCTTTGTTTGGGATAATTTTTTGATGTATGCTCTCCCCTTGCACTATTTGTTAAACCTAGGGATCAAAAATCACAAATCTATCCAAGTCTTATTGTGTATTCCTAAGGGTGCTAGCTTGTGCATATTCTCTCTCCTTGTGCTTCGTGCAATCTTGGAGATCAGAAATACCTAGCATATCCTACCTCTTAAAAGGCTTGCTTTGGGATTTTGTCAACCCAAGGGATAACCTCAATGATGTGAACTAGCTAGGTATATAAAGGGGGAGAATGAAAGTTGTACCCCAATCTAACACATCATGGTTAGCAAAGCTCTGATACTTGGGTGATATCGAGATAAGAGTGCAAGTTTTGTTTGAATGACTTAGTTGATGTTCCCAACCCACACTTATGGTGGGGCTAGTGTTTATGGAACTACCTCATGTACCCTCTCAAAATTTAGAGTCCACAACTAGATCAGTTGTTTGAGCCTAGCATAAGACCTTTTGACTATTGCTTAGTATCGTGCAGGGAAAAATATCATGCCCAAAGCTATACGCACCATGTATCTCCTTGAGTAGAGATAGGAGCTATTTGGTCAAGGTATTAGGACCTCCAAAGAAAGGGAAAAGGCAAGTCCTTGTGCCACTAGATCCCTATCTATCGACTCTTGAAAGAGAGGTGCCTTACATCGATCTTGAGATATTAGCCTTTTGGTTGGTAAGGCTACACTAAGTTAACACACCTAGTTGATTAATCCAGGTTTGTGTTATTTGACATGTCTTCTTTTGCTTACCAAAGCATATATTTAGTCCATCTCATCATTGATTCCATCTTGTATCTCTGTGGTTGTAGTCTTTGGTCCTTTTCTAGTCTTTCCAGTCATCCTTGAGCAATTCTACCCAATATTTGGGTAGATCTACTTTGTTCTTGGGTGAACCTGCCTAGTCATTCACATCCCCAATCTCCATCCAGTCATCCTTGGGTGAATCCGCTATATTCTTGGACGGATCTACTCTATCTTGAGTTAATCAACTATGTTCTTGGGAGTTTTTGTTTAGGTATTCGCATCCCTATTCTCCATCCAGTCACCCTTGGGACACCCCACTTTGTTCTTGGATGGATTTTGTCTCTCTTGGGAAAATCCCCTCTATTCTTAGGTAGATTCATGTAGGTAATCATCCCACTACTCCCCTATGTCCAATCATCCTTGGGAAAATCTGCCTCTACTTAGGAAAATTTTCTCTCTTGGGTAAATCTCCTATGTTCTTGGATAGATCTGCATAGGTACTCATCCCTAGTCTAACCCATTATTCCTTTTTGGGTGATTCTGCCTCTACTTGGGTGGATCCACCCTGTTCTTGGGAAATTCTGCTCTTAGGGATTTCTAAGTCTTCTTGGGTGATCCCATGATGTTCTTGGTCAAATTTGTAGACCATATAAAATCTAGAGAGAAAATCCTTCATATCACAAATAGCTAGTGTCCTCTTGAGTCTAAAACCGTAATAAAAAAATCCACTTCATATGTATCCCAAAATGATCACTTCCATTTTATCAACCACCATCAAACTATCTGAAACATCATCCCCTTTGAACAAGGAGTAAACTAAAATCATCCTATAAACATCCAAATCATCCATCATAATACTTTCTTGGGAACCTAGCCTATCCCAAGTTAGTAATCCCTTGTACAAGCTATTTCACCTTGAGCCAAAGGTATAGTTTACATCAATATCATCTCTTAATTGGGAGTTTATCCTATCTCAAGTACGAAATCCATCTAATCAAACTTTGACATAGGATCTCAACCATAGTTGAGGGGATCCTATCAACCATCCATCCCAAAAATCACCCCATCTATCTAACTACATCCTTAAACTTAGGAGATCCTCCCACTATATCATGAAAATTATCCTAATTTGAGATTAAACCAAATCGTAATCTGAGCCTACTCCAAATCCCAACCCGAGCTTTAGTACATCCACATCCAAGATCTTTTGGTATCAAAACAAATCTTTAGATCCCTTCTTCCATATTATGCTAATAGATTCCATTTACCTTATAATAATATCTTTACATCTCTTTCATCCATTTTCATCCAATATAATATCATGAATCCTTATTCTCCCTCAACAAGACCAAAAATAATAATCAAGGGAGATCCCAATTACATTGAAGATGATTATGAAAGTCTTGTTGATCAATATGAGTACAAAATAGAACCCTTTGATGTCATCATTTCTAGCAAGCTTGCTCCAAGCGTCTTCCAAAATCCAATCACTCATCCAATCTATCCCTTCATGCCTCCATCCACACCTATTAGTAATCTTTATGCTACCTTTGACAAGGGAAATATATTAGCTCTCCCATCCACATCTCAATCGTATCCCCCATCTACATCTCCCTCTTATCCATCACTCACATATCCCTCTCATCCAATATCCATACCTCCATCTTATCCCCTAGTCATATCTCAACCTCCATCTTTTCAAAAAAAACACTCTCACCTTTATCCCTAGTCTGAATCCACCATCCCATTATCCTCCAAACCATAATCCTAATCCTCCAATATATGATCCTAATCCCCCATCTACTCCTAATACTTTCTTGTATCTCAATCCACCATTTGTGTCCTTCTATCTCAACCCACCATCCACTTCCTCATACCTCAATCCTCCATCCACATTTTTCTATCTCACTCCACCTTCCAATCCATCATACCTTATTCCTCCCCCAATCCATCATTCTTTCATCCTCCATCTGATCTTTATCCCACCACTATTCCTAATCCTACACCTACTCTTAGTTGTCCATTCAATCCCAACCCAACATCTAATCTTAATTCTCCAATTCATAATCCTAATCATCCCACCACTCCCCCTCTTCCATCTACCCATAATCCTCCACCTAAGCCTAAAATATATAATTATCTCACTTCAGATGTCATTTAAGGACTCCTAGCAAATAATTCATGACCAAATCCATATCCCAAAGTTGTGGAGTCATTTCACCCCACTCCACAATATACAGTTACTAGTGATGAGGCCCTTCTCCATCCCACGCCTATCGTTATTCTTTCACTACAAAAAATCCCTGTGATTTGCTCCATTTTTTGCTTCCACCCACTGTTTTAATGTATTTTTTGCCAATTTTTTGTAAACATCAGCGTTATTTATCGGGATGGCGCTATTTTTGGCATTTATTTGCACCGATCATTACAAGTCAGCACTAATTTGTGCTGAAATTAGTGTCGATATTGGCTTTGAGTGTGGTGCCGCCATTAGCGCCGCCTTTGGCTCTGAGTTTAGCTTCTAGTTTAGCGCCACTTTTAGCTTCGGGTTTAGCGCCACTTTAGACACCCCTATGTCAAAGAGACTTATTTATATGTCTCATCGACGATGTAAAACAATGAAATGTCAACAATATACAGGCATATCGAGGAGAGAATCAATTACGTCACATCGACAAGGTATATCTACAAGTCCTCAGTGAAACACAACTCTTGGATATAGCGAAGTAATTTCGATGAGACATCGAGATATCGGTAATACAAATAAGATTGTCTCATCGACACTCTTCAAGTAATGATCAAAAGCATACACCGCTAGATCATTGGGAAGGTGAGCAACATATGTGGTAGAGCGGTATACACCCCAACCCCACAACAAGAAGCCTTGAGCAAGGCGGTAATGCGGTAAATAATTGAAGGGAATGGAAAAACACCGCCATACCATAGCGATAATCACGAGTCTCCCTGACATGGAAAAGTTACACTAATATATAAATAAATACCATCGAAGGAAAATATCGATGAGACAATGGCATATCGGCAAGAGATATTAACTTGTCTCATCGACACTGGCAACCAACATCAGAGGAACATAAGATCTAATGTTGATGAGACATTGAGATATTGGTAAGACAAATAATATTGTCTCATCGACACTCTACAAGTAATGATCAAAAGCGTACACTGCTATACCGCCAGGAAGGTGAGCAACATATGTGGTAGAGTGGTATACACTGCAACCCCACAGCAAGAAGCCTTGAGCAAGGCGGTAGTACAGTAAACAACAAAAGGGAAGGGCAAAACATCGCCATACCGCAGCGGGTATAATAAGAGACAGCAGTAGTACTTTAATCGTGGCATCATTACAATTTATAGCACTAAATGCAAAAAATCATGTCAGTCGCAATCCATTTGAATAAAACATTTAAGGAATGAATAATATAGCCCGCCAAAATACTCTAAAACTCTAATAAACATACTCTAAATTTTTTGTCAAAATCTTATTTTCAGGCATAGCCCGACAAAATGGAGTTTTCATTTTAATAAACATACAATAAAACCTTTGTTGAAACCTTATTTTCAGGTGTAGCCCGCCAAAATGGAGAATTGTTTCAGTAAAGAATGACAGAGAATGGTAAGGAGATGTGTGTGATAGGAGGCATAGGATTCATTGATGTTTATCTCATTCCTGCTCTGATCAACAAGGGTTACAATGTTCGCACTATTGTTTGTAATCCAGGTATTTAATTGACATATGTTTGCATAATCTCAAATTCCTTCATATGCTTTTGAAGTATCAATGTATCCTATATAGGGTTTAGAATGACTTCTTTTAATTCTAAAAAATAAATCAAATGCTTTTGAAGTATTAATGTGTCCTATATAGGGTTTCGAATAATTTCTTTTAATTTTAAAAAATAAATAAATGATGTATTTTTAAGTGATTAGATAATGTGGAGATCTCCTAAATCTGCCCTAGCACACTGTCCTCTTTTGCACTATGTTCATTACTCTAGCTGCTAGGGTTTTGCATTTGACATGTTTAATATCTTCATGATAGTGGCTTTTAAATAGATCTGAGTCTTTGCTTTAATATTTATCACGGTAACCCTTGAGTTCCATAATCCACCTTCAATCTCTTCTAAGAACATTTTCTTAAGCTAGACTGCATAGTATGCATATAAAGCAAGTCCTTCATACCTGCCATTGTTCCAAACCACCACTCACCGTCTTGCTTAAAATGTTGCCTCCATAAGCACAATAGCATGTTTTAAAATCATGGTTGCCAATGATTGACCATTAAGGTCACTACTTTCATCAAGATACAATGATATTTTTGTCTTCAAACTTTAGGCATTATGCAAGATAACATTGTGAATTGTTTGTTGTGTACAATTTGATTTTCTTGCACATTTACTGCTTTGCTAACTACCTTTAAGACTGGATATTGCACCATCAGCTACAATCTCAAACAACTCACTCACTGTCACTTAAAGATTCCTTTCATGAGCATCCTTGTATAAAATCAAACTTTTCCCTATAGACTACCTACTTACTTACTAATATAGGGGACTCATTGTTTCATTTTATTTTGAGTTTTATTTAGAAGGGGTTAATATGTGGCATTTTTATGTGCAGGAAGAATAGATTGTGATGCAACATTCAGGTATGGACGATTCAAGCAAAATTGGATTGCTATCAGTGTCATAACCAGGTTGGACTGTACCTTGAGCCGGTGTGAAACAGTTCCGAGTGTTTTCGCTCCGAAGCAAAACTTGTGTGTAGGAATTTCCAAATATTCGACAGAGGAAGTTCCTACATTCTAAAGATAAAATACTTATCCAGTTTTTAATCCAACCTAACATCTTTAATATACGATAGAGAAAGTTTGTACATTCTAAAGATAAAATCATAAATCTGCTTATCCAGCTTCTGATCTAGTTTGAGGTCGTGAATATCGAATAGAGAAAGTTCCTATATTCTAAAGATAAAATCATAAATTTTATCAGTCCAATTGGAGATCCAATTTCAGGTCGTGAAGCTCTGATAGAGAAAGTTCCTACATTCTAAAGATAAAATCATAAATTTGTTTGGTCCAATTGTAAGGATTTGTCTTTTTAATTATACAAGTTCTGACATTTGTCTTGATACAAATTGTTACTTTAGAATTATGGTATTTCTTTTCTTCTAATGTTTTCAACCTTCATTTCAGGGAAGAGCTCCAAAGATGGTTCCTTCAGATGGAGACTACACTTTTCCACTATAGGTTCCATCTAGAAACACCAAAAGCTCATGTAATGTCATACTTAGGTACAACAAAGTTTGAGGTTACCTTGTTCTCCTTGATACAAAATGTTTTCCTTCAATCCCTCTTAAGCAACATTCACTATTATGGACTTCATCATTGTACCTTTCATGCATGTTCAATTTAATTTGTTATGTGGAAACATGTTGTATTTGTCTTTGCAAGTGATGACTATTGTGTAAGCTTTTAATCTACATGATTGCCCCTCATGTTAAATTCTTGTGACTATTATGATGCTTGGGGCTTCTTACTTTTAACCAGACTGTTAATGAAAACTATCTTGGAATCCTTGATGATTAGTTTTGTTAGAATCATGGCTATGTTGATAGTGGAATGTTCTTATTAATAAGGATAAATATTTATCAATAAGGAGATTACCCCTTACCAACATACTCCATTATCCTTGCAAAGATTGATCTTTAATGCTTCATGGATGGTTTACTTGTGATTATCCTTCTCAAATGAAACAATAGGGAAGCAGGTTGGGCTCAGCCCTTGTGGGAGCCAATTTTCATCCCACATGTTGTAACCAGATAAATAAAAAAAAACCTAATTTTATCTATACCCACACAATGAGAAAACATGTTAGATAAAACTGAGCATATGATAGATATGTTTGATAACTTTCTTGTTTTCCTGGACATCTATGGTATGCAAGTTATTTGAATGCACATTATGATTAAATTATATGTTTATAGATGTATGCACACATTTTGACTGGTGATCCTTCCTTTCTCTAACAACACTCTTCTCACTAAAATTGAGGGAACCTAGGAGCAGCAAGGAAGACATCAACTTGGAGATTTAGACAAGCGGAAAGACTGAAGATGATGCAGAACAAAGCAATCAAGATTCATCATTGAGGCAATGATGGGTCCCCTTTCTCTTTATGTGCATTTTTCTTTTTTGTATCTATAAATGTATAGTTTTTTAATTATATGCATTCAAATAGTTAGTTCCACGGCTTGTCTAGAACAACATACATTTACATTATCAATAAAGACTACATTTTTGAAAGGATTGTGCAATCTTTCCTATATTATATTCATCTGCATAAGTGCAATCTAGTAATGTAATCTTATGATTTTGTTTATGCACATGAATGTAATGTAGCAGAAATAAAAATGTACCTTACTCTTCATTTGAAAATCACAAAATCTCTACCTGATTGAGCTATTAACTTTTGTGTCTTCACGAACATATGTTGATACAAAATTAATGGAAGAAGCATCCAAGTAATCCTAATTTTTTCTGCCAAAAATTCATAGCAAAGATTGAACAATTTAAGGATATTGCAATAGGTAATTTGTATTGACACAAATAATATTACTTAAGCATTTCAAAGTTTAGGCCATACGAATCATCCTTTTTTAAATATGGATTGTGTTGTAGCCAAAATTCCATGCTAATTATTTTTGCATACTTCCATTTTCACTCATCTCTTACATCCACCATATGCATAGAATTCTTGTCATAATAACTTAAATTTAATAAAATCCCTCACGTGAGCTTCCAAATAAAACCCTTGATCGCAGCATCAAAGTGTATTCCTCCTTTGAAATACTCCTATGATTGCTCATAGCATATCGCCAAGACAACACCATGTCGATGAGAGTCCCTCCAAAGTCTCCCCGACATTAGCACAAAGCACAGATTAGAAATGTAGATGAGACACCCCTATGTCAAAGAGACTTATTTATATGTCTCATTGACGATGTAAAACAGTGAAATATCAACAAGATAGGGGCATATCGAGGAGAGAATCATTTATGTCACATCGACAAGGTATATCTACAAGTGCTCAGTGAAACATAACTCTTGGATATAACGAAGTAATTATCGATGAGACAGTGGCATATCGGCAAGAGACATTAACTTGTCTCATCGACACTGGAAACCAACATCGAAGGAACATAAGATCTAATGTCGATGAGACATTAAGATATTGGTAAGACAAATAAGATTGTCTCATTGACACTCTTCAAGTAATGATCAAAATTATACACCGTTATACCACTAGGAAGGTGAGCAACATATGCGGTAGAGCGGTATACACCGCAACCCCGCAACAAGAAGCCTTGAGCAAGGCGGTAGTGTGGTAAACAACAAAAGGGAAGGGAAAAATACCGACATACCACCGAGAAGGATGAAGAATCGCATGCTGCCACAAAATCTTTCACTGCACTATCGTTGAGAAGGATGAAGCACCTTATGGGACTGCAGTAAAAAAATGCTCTACCACACTAAGCTGATGAAGGAGCCACAAGACAACGGTGATCACAAAAATAGGGAATGAGTTGGAATTGTTTCTAACACTCTGGATCTTATGATACACACCAATGAAAATAGCCACTATACAACAATGATAGGTGCTCAATTAGGAACACTTGGCGTTGCCTTAGGCGCCCCAAATAGATTTAACGGCCAAAAGTTGGTGCTAAAGTTGGAGTTAACTAACGCCGACTAAAGCGCTGAATACTGAATAAAAATTGAAAATTTAAATTTTCCCGCATGAAGGAATAAATCAAACGACAAAAAAGGGAAAAACGTCGTGCAAAGGAAGAGAGCAGGGCACTACCAACAATTGATGAGAAATTCGATTTAGTTTGCGACACCATAGGTAAGGTTACAAAAAAAAATTCTTGGTTGAATTTGTGATTGTTTACTGCTCTTTGTCTTATATTTGAATTCGTGATTGTTTATTGGTTTGTGGCCTAACCTATCTAGGCAACCTCTAAATTGTCCCATCATTATAAATTGTAAAACCTTTGAGAAACCAACAAAAAAAATTACCCTACCCATTTGAGCTTTAGCTCAAAATATTATAGCATGAAGCCAGGATGCCTCTGTATTCTTTCCCTAACCTGGGTATCAAGTAAATGGTGAACTGCTTGGCAAATTTGGGAATTGGGTCAGTCACTACTGAAAATAAATGCAGAAACCGCTTGGTTTTGCCCAGTCATACTATAGTCACTGATACCATGAAAAATTCATGCAAGATTGCATTATGAAAGAATTTTCATGATAAGGTTATCAACACTAAGAAAACCCACTGAACATATTTTCCCTAGGTTATCAACACTAAGCAAACCCAACGAACATATTTGCCCACAAAACAAAACTTTCATACGACAAACTGGACGAAAACTTTCATACCTGATAGTGTGTACTTTGTTTACCTCCACAAACTGGACGAAAATAATTTTCCCTAGGTCGCCTCAATTTCAAGCAATAGAAGGAAGTGAGCATTGTCAGCAGACTCTGGCCATAATGAGGTAATTCATTGTCAATTTATAGATTCGTAAATTTTTCCATTGTTTCTTTGAATTTTTTTTTTTAGTTTTTTATTTCTAAATTTAAAAGAAGAAATATAATTAAAAATATAGATATATAGGGACATGAGACTGACAAAGATAAAGAGGAATTGTAGTTTTTAGTTTTTAATTTCTAAATTTAAAAGAAGAAATATAATTTAAATATATATATATAGGGACATGAGACTAACAAAGATAAAGAGGAATTGGCTTCCATATTGGGGGTAGAGGCAATGAAAAAATTGGTTAATGTGGATTGGACAACACTTGCCACATACATAGAAAAAAAATCTGGTAACGCCCCTCAAACATTGCAAACAAATCAATTGTGTGAAGGAATCAATTGATTCCCCAACCAGTCCTAGATCAAGCAAAAGATCTAGGAGGAAATCAGTGACAGTAAACTCTAAGAATGTGGAACAGGAAGCAAAGAATTCCAATGTCCTAGCCACTCCGGGGAAATAGACTTCTTCCACCACATCATGTTATCAATCGTGCATTTGTAGCTACAATACGAAGATAGAATACGAGGTGGTTTCAAGGGAAGTCTGAATGATGAATGCTGGAAAATAATTTGTGAATAGGTTGAAGGAATCATGCCTTCAACGGTTCAAAGACCATCTACATTTTCAATTCTCACAGATACCCATACAACTGAAAAAAGCAGTTATCCATGACATGGAGACTGAATTTGGCACAGGTTGGTCTATAAAGAAGATAAAGCTACGAATGTATCAAAACTACAAGAGATTTCGGTGCAACCAAACAAAGAAGATAAAAACAATCCCTCTTGAGCTAAGGCAGAAAAGAAGTCCAATTGATGTAAGTGTGAAAGTATGGAAAGAGCTTGTAAAAGCATATGAGAAGTCTGATGCATGGACGAAGTCCGGTGAGGAGAGTACACAGGTATTTGAATTTACTCATAAGATTATATCAAATTTATTAAATGATATTTAAATTTTATTTGTGCATAGTTAAATTGAATTAGTATATGTTTCAGGACAAGGCCTCCACGGCTAGGCTTGAGAAACTTTGTGCCACGCATCCCAGTGGCCAGAAAAGTTTACAGGCCTTGATCTATACATTTGTAAGTATATTTAATATGTTAAATGATATATATCTTTTATTTCCTTGGAAAAAGTAAATGATTGCATATTAATTATTTTAACTAGTCCATGTGCCATGTTTTGATAGGAGGAGAAATATGGCCGCCATCCAAAGCAATTTGAAAATAATATGTTACAAAAGAAAAAGTGTAACGATTTTGTAATCTGGATGGAGAACGAGGTATCAATAGTTGAGTTTCAATAACTTAGTTGGATATTGTTGTGTTAATATGTCAATTTGCATCTCTTGTGTTGAGTTGTTTATTGATGTGTAGGATGAGTAAATAGAACTCAAATCTTATGATTACAAGATGACCATTTATGTACATGAATAAATAGTAGAAGGATGTAGATGAACTCAATTCATCTAAATTTATCCCTCTTGGCAGGCATTCCTCTTGAATCTCTAATATCAGGTGCCTGAGACTTCCTTGTAGCTTTTACCTTTCGTTGTCGCCTTTCCTATTCACTGTC